>JAOSBK010000206.1:34171669-34182845 GCA_027568895.1 Erythroxylum shatona
ATGATTTAAGTTTTTACAATTTTACAAATTTAATATTATCGGTTTAAATTTTACATTTAGGTTGTTTCAAGTTTCAAGTTTCAAGTTCAACTTTCAATTTTGATAATCAACATTAACAAAGTCATACATAATGCAAGGTTGTGCTTCATCTAAAAACTTACCATAAATATAAACTTAAACCAATGTTTATAACCAAAACATCATTCACCGTGAATTCAACTCCATTTCGATTTCCATTTCCAAATGACAATACCGTAATCAACTTATCATTCAACATTTCCATTTCCAAACTCCAACCCACGCAAATCAGAAAAGCAATACATCATTCACTGTGAGACTCACTCATTTAATTTAACATTTCAACTCCATTTTCATTTCCAAATGCCAATATTTAACCACAATACCATAAGCAGATACATCATACACACAAATTGCAATTCAAAAAACTTCTAACTTCTAAAAAATTTTGAAATCCAACATCCAAACCAATTATCCAACATAATAAATAATGCAAATAAGATTTAAGCAGAAAAAAAGGAAAACTCAAAAAACTCACCCCAAAAAAATTCACAAGATTCGGGTCTTTGGGTTGAGTCTTTGGGTTGGTCTTCACTGACGGGTCAGACCTCAAAGGCTTCGAGTCTCGCAGATCGGTGGCTACTGTGAGGCTATGATGATCTCTCCTCCTTTAGACATTCAGTGCCAATGACGGTGGCATCTTCAAGGGACGCAAAGATGCGAGCCAATGGAGGATCTTTGTCCTCTAATGTTGGCGTGGATCGAGGAGGATGAGGGATGCAGCAGTATCATCGGACTAGTCACTAGTCGGAGATGAAGATGATAAAGAGAGAGAGAGAGAGAACGAGGTGGAGGTGAAGAAGTGAGAGTCGGTGAGAGCGAGAGAAAAAAAGTGAGAGTCGATGGACAGTAGATAAAGATGATGGAAACTGGAGACAGAGACAAAGGCGAGGGGGTAGCAGAGAGAGGAAGAAGACGACAGTGACAGATGGTGGGCAGGGGCATTTAGAGAGAGAGAAATAAACGACTAAGGACTGAAGGAGAAGGAGAAGGTGAGAAGGTTCGCGAGAGGCAGAGGCAGGCATCTGTTGGGGGTTCAGGTACGTTTAGGTTAAAAATTTAAAAATTACAAACAAATCCTCAAATTTCCAGGTACTGGCTGGTATTTTACTTACAGGCCAGTACTGAGCAAAAAACTATGGTATCGACTGTATTAATGGACGATACCAAAGGAATAGATATCATTCCATTTCATGTCATCGGTTGGTACCGGTTGGTACGAAACGATATACATAAGCCTGATGCAACATCTTTCATTTTTATCTTTTTATTTATATTTCTTTTACTTCTAATTTTTAGTCTCTCTTTTTTTAATTAAGCTACTTATGTATTTCAATGATCTTATTTTCTAAGTTAACCATGACATTAGAATTTAATTAAATCATTATATTAAAAGTGGTATAGATTAAAACAAATATTATTAAATTTTAGTAGCTTAGCTGTAACATCCCATCACCGATGGGAATGGTAAAATAGTAATTTGAGACAGGTTATGAGTGAGTAAATTAGTCTCGGTATGTTCATGCATAATATGGCCTCCATGTTTGTGTTTTTTAAAAAAATTATACTGAGTTTTGACTGAGTGATGTAGTACGCCACCCTCGCAGGGCACAGACTCGGATATCACCATCGATGTCGGGTTCGGGTCATGCGGAAGTGGGGTGTTACATTAGCTTTAATATCATAAGCTTAAGCTTTCAACAATTTTCAATAGCAAAATATATTAATCTCATTGTAAAGATAATTGATAGGAAGACTACTTTTAATTTTATTTACTGGTCTTTAAATTACATGAAAAACAAGAGTAAATTAGCTTACATAAAATTTAAACTTTTTTTATAAATTAATGAATGAATTATCAATTTAATGAATAGTATACATATATACATACAAAACAATAACAAAAGAGAGTAAGGAAAAAGACACAAAATCAATAATAGTTCAATTAAACAATAATAATATTATGTCGACTCACGAAACTCTATTTAACAATTCACTAATATGTTTTCAATAGATAAAAAGAAGCCTTTCGTACATGTATCTTCCTTTTCAAGTGAACATAAATTCTTTATACATTATCTTTATCACAGGTAAAAAGGAACCCTAATAATTTAATTTTTCTCTTAATTAATATCTCAATCATTTAAATATAATCTAAGAATTCCTTTCTTGATCACATATTACACTAATGAATCGCATCACACATACACACACACACGAACATAATGAAACTCTCTTAAAGCTTCACAATAGTTACACTTATACCAAATATTCTTTTCATAACTTAATTCTGGTGCATATATATATACCCAAACTACGTCAAATGATTGTTAAACATATAAATTAGCTATTATGATGGCTAGTTTATGGTAATATTCAATTATTCGATCTCTTATCATTAGCTAGTTAATGGAAATTTGGCTAGGTTATCTACTATTGGAAAATTAGCGCAAGATCTGTTTTAGCATGTAGTGGAATAAATATCAAACTTTTTCATTTGATTTTTCGAAAGCCTAGATCACTTAGGCTATGTTTAGTTGGGGGTTTAGTAATGGAATAAAATGGAATCCAATATTATTCCATCATTTGAGATGAAGGTTTATAATGAAATGAAATGGGATATGATCGAAAGGGAGGGTTTCACATTACATCTCATTCCGTCCTAAACAGTAAAAATGAGTTACCTCCAATTTGAGGGGTTTAGGATAGAATGTAAAATGATAAATATGTACTATCTACCTAGTATACCTTCAATAATTTTTTATAATACCAATTATACACTCAACCATATTAACATATATTTTGTTATATCAAGGGTAAAATAGTCATTCATTCATTATTATACATACATTATGTTCCATTCTATCCATCTTCCGAACAACATTTCACTATATTACATTATGAACCCTTCTATACCTCCCAATAATAATTTTCTAATTTTACATCCATTTACGCTCCATTTCATTATAAACCATTCCATTCCATTAAAAACCTTATGTCCAACAAAACATAGCCTTAAAAATTTTATAATGCTTGTCGATGCACTTGTTAACTTTGGATATCATTGTGCTTTAATTGTTAGAATATGATCACCAACACGCTCATGCTAGTATTTATGTATCTTGTTATATTCAAAATTTGAACTTAAAAAGATAAGATTAAGAGGTAGAATAGAGGGAAGCAAAAGGAAAACATCAAGAGAAACCCTAGGATAGCACAAAGGAAGAGGAACAACTAAGAAAACTCCTTAGAGCAAAATTTCATCAATTTGGAGTGAAGTTTTTAAACATTTTCGAGATTTCAATGATATTATCCTTAATTTTCAGCTTTCCTTTAGTTTTGGTGTTTTATTGGATATTATCATAAGTTAAACTGTTAGTGGTACCTAGATCGGATAAACCACAAGATGGATCTTGTAGTGACTTTATTTTATTTTAATTTATTCTTTAACTTTATTTAAACTCAACTATATGTTCTTATTTGTTTTTCAAATGATATTCCCAATATGTTGATTTATGTGTGATATCATGCAATTGACATTGAGAAGTCTAATGTATGAAAAGATTTCTTAATTGAAAAGAGTTGCATGTAAACCTAAAGATATATAGACATAAATCCTTTGGACTAGGGTGAAACCTAATAGTGAAATTCATAAATCAAGCAATGTGATTTTATGAGTTTTAATTAGAAAGAGATTTCAATTAATTAACCTAAGATTAAGTGTTAATAGTCTTAAGAAAGATATTAAATTAAGGAATTTTCACTGTCTAATGAACTTGATAATAAATTGATTAGTGGAATCATGATTACATGAGAAGTTTTAGGGAGATTTGAATTCCATGTACCATTTGTTTTATTGGTTGATTTTCTTTCTTTTACTATTATAGCTTTTTAATTATGTTGACTTATTCTTAGTTTATTTTCTTTTATTTTGAATTTGAATTATCACCATCACCTTAATTGTAGGTTAGATAATAGGAAAAGAGTCATTATTAGTACTTATAGTTTCTGTGGAATCAACACTTGGTACTTTGAGCCCTCTATTACAAAACATCAGTACACTTGCCTTGTTCAAACAATATATTAAAGGAATTAAATTATATACATCACATATGAGAGTCCACCAAGTTTTTAGTATCATTACCAATGATTAGAATATTAGGAAAGCTTGATTTTTATTAATCTAACCTGTTATTTCCTTTGTGTTTAGTATTATATTTTGATTGTTAACATTTCTTTTTTATTATTGCTTTTTAAAGAGTTAGATTTGTTTATAAACCAAAGTAACATGTTAGGATTAATCAAAGGAGATCCTGAAATCAAAGGGTAGCTTTGCAAAACCTTAAAACTAGTCGTATATAAAGGGAAGAAGAATAGGATCAAGAATTTAAAAATAGGCAACCAGAAAATATAGTGGAATAGTAAAGAACTTTGTCTAAGTATGTAAGGTCATCACTAACTAGAACTAAGTCTAGCATCGTCAGACTAACTGTTACAACAAACAACTTTGAAATCAAACGAAATGTCATATAGATGGTATGATAGTCCATTCAATTTGATGGATTGCAAGACAATGATCCAAACAATCACATAGCCAATTTCCTAGAGATTTGTAATACTTTCAAGATAAATAGGCCACCAATGATGTAATTAGATTGAGACTGTTTCCTTTCTTATTAAGGAACCAAACCAGGCAATGGTTGAACTCCCTTCCTAAATGATCGATTATGACATGGGATTATGATGTAGCACGTCATAATACTACTCAAAATAATTAGACCTACAATTATAGTAGTGGTGAGTCTAGGTCGATCCCACAAAGAGTGTATGCAAAGCTTTTGAAATGAAAATAATTGGTGTTTAGGTTATGGGGAGGGTTTGGTTTTGGTTTTCAAATAACAAAATAAAATGAAACTAAACGAACAAAAGAAAATTAAATCAAACAACCTAAAAATGATAAAAGTGATGAATTCGTTAAGGACCCGATCTTCATTTCAATCTCAGCCTACACACGGTTGAGCATATTTCATTAAATTGTTATTCTTATACCTCTCCTAGCAACTATTAATCATAAGTTAATAATATCCCTTAGGTTGTGTTTAATTAAGAAGAGCTCGTTAATTAAACCTAGCTATCGAACAACCTAGAACAAGCTCTTTAGATTTAATTGAACAACCGCATAATGAATTAGGAAAATAGATTAATCAAGGTAACAACCATACAAGCTTGGGTCATTTAACCTAGGTTATGTTATCCCTAATGATTGAAAATCATTAGTTGCCACAAACAAATCTCAACATAACAATTACGAATTATATTGAAATTCTAGCAATGGGTTCTTATATAAAAATTATCAAATAGAGCATTCAATCATTCTCACACAACACCCAAACATTAAACATAGGATAACATAATCAATCCCTAAGACAAAGAACAACAAATAATGAGAGAAATGCTTAATTGGGTTCTTTGGTGTCAATATCACCTCCGAACTAGCATCAGGAAGCTAGCTCTCTATGGGTCTCCAAAGGAATGGAGCTTTACCCCTTCTCTTATTCAAAACAGAGAGATCACACCCTTAAAATGAAAATCCCTAATGAAAACATCCTCCTGTCATCACAAAATGATGTGTTTATACTCAAAACTAGGTTTTTGGGTGAGCTGGTAGCATTTCACGAGCATGCTTTATGGTGTCATGGGCGTGCATATAAGTCATGGGCGTGGCACATTTGTAATGGATGTGACTAATGTGTCACACCTATGACAAAGTTGTCATAGCCATGAGAAATTTCCAACACTCTTCCTACATGATGTTTCACATATACTCTTCATATTCATGCATTTTCTTGTCTGCTCTTGCTCTAATTCTTCTTATTCTTATTCCACGAAGACAAGTGATTTTGAATCTCAAGAAGATGACGTAAAGATTGTACTTTTGACTCACTTTAGTTCTTTTGCTTCCAAATTGTACTTAGAACAAAATATGAACTAGAGTGAATGTCTTATGCATTTTATAGCAATAATCCCAAGTGTTATGGATTAAATGTATAATAAAACACATATCAAATTAAATGGAAAAAATTTATAATGAAGTACTTTCCACCAACTAAGATGACGAAGAAGAGGAATGACATCTCTTCCTATACCCAAATGGAACCAAAGACTTTATATGATACATATGAAAGATTCAAGGATTTATTAAGATGATGCCCTGATCATAGTCTTCCTGTTTGGTTATAGGTTCAAACATTCTATAATGGTGTAAATCCTTTAACCATAAAAATGATAAATGCCATATTTAGAGGAACCCTAATTAGAAAGACACCTGAAATAACCCAATAGTTAATTGAAAAGATGGTTGTGATTAGCTATCAGTGGAACTTAATAAGAGCTAAACATAATAAGACGATTAAAGCTTATGATATAGATGAAATTACAAATTTGGTAGTCCAGGTAAAAACTCCTAGTAAAAAGATTAGTGGATTAGTAGTCATGTAACAAATAACTTAGATGATATTATGTGAGTTATATGGAGGAGGGCATGCAATCCAAAATTGTCAAGTTGTTAAGGTTATAACAAAACTAGCCAAACATATTGGTTATATAAATAAGCCTAGACCACAAAATAACACATGTAGAAACATTTACAAACCTACCATATTTTTCTTAGGAAAATCAGGGTTGACAAATTTATAAGGAGTGAATATAGTGTCTAAGGAATTCAATACACCCATATTATATATATATATATCTCTAAAACATACAGAGAAGGCTTTTATTCAAAGGATCAACAAGCATATCCTTAGCCCTCAAATGCTTCACCTCAATGTCACCTGTTTGTATCAATTCCTTTATGGTCAAATACTTGACCTCAAAATGTTTAGACCCTATGATATTTTTATTATTGTTACTAAACAACACAACAGAAAGACTATTATAATATAATTGAATGAGTCTAGCCACTGAATCAACCATAGATAACTCAGAAATCAAATTCTTGAGCCAAACCACCTATGAAGTAGCCTCATACCATACTACAAACTCTCTATGTATAGTTGAGGAAGTCATTAGTGTCTACTTGACACTCTTCCACAATACCGCACCATCTACTAGTGTAAAAATGTATCCTGATGTGGATTTTCTGTCATCTAGACATATAGCAAAGTCTAAAATCGTTTACCTTATGAGGTTTAGATTGTTGACTTTATTATATATCAACATATAATCCTCATTGCCTTTTAGATATCCTAACACTCGTTTGATTGCATACTAGTGATCCAATCTTGGATTTGCTAGATATCTTCTCAGCAGTTCAACAACAAATGCAATGTTCTGCCTAATGTATACTTGGGCATACATCAGGCTACCAATCATGCTAGAATATGGAACATTCCTTGGACGTTGTTCCAAAGATAATCTCTTTCCATGAGTGATAGGTGTTGCAACAGGTTTACAATCAACTGTATTAAACCTTTGCAACACTCAATGAGTATCAGGATCTATCCTAGTGAATCTGAATACTAAGGACAAAAGATGCTTCACCAAGGTCTTTTCATCTATACCATTTTGCTTATGACTACCTGGTATAGTGAACTGAGTCACTATTGCACATGACTCCACATATCTGGCAAATTGACCTTTTTCTTATCCTAAAACCCCATATTTACCATAATATTCACCTCCACAGTTTCATCTAACGATCTCGATAGACATTCCCAATTGGTTCTCAACTTTAGCCTTGAAGATCTTGAATTTGTCAAGAACTTCAGACTTTCTCTTAAGCAAGAACACATATCTATAATGAGAATAGTCATCAAAAAATGTTAAAAAATATCTAGAATTGCACAAGGTAACTATATAAGGTCTGCATATGTCTGTATGGATGAGGTCCAATAAGCTAGAAGCACGAGTTGAGCATTTTTTCATGATTTTAGTCAACTTGCCATTGCAGTATTCAACACATGTTTTCAAATCATCAAAATCTAGAGTTGGGAAAATATTTTCCTTAATCAATCTCTTAACCTTATCTTTGGAAATGTGGCCTAACCTTTTATGTCATAACATGTATGACTTATCCTTTATCAAGGCTCTCTTTTTTGTAACATGTTCAGCAAGATATGAAGAATTATATATCTCATTTGGGTAAGACACATTCTATATAAACCATATGATAAAAAGGTTGTACCAATATGTTTTGCATTAAACAACAACTGTACAATAGAAGCAGTAATAACAAAACTATAACCTTCTTTATCTAAAATTGATATAAAGATCAAATTCTATCTAAAAGATGGTATATAAAATGTGTCATGTGAAACAAAAATGAACTCCGTATCAAGGTTCAAACATGCATCCCTTATAGATATTACATTGACTTCATTATATCCCATCATCAGTCGTTCCTCCACTTTATTTGGCTATCTCTTATATATAAAACCCTATATTGTGGAAGAAACATGATTAGAAGTTACACTATCTAGCCATCAAGAACTTGATGTGGCTATAGCGAGATTAGACTTATGGATCATACAAGTCAAAGAGTTACCTGACTGCTCTTGCCATTCTTTCTAAGTCTTATACCTTTGCAATCCTACTTTTTATGTCCCTTCTGTTTACAAAAGAAACAACTCATATTTTTTATGTTCATAAGACCCTTACTAGCACTAGATTGACCAGTACCAATATATGGAGAAAATTTAGACTTTTATCTTTGAACTTAATAGACCTCCCTTTAGCCTTCCCTTTAGTTGCTATGAGGGTTGTAGGAGCCACAATTTTAGTTTCTCTTCATCAACAACACAACAGGTAATCAATGCATTTATGTCCCAAGATTCGTCCAAAGAATTGTATGTTGTCACAAGAACACCAAACTTTGAAGGAAGAGAAGTCAGAGCATGGTGAACAACACATTTTTCAGGGATGAAAATGTCTAGTGCCTTCAGTTTGCTTTGCAGATGGACCATCCTGATAATGTATTCTCTTACCCCTTATCCCTATATACCTCATAAAGGACAACTCCTTTATCAAGGTACTTATCTCTGCATTGGGAGAGACCCTGCACCTTTAAGAGACATTATTCAAGAAATCCCATGCTATGGTTGTCTCCAAAAGTTCATTAAGTAGATGGTTTGGAATGAATCTTTTAATGGTTAGGTAACACATTCTATTTATCTAATCCCAGGCTACATATAGTACTTTATTAACCTCCGAGCTAATAGATGTAGGTGAAGATGATCTATCCATAATCATGCTCATGTCGATATCCACCATCTCTATTGCAAATTCCACATCCATTTTTCACTTCTTGATATTGAAACCAATCAGGGTTTCAATTGTGACACTGTTGTTGGTCACAGAGAAGGTGACTACAAAATTGACAATGTAAAGATCAATAAAAATGTAGGATAACAATGATACTCAAAGCTATAGAATAGCAACTGTATTGAGTGAAACACCTGTGGTTGAATACATAATATATGCAAATCAGACCTCTACATAACAGCGATCAGAGTACATGTCGCCAACTCTCATGACATTATTACTTGTTGGTGAATAGATCATTTAAGCAATGACTTCCTCCATCTAATGCCTTCATGCAAATCTCAAAATCTCATATAAGGCTAACACCAATGGGTAGAATAGCTAAACATAAGACCAGATACATCCCCAAATATGCAAGCAGAAGAATCTAAATACTAACTCGAAAGGATACTGTGGTGACTAAATTCTCATTAGTATCTAAACGGATCCACAATCACAAGGGATACAATTGGATGTTATCCTCACGTTTTTTATGGGCATATTATATGTCAGTGCTGAAAATACCGTCAATTAACTTTATTTGAGACTTCATTACAAGAAAACCTCAATCGGAGTGATAATTATGCAATTTAAACACCAAATGTCTATATGAGATACTAAAACCAAATGTATCTCGTTTATTTTAAAGTTTGTAGTTTGAAATTTCACTCAAAACGACTTTAGAAACCTTAATTTCCTTTTTCTAGAGTTAAACTTTATTTATTACCAATATAATAAATGCATAAAAATTAAAAACTTACTTTATGAATTCATTGGACCCAGAAAATGACCCAAAACAACTTGGGATATTGATAGGTGTTTAATTGTTGATATATTTAATCATTTGCACTTAGCAATTATTGACATAAAAATGTCTAAGATACTCACTTTAATTCATATTTGATTTTAGGTACAATTCGGGAGCAAAGAAATTAAAGTGAGTTAGAAGTATTACATTTGGGTCATTTTTCGAATATTTATTTTTGCTTGTCGTTATGGAGCAAGAAGAAAAAAAAAGAATTTAAAAGCAGTAGTTGGAGGCTCAAAACGACAACGGAAGAAGTAACCTAGAGAACAAAACGCTGAAGCAACAAATTAATTAAGAGACAAGAGGCGTGAAGGTAGCCAAGTGGAAGACGCTACACTGGAGAACGACGACGCACAGGTAAATGGGCAGAGAAATTAATCAACAACTGGAGACACAATAAACCTGAGGCAAAAACGCAGACCACGTCTGCGTTTCATGCAAATGTTATGCATGAAACGCAGTGTGGAATGGAGCATAAGGGGCATAACGCAACGTTAGAAAGGAGGAGGCAGGAGGTTTTAAGTTGCATCTTTATTTGTCCCATCGGACTACAGTACACAAGCAGAGAGTAGAGGAATAATGCATCAATGCAGGAGACTTGAAGGAGAGGAGCGAAGCAGTGTGAGCTGCGGCTTGGGCTAGAGCAGCGCAGGCGTGGAGTGAAGCTTGCGAGATTGAACAGCCGCAGGAGAAGGGAGGGATTTAAGATGAAGGCAACATTTATTCGTCAAATCAATGAACAGTAAAATTGATGGAAGCTTACGCAAATGGGCTGAACCAAGGGGATTTTTGGCTAGGATTAAAATAAGAGTGAAGCATATTTTTGGGAAAGACCCATGGGGAGCTAAACATCCCGACACCGGTTCAGAGGTGACATCGACGCCGATAGCCCGAGTTAAGTAATTCTATTATCATTTTGTTGTTTCTTTCTCTCATTAGGAATTGATTGTGTTATCCTATTTTAATTGATTTGGGTATTGTGTATGGATA
>JAOSBK010000206.1:34187133-34205790 GCA_027568895.1 Erythroxylum shatona
GGCAACTACTGTAAATGAAAATATTTCTGAATAAAAGTGGGCCCAAATTTACGATTATTGATTTTCACGTACGCTTGAAAAAAAAATTTATACTGAGTTTTTGACGAACTAAGTGATGTAGCACGCCACCCTCACAAGGTACGGATTCGGATATCACCATCGATGTCGGGTTCGGGTCATGCGGGAGTGGGGTGTTACACCCTCCTTTCTTCATAGCTTCTCCTTCATCTTCTTCTCCATCCTGACTACCTCTCGCCCCTATTTCTATCTCTTCATCTAGACCTACCTTTCCCAATCGCCTTTACCTAACCCCATCCCTCGTAACTAAAACACAAAACCAAACATTTGTCTTCCTTCTCTAACCAAAAATCTGATAGATATAGGCATATCTGCACATAAGCAATCATCGAATTCTACAAAACTCGAACCTTCTCAAAACCCGCATACTATATAATTTTCGGAGAAACCTAGATCCTGGAAGTTAGTGGTTGCTGATTTAGAGGAGGACTCATTGGATACGAAGGCTTTGACATACTACCCACCGGAGTTCAAGGATGATAAAATCCTAGTTATTCCAGCAGCAGAGTTAGCAAAGAAAGGAGCAGCTCAATACTAGCATGCTCTAATAGGATTTTTCATAGGTAACCGCCCTGCGTATCCTGTGGTTCAGAGAGCCTTGTCTAAATCCTGGTTAGCTTTTGGACAAACTGAAACCTTATTATGAGTTCGAACAATTTCTTTTTTAAATTCGATTCAGAGGGTGGTGTGAATTCAGTTCTAGAGAAAGGCCCTTGGCATATCCAAGGAAAACCCTTATTCTTACGAAAATGGTATTTGAGTGCAGGGAACCAGGAAGTGGTTAGATTTTCCCTAGTTTGGACTAGGTTCCATAACATACCATTTGAATACTGGAATAATGACGGGTCGGGAAGAATAGCTAGTTAAGTAGGAAACCCGCTTCTTATGGATATTCAGACAGCTATGATGTTTAGGATTGTGTATGCCAGAATGTGTGTGGAGTTAGATCTATAAAGGAATTGGCCTTCATCTTTCCAATTGGCCACTTATAATGAAGAAGGGAAAATAACTTCTAATGAAATACAGATTGAGTATGCATGGAAGCCTGAGCATCATTTACAGTCCTACAGGGTGACTGTTTGAGACAGGATTACAACAAGAGTTGGATAAGGGGAAGGAATCCATACCAAATAGTATAAACCATCAAAAGAAGAATGAAAAGATCCTAGTCTCTGAAAAGACACAACAAATTCATAAAGAGAGTATAGCTTCTGAAATCCCAGTTGAACAAAGTAAGGGCAAAGGAATCCAACATAATGATCAAGGTCTTGAGATGGCTATATAAAGTGATAAGGAAAGCAATACTTCTGGAAACTTAATTGAACAAAACAAGGCTCAACAGAAGCTAGATGATCCAAATGGATACCTCAAGGATTCTGACATCCTTGTTATGAGTCAAGTAGGTAACCACCTTTCCCCTACTAAATGTGAATTGGCTCCAGTTATTGATTCTCATAGTCTGAGTCTTCTGGAAGGGGCGGAGAGGGATTTTACTATTAAAAAGAGTAGGAAATCTAGGAGGAAATAAAAGTAATAGGTTTGTTATTCCTTTTGTGTTATGGGTTTGGTTTTTTGGAATGTCAGGGGTCTTAATAATTTAAAAAAATAATTAGCTATGAATGCATTTCTTAAGAGGTTATCAGTTTATTTTGTTTGTTTGATTGAATCTAGAATTAAGTCACTTCCCTTTTTAAATAATGTGTGCTCTTCTTTGTTTCCTAGATGGATTTCTTACAGTAATTTAGAGCAAGCTTGTAATGCTAGGCTAGAGATAGCTTGGAATCTGGATTGTTCCCTATGTTCTCCTCAATTCACTAGTGATCAATTGATCCAATTGGAGGTAACTCCCATAAACAATTCTTCAAGTTTTTTTGTGACATGTGTTTATTTCGAATAATTATAATTATAGGAAGAATCTCTAGTCTGCTCTGTCTAAATAAAACACACAGTTGGAAATCAACCTTAGATTATAGTGAGGGACTTTAATGCTATTATGTTTTCTCATGAGGCTTAGCCTATAAGTCCCTCGGCTATTAATGGTATGAGTAAATTTAGGTAGTGTGTTGAGGAATGTACATTGTATGATCTAAATTCTAGTGGTCCTAGTTTTACATGAACCAACAAGCAATATGGTGGCCTCTTTATTATAAGGAAGTTAGATAGAGCCCTTGTCAATTCTACCTGGAGTTCTAGGTTTCCTAGATCTTATAGGATTATTCATAATCCTAACAGTTCAGACGATTCCCCAAAAGTGATTAGATCCTTAGCAAACATGCCGAAGATACCTTCTCCATTTAGGTTTTCCAACTTCCTAGTCTCGCAACCTAATTTCCTTTAGACAGTAGAAGATGCTTGGACTACTCAGGTTTAAGGAACTCCAATGTTTTTTTATGATGTCCAAGCTTAAACTGGTTAGAAAAGCACTCAAATTACTTAACTCTGGTCAAATAGGTGATGTGAATGTTAAAGTTGAGAATTGTCAAATAGTTCTTAACAATATCCAAGATCAAAGGAGACATTTCCCTAATAGACCTCACTTGGTTTCCAAGGAAACTAAAGCCATTAATAACTTGATTAAAGCTTTAGATGATCAGGAGTCTTTCTATAAACAATCTTCCCATATCAAATAGCTCAAAGAGGGGGATAGGAACACCAAATTCTTTCACAATTTGATATTATCAAATAGGAACAGAAACAACATTCACTCTTTAATAAGGGGGAAAAGGCAATAGGATTGTTTGTTTTGAAGAGATTCAAGAACAGTTCCTAGGTTTCTTTCAAAGCAGTAGTGGGAATAAAAAAGACCTTCTTCCTTTAAAAGAGTATATGGAAAATCTTTTGCCTAATCCAATTTTTAAAAATCTTACAAACAACCTCATTACTGAAGTCTTATCATAAGATATTAGGGATGTTTTCAACTCTTTTAATCCGAATAAGGCCCCGGGGTTGGGTGGGTTTAATAGGGTTTCTTTAAGCATACATGGTGTATTATAGGGCAAGGCAATTTCTCAAGCCATCCAAGATTTTTTCCATCATGGGAGACTACTCAAAGAGCTTAACTCTACTTTCATTTCTCTTATTCCTAAAAAAGAACATCCTTCCACAGTGGTTGATTATAGGTCAATCTCATGCTGTAACATTATTTATAAAGTGATTATAAAAATCATGGCAAATAAGCTTAGAGAGTTACTCCCATACATTATCAGCCCAAACCAAAGGGCTTTCATTAAGAACAGTAGAATATGGGATAATTTCTTATTGGCCCAAGAGATTTTCAAGAATTACTATCTTGCTAATAACCATAGGAGATGTGCTTTTAAAATAGATTTACAAAAAGCCTATGACTCGATCCATTAAGATTTCCTCCTGAATGTGTTAGTAGCTGTAGGTTGTCCTCTTAAGTTCATTGAAAGGATTGAAAAGTGTATAATCTCATCTTCATATTCTATCTTGATCAATGAGTCCCCCTCAAAATTTTTTCTGGGAAAGTTAGGCTTAAGGCAAAGGGATCCTTTATCTCCTTTTCCCTTTATTATCTGTATGGAGGTATTCTCAAGGAGCCTGAATTATAGATGGCAGTACTTCCTTTATATACCACTGGAGGTGTAAAACCCTTAAACTCACTTATCTCTTGTTTGCTGATGATCTCTTACTTTTTTGTCATGTTGATTTGTCTTTTGCCCATACTTTGCTTAATTGCTTGCGCACCTTTTCTATTTTATCTAGCATGGAAATGAACCTTCCCAAGAGTCAATTCTTTGTACCTCTTGATATAGACCAGATGACCCATCAAATGAAAATTATTTCAGGTCTTAAAAGAGGTAACCTTGTCATTCGATACCTAGGAGTATCTTTTTTTAACGGGTCAGTTGTCTAGAAGGGATTGTTTATCTTTGTTGGATGAAATTGATGCTAGAGTTAACAAATGGACCCATAAAAATCTCTCTTCTGCTGGTAGACTTCAATTAGTTACTTCGGTCCTCTCTACTTTTCAAGTGTATTGGTCTAGTCACTTCGTTCTCCCTTCCTCCATTATTAAGGAAATGGAGACAAAACTTGGGAATTTCTTATGGTTTGGGAAGGTGATGACAAAATCTTATGCTAAGGTTAAATGGAATGGCCTTTGTAGACTCAAATGAGAGGGTGGTTTAGGTATTAAACATTTATCTACTTGAAATAATACGATGATAGGGAAAAGAATTTAGATTATATTTAATAATAGGGAAGCTTTGTGAGTTAGGTGGGTACACATTATAATTCTGAAAAGGAAAATTTTCTGGAACGCTCATCCTAACAACTGTAGTTCTTGGAGTTGGAGAAAGATTTTATACATTAGGGATCGAATTGGGAACCCATTCAAATTTAAAATAGGAAATGAAAATTCTACTTTATTATGGCAGGATCCTTGGTATCCGAGAGGTATCTTGATGGATCTCTCTGCTCCTAGAGTAATCAATGAGTCAGAGCTACCTATGACTGCAAGAGTGTCCAAAGTAATTAGGAATAATGAGTGGTGCTAGCAAGAGGTAATAGTCGGGACCATAAATAATCTAGAAACTCTACAATATCAACCATATTATTCACGAGCTGATAGTTTGGAATGGCTTGCACGCTCATAAAAAAAGTATACAAATGCTTCTGCCTACATTTTTTAACTTCAATAGTACTAATGTTTTCAATTTGTTTTTTTAAGAGGTAGAAGAAAAGTACCAAATTTGTTAACAATACAAAAACTAATCATGTCATGGTTTCCTTCATTTAAGAGTTTTATTCTTCAAATATTATGCCTTTCTTTAGAGAAATTTACATAAACAATTTGAGAAATCCAACCATCTAAAGAATTTACATTCTTTAATGTTTATCTTGAGATTGAGTAGCTCAAAAGTTGTAAACTTTCTCTTAGATTTAGATCTGTCTTTGAAACTGCACAATAACATCAATATTGTACTTGCATAATTATTTTATCTTTATATTTTTACCAATCGGACCTAAACTTGTACTTGACAATAAGAAAATAAAAATGATGTTTTAGAAAGAGAAAGATACAAAGAATAAAATTCGATGTTTGTATATTCCACAATTTGAAATCTAAAAATCAGAAGAGCAGGAGGACTTTTTTAGATTCACGTGAATAGAATTTTCATGTGGCAAAGTAAGTATGATTAAACCTATATCAGTCTACCAAATATTTCATGTGTAGGTGTAAGTTAGTACAATGATTGCCATATCACATGTTTAATGATGTGTGTATCAAACATGGCGTACCACATATGCAGAAAGGAGTGAATATACACAAAAGTGTGAAATATAAAAAATGATGACATTGAAGAGAAAAATTTTAAAAAAAGTAGATAAATTGAAATAGAACATTTCCTATATGTGATAAGGGAACTAAAAGTATCGTTATCTTTATTATTTTTAGATAATTTGCGATTAAATACTTTCTCTAAAGAAGTTAATTAAGTTATAATTATGACGAGACATAAGTTAAAAACCAACTGATATTTGTTATCTATGTGTATTAATACTTACAGAAGGATATAAAATAATTCCAAATTATCTTACTTTAAATTGTTATTGTTGACAATAGATTTGTATTCCTATAATTACTTTCCCTCCCCCATAAATATTCGTAAACAGCAAGAACGCAATTTGCTATTTTAAAATATTAAATAAAAAGGAAGAGCTGCTTTACAATTTCAAAGGTTCGAAGAACGAAGCAGAATAAGCCGCAAAAAGATAAAGCATATATAAATTGAACTGGCTTGATGAATATTTAGGTTCGAAGAACGAAGCAGAATAAGCCGCAAAAAGATAAAGCATATATAAATTGGACTGGCTTGATGAATATTTAGGGTAACAGAACAATATCTTTCGAGTAATGTCTCATTTGATGGTGAATTTTCTAAGTACATAATGAAGTGTACAAACTTCGATTTATAGGTTCTTGAGCATCACAAACACGAGATCTCAGTCATCCTCGTATTGTGTGAACGTAATCATACTCTTGGAAGATTATGAAATAGTAATTATGAACCTGTTCAGTTTCTTTTCTTGACCTTTCAGAACCTGCGTTCCGAGACCGGTAAACCTAATGCGGCTAAAGCGTGTGAATGTGATAGAAGCAAGCAATCGTACTTAGAAGTATTCCTTTACCTGATGATATTAAACTAAGCAATTCTAGTAAGACCGGTTTTTGTTGACTAAAGATTTTGTCGTCGATGTTGAAACAATCAATGGCATTAGTCATTTGTATCATCTTGCGCTTAAGAAACCTATATAAGATTGGTCCGAATTACCGGGACCAGGTCGAATTAATGGCTGTGGCCCCCAAGTTTGGGACAGGTTGCCTGAGAAACTATGTTAATCAATTCAATGATGTGTTGGCTTTTGATAAAGCTTGCAATATTATGACTTTGATAACTCCGTGGGATTTTTATTTTTGGAAATGCAACCAGTGGCTTTAGGAAACTAAAAAACTATGTGACAAGCTATTCTCACTTCGGGTTTAGAACTTTTTATTAATTCATTGCCTAAACAATCGTATAAAAAGAAAAAAAAATTAGCTAGGACCTTGAATTTTTGTGCTGAATGATAACTCTGAATAGAATCTTTTCCATGACTTGTGGGACTGACACCGTAGAATTTACATGGATCGTAAATTATAAGATGATGATAACTATAATTCTACATCTATAAAGTATGGATGTTAATCGAATTAATGAATTATATAAAGGTAATGATATAAATGGACAATATGAAACTAATTATAATCTATTAAATTGTTAATTATATAATCACCATCAGGTATAATCCTTTTTTTGCTATATCAAATTGTTTATTTATTTATGTAGTGCAAGTGGCCGACCCTGTGATTATCAGCCAACTAAAATAGCGTTTAAGCTTATAATTGCTTATTAATTTGGTATTGCCTTATCCGTTCGAAGGTGCAACACGTCGATCAATGTACAGGTGTCAAGTGTTCTGTAGCCACGAGATGTGGTCGACTATCGTGCTGAGTCAGATACACGTCGAGCTGGCTGTACTTTTTGCTTATTTGGCAGGTTTTAGTTGGTTCATTATCTGTTCATTTTACTTGGGACTCTTAGAAAAGTCCGTAGCCACTTGTCTTAATTGAATATGTGGAAGTACTCTTTTAATATTAGTAAACCTTTTCTTTTACGTCAACAAGTGTGAATATCCTATTTCATATTGTCGAGAAAGGTTGCCACTGCCGACCCCACTTACTACCCAAAACCACTTTAATCTGTTTGTTTAACTTTAGATGATACCAGGGAAAACAATGAGCAATAAAACAGTGAAAAAGTGAAAAATATTTTTAATAATTGGATTCAGTATTTTAGTTATCAATGTTTACTTTATGGATATTGTATCCACCACCCAATATTCTTTAAGTTGCATCCATTTCTTGCTCAGATAATATGACTGTAAGATACGCTCCCTATCTCACGTTTTGGCGCATGATCTTGACAAATCGCTAACTGCATGCCTTTCCATACACACATTTCTTGCGTGTTTCTCATTCTTTTCCACGTTTTTTTTTTAATTTGCGTAGAGAATGTTAATAAGAGTATTAATAGATAGATGAACTTCTTCACCGAACTGATACACCGAGACTCTTCCCTCGTACGTCACGAAGCCTTAAGAGCCTTAATTTCCTGATGTTTGCTCCCTAGCTGAGGGGAGTAGAGATTATTCAATTAGTTACTTTGGGAATATGTTATGAGATTTGCGGCTGTAAATTATTGATAATACCAATGAGATTCGTTACTGTCCCAAATTTTAAGTTTTTGGGACATGTTACGTCGTAGCCTCATTGCCTTTCTTCCGGTTTTAAGCATTAACTGAAGCGGATAGTGGCAGGTTTTGGAGTGAACTTCACAACTTGTACGGCACAAATGCTTCGCTAATTTGGCAATTCCTACACATCAAGTCATTCTCGTGAGTTATGGCTTACCTTGACCTCCTCCTTTTTTCTTTAAATACAATGTGAGTTACTTAAAGAGTTTTGTCATATTGTCATACTACATTGCATGTGGGTATGTTAAAAACATTGTCTTTCTCATAAAAAGGTAAGAATGCGTATTATTAGACTTCTCTAAATTTCATAACTTAACAAAATTACAGCTGCTTTAATCAATGAAATGGCTTTTACTTATTTGATACAAAGTAACCTTATATTGTATTACTTTTATACTATAAATAACGTTATATTTAACATATTAACTATGGTAAAAGTAAAAAGTAAAATGAAATTAATGTTCTAGTGATTATGTAGACATATAGGAATATGACGAACATACCTATGTGTATTTTTTTGAACTTTATAAATATGTTAATGTTCTTGCATTACTATTTTAAGGATAAGGATGGGAACAATAATTTATTTTGGTGCTTAAAAAACTATCATATAAAAATTTTTAAATTATATAATTAATAATATAAAAGTTATAGCATAATCAAGCTTTGTTATATTAAACACTTTAAATATTATAAAAGGAGTAATAAGCAACAAAACTTCACGTATACAATTATCTAATACCAGATAAAAACATAATATAAAATAAAAAATCACACGCATAATATTGCTGTCCGAAACAGTTGAAAAAATAACGAACAACTTCTAGATCGAGAATGGTAAGAAAATGAGCCGCAAAATCAGAGTCCACATTCAAGAGTTTCACTTAGAAAACCCTAATCCACTTTCAATGATAAACAAGTCATTAAGTATTCCTTAATCTTGTTTAGAGAAGAGTATCTGTATTCTGTATACTACGCACATAGTGTAGTCATAATTTGTTTTCGGGGATATAATTTAACCAATAAAATATCAAATAACTAGTCAGAACTCAAAACCCCCTCCTGTCCGTCAAAATCAGGACAACTTTCTGTGTTTCTCTCTCCTCTTCTATATTTTCTCATCGAACAAACACGCAAACAAAACCTGCAAATCGCTGAAATGGGTACACGGGTCTCCCCGCAAATACCCCGTAACCCTTCTCTTTGACACCCTCTCTCTACTGCTATTTCGTTCCTCTTCGCTCTGAGCTTGGCTTTCTAGTCAATATAGTTTTAACTCTAAATTTCTCTGTTTCTCCCTTGTTTTTCTCTGTTTTATTCTCTTCATGGGTGCGAATTTTTCCTCAGTTTTCACAGACCCCAATACTTGTTCACTGTATGGCCCTTTTGCTTTAGAGTCACCAACCCCGAGAACGAGTCTTGATGACTTGCCTGAGAGCTGTGTGGCTTCAATTATCGGTTATCTAGACCCAATTGAGATCTGCAAACTGTCGAGGTTGAACAGAGCTTTTCGTGGGGCTTCGTGGGCCGACTTTATTTGGGAGTCTAAGTTGCCCGAAAATTATGAAAATATCATGGCAAAGCTTTCTGGGGATTGGTCGCTCAAGAAATTGAGTAAAAGGGAGATATATACCAAGCTATGTAAAGCTAATTCTTTGGATGACGGGACCAAGGTATAAAATTTGCTTTGGTCACTGTGATCTCTGTTTGTTTGGGGTATTAGAAAATAAAGGATTAGTGTTGAAATAGAATTCTGGGTATTTGCTCTTTTCTTTGTTCATGCACTGTGCGTTATTATCGTACCAAGATTTGGGTTTTCTTGTTGCTTAAATTTTTGCGGTGATCAGTCATGAATTTTACCGTAAGGATAGATGGTAATTGAGCTTCATATGAAATTTTCCTGTCTTGAGCTTGCGTTAGCACTCGAACAAGATAATGTTAGAAAGAATAGAAATTGAACTTGTACAATTGTTGGCTTCATAGAAATTGAAAGATATAAAGTTTTAATTTTGTCCATAAAGATGGGTTTCAATCACCTATGAAGCAACATATACGGAATACAGTAAAACACTGGTCCTTTTATAACTCCGTTATGGATTTGGATTCTCCAATATGTGTATTTTGTTCATTGGTCTTTTCCCTGATGAGTTTGACGTTTTGGTTTTGCACAGAGAGTGTGGCTAGACAAGCGTACGGGTGGTGTCTGCTTATCCATCTCTTTTAAGGGATTATCAATAACTGGGATTGATGATCGAAGATATTGGAATCATATACCAACCGAGGAATCTAGGTGAGATTCATGGAATCCCTTACCTCCATTCATTTATTTGTATATTTCAGGAGGAATGTTGGGATTTTGTTATCAATTTGTTAGATTGGCTGATCAAGTCCAAGTTCATCAAGACATTTTGCTGATAATTCTTCAAGGTTGAAGTTATTTGTTATCTTTCTTTTCTTGTATATCTAGGAATCATGTATTTTAGTGTACAGATACAAGGAATTACAGATTGAGATGTGGTCTTGCATCTTTATCTTTTGTTATGCACTTAGATGCAGTATGACTCAGCGTGGAAATTGAGATGGTGAATGTTTCTGATTGAAAGTCAGGAATGTAATGTTCCTGTAACGTTAAGTCTGGATTACTTTTCGTAGTGAGGACTAAAGAAACTATAAATGCGATTAAAGTTTGAAAAGGAATGAGAATTATGGGGCCCTGGCTAATATGGAGGAAGATTGATCCCATATCATTTTGGAGTTATATGTAGATACTTATGGCGAACAAGTTTCATACTTCACAATATTGTCCCAATACAATTCT
The DNA here is from genome assembly GCA_027568895.1 of Erythroxylum shatona. Lineage (NCBI taxonomy): Eukaryota > Viridiplantae > Streptophyta > Magnoliopsida > Malpighiales > Erythroxylaceae > Erythroxylum > Erythroxylum shatona. The sequence continues at coordinate 34,197,851 of JAOSBK010000206.1, forward strand.
CTTCATATCGTCCCTTTTCTTCCTATGCAGATTTAACTGTGTTGCATATCTTCAGCAAATATGGTGGTTTGAGGTTGATGGAGAGCTCGAGTTCCCATTTCCTGCAGGAAGTTATAGCCTATTCTTCAGGCTGCAGTTGGGACGGGCTGCAAAGAGGTTCGGTCGCCGGATTTGCAACACTGAACATGTCCATGGCTGGGACATAAAACCTGTTGACTTTCAGCTATGGACTTCTGATGGTCAGCATGCCTCGTCCAAATGTTTCTTGGAGGATCCTGGAATTTGGAATCTCTACCATGTAGGGGATTTTATTGTTCACAATCCCGATTCACCAACAAAGCTGAAATTTTCTTTGACACAGATTGATTGCACTCACACCAAAGGAGGCCTTTGTTTGGACGGTGTAATAGTATATCCATTCAAGTATAGGGAAAGGTTGAAGCAATTTTGAACTGCGCATAACCTATCCTAGTTTGCAGGGAGTAGGACATCTTCAAGAAAGCTGTAGTTGGTTAGTGTTGTGTATTTGCATGCAAGCAATGTATATAATATACGGCCAGTTTTCTTAGCTCAAGTAGACTGTTAGTCTTCTTTTCTCTTCTCCTTCGTGTAAAAAAGTTTGACGGAAATCCTTGCTGGATCCTTTTTCTCTCTGTTTTTTTTTTTAAACAGGCAGCTTTGAACTGCGAAGATGAATTCATTTTTTTCATTTTTCTTTTGTTTCCCCTGAACTGTATATGGTGTTTCAAGCATTTTCATTAATTTCTTGGGTTTTAGGGGATAAGTGAAATATCAATGAATTGTTGGAGAACAAGAATCCGTTCCTCGGCCCGTACCTTAAATTAATTATCAACTGCGACGGAGCGGGCAAAGACAAAGAGCTACAAAATGCCAGCATCACCCTGAAACTGAAACATTCATGTTTACCATTAAGCATATTTTGTCTGAAACTGAAACTTTCATGTTTGCTACTAAACAGAATTTGACTGAATGATTTTTTGCGAACCGAAACAAATGCATCAAATTGAGATTGAACCAATGATGTAAAATTCTAATCTAACAGATAATTGTTTTGCTGGATTACGTATATAATGAAAGAAAACCAAAGAACTTTTAAGAGGATCTCAATTTCCCTTTTTTAGGGGTATAGTAAAAAATCAAATTGCGTTCATTCAATTCATTTACTAATCTTGAAATTCAATCAATTGTTTTCGATTGATTAAATTAAAGCAAGCAAGTTGATTTTATATTCGCTGTGTAGATCCATTTTTACATGTCCCAAAAACGTTATTACTACTATGCTATGAGAAGCACTTCCCGATTATTTTCAAAAACAATTTGTTGCAAATTATTAGGATATATTTACAAAAAAAAACCAATTAAATGTATATAAGTTGACTGATACCAAATAATAGGTTTAGAAGTTTAACAGCCAAGATATGTTACTAGGTAGTGTCTTGTCTTCAGCGTACTTGGTTGACCCCATCACAGCCAAGCCAACAAATAGTATATAATAATAACGTTATCTCCTCCTTGGGATTCGATTACATCTGAAAGATGTAACAAGATGTACAAATAAAAACACAAGCGTCCACGGGCGGCAACGTATGCCTGACAACACAATCATATGAGTGTCTTCTAGTACTATTTTTGCCAATAAAATCTGTTTCCTTGAATCCTAATGCCGACCAAAACTATATATTACTGTTTCAACAATAATACCTTAGTCAAAGGCTTATCTTCATTATAAATTTGCCCATACAAACCACGTAATCTTCGGAATGAATTGTCACAGACACTACCAAAGTTCACCGGTGAGAAACTTTGCACTGATCCAATTCATACCCATTTTCTGAAAGTAAAGTTCTGCTTACTATAATGGAGTATCCATCATATCACGATCCTTTATTAATTACATGCCCAGGATCAAATGTGAATATGAATAGACGGAAAAAAATCTGAAAATTTTCTATTTTGCTTTCCATGACTTTGAACGAGCTTTTCAAATCCAAAATGATCTCGTTTTTTAACAACCTTTACAAAAATCGATCACCGGGATATTGTTAACATCTTTCTGTAACTTTCTTAATACGTGAACCTCTTAACAGGTCAGAAAATGCGAACGTTTATGATTTTCTTAAGTAGATGCAGAAGACCTTAATCTTATATATATAACTTTCATATCGAGTTTTTCTATCACAGGTCCAGCTCATACTGATTAGGAGTCATTTTCTTCATTGGACTTTAGCGATTAGACCATATTTGTTATTGAGCTACTTTATTATCTTTGGTTGGATCAAATTCGATTCGCTTAATTGTAAATTTATTAAAACCGAAAATTGTAATTAATTATTGTCAATAATATTAGAAAATTACTAACAATCTCCCCCTTAGATAATAATTAATTATGTTAGTTGCAACAGTAAGAAAACCAGTAAAACCATGGTTAAGCAAAATCAGTATATAGTTGGCCAATTTTTAAAAACACAATTGATCCAAAAATAATGTAAATCAATCATTTTGTCCTGCCAGGCGTTCGATACCTGAAAATATCAAATGCATGTGTCATGTGTGACATAAATTCAATACAATCACACATATTTAATACCTCACTAACCAAAATTAGAAAATAGAATATGATAAACTAAGATGATACTTGTATCAATTGAAATGTATCACCTTTCTGTTTGTAGGTTTCAATATCTCTATGCTCGATGTTAAAATGTATTAGAGAAATCTGTTTTCTCTCACTAAATACTAAACGATATTAGAGAAAATATTTATGAGATTAAACCCTTATATCCTTCCTATGCCATGTCAAATCTATAAATAACTGTATGTGTCATAAATATATAGGCTCAAAGTCAATCTGTATATATATGCCTAATGATCTGTTACAACTGCTTAAGATCGACACAAATCTTAAGACTTTCACTTTATTATGACAATGTGCAACATTGTATGACTAAGAAAAATATGATGATCATCAATATGTATAAACGAGTATGTCATGATACATGAAATTAGTATGCATTTATTTAGAGCAAGTACAATGATTCCTAACTAACAGTGTTTAAAGAATTTAATACACTCATATTGTATATAAGTCGCTCAAAAATAAGTGAGCAAAGTCTTTTAGTCAAAAGAGCAACAATCATGTCCTTAGTCTGCAAATGTTCTACGTTAATGTCACATTTCTGTATGAGTTCCTTGGAGCTCAACAGTACAATCTGTTATCTTCCACGATATTACACTATCTACTAGTTTAAAGATATATTATGATGTGGACTTTCTGTCATCTGAACACATAGCAAAGTCAAAAACTATATAGCCAATGAGATCCAGATTGTTGACTTTTCTAATTGTCAAGACATAATCCTTAGTGCCCTTTAGATATCTCAATACCCATTTAACTACATACCAGTGATTCATTCCTGGATTAGCTAGATAACTACCCTGCAGTCCAATAGGAAATGTAGTGTTCAGTCTAGTGCTCACTTGGGCATACAACAAGCTACTAACAGCACTAGAATATGGGACATTTCTCATAGTCTCTTTCTCTCTAGCTCATTCTTTGGACATTGTGGTAATGACAATCTCTCACCATGAGAGATTGTTGCAATAGGTTTAAAATCATCCATATTAAACCTTTGTAGCACTCACTTAATGTAAGTTCTATGTGAGAGGCCTAATGAGTTTCGAGATCTATCCTGGTGAATTTGAATACTTAGGACAAAAGATGCTCCACCAAGATCCTTCATGTCAAAATGCTTGGACAAAGCCTACTTAACCTTTTGCAACAAGGTCAAGTCATTTAATGCGAGTAAGATATTATCCACATACAAGAGTGAAAAGATAACTTTGCTCTCCTTGCCCTTGTAATATAAACATCTTTCAACTTTATTCTCCATAAAGTTAAAAGAGGTAATGACCTCATCAAATTTAAGGTACCACTGTTAGGAGGCTTGTTTTAAACCATATATCAATTTACTCAGCTTATAAATCATGTCAATTCTATCTCGATCCTAAAATCCTTCAGGTTGCTCCATATAGACCTTTTTACAAAGCTCTCTTTCTAGGAAAGCAATTTTGACATTTATCTAATGTAGCTCCGTATTATAATGAGCTACTATTGTCATAACTACTTGAAATGCATCCTTAGAGGATACAGGAGAGAAGGTAACATTATAGTCAATCCCTTCTCTCTAAGTGAATCCCTTGATAACCAATCAAGCCTAAATCCGCTTAACTTTACCCAGAAATTTCTTTTTGGTCTTGAAAATCCATTTACAACTACTGGGTTTGCAATTATGAGACAACTTAACAAGCTCTCATACCATATTATGCTTCATGAATTGCTTCATCCTTTATAACATCCCACCATAAATCTGAATGTGGTCTAGAAATAGCTTCTAAAAAAGTGACTGGATCTACAACATGCCTGATATCATAGACTAGTTTACCCAAATAGACTATGTAATTAGATGAAATAGCTTGTCGCATCACTCTAGTAGATCTTCTTAATTGATTTAGTTCTTGTACCTTAGGAACCTCAGTATGTATAAGTATGGGTTCCTATTTCTATACTGCTAGGATATTTAAACCTTGATATATCAATTTGGACTATATGGGTGATGGATATGAAATGACTATAGTATCCACTCTACTCTCATCTGAAGGGCAAGAAGGACCACACTCGTCACAAACATCATACTCCAAAAATTTAGCTATTTATGATTTTACTATTCTAGCCCCCTCCTTATTTACAGTAGAATCTATATCCTTTGGAGTGGTTGGGATATCCTACGAAATAACAGTGAGTAGAACTAGCATGCAATTTATTTTCATGAGGATTATACAAACATACCTCAGCATGACAACCTCATACGCACCTGACTTGCTTGGACCTCTTTTAAGAATATATAAGGCAATCTTTATGGCTTCATGCCAAAGGTAGTCAAATAAGTTAATCTTGCTCTACATTGACCTCATCATATCCTTTAAAATGTGATTATACCTTTCAGCCACATCATTTTGCTTAGGACTATCTGCTATAGTAAACTGAGTCATTATTGTACATAATTCAACATATTTGGCAAATAAACCTTTTTCTTGTCCTAAAATCCCACGTTTGTCATAATATTCTCCTCTACGGTCAAATTTGACAATCTTGATAACTTTTCTTAATTGGTTCTCAACTTCAGCCTTAAAGATCTTGAATTTCTCAAAAACTTCAAACTTTCCTTGAGTAATAACACATATCCATAACAGGAATAATCATCAATAAATTTCAGAAAGTATCTGGAATTACGTAAGGGAACTTAATAAAATCCGCATACGTTTGTATATACTAGGTAGCTAGAGGCACAAGTTAACTCCTTTTTCTTTATTTTAGTCAACTTACCATTTGAGCAGTCACACATGTTTCCAGGTCATCATAATCTAGAGTTGGGAGAATGTTCTCCTTAATCAATCTCTCAACCTTATTTCTAGAAATGTGATCTAACCTTTTATGTCACAATATATATGACTTATCTTTTATCAAAGCTCTCTTTTTCGTGACCTATTTGGCAAGATATAAAGAAGCATATATTTCATTCAGGGCAAGACACATTCTATACAAACCAAATAACAAGAAGGCAATATCAATATGTTTTGCATTAAATGACAACTGTACAACAGAAACATCAATAACAAAACTATAATCTTCTTTGTCCAAAATTAATACAGAGATTAAACTATGCCTAAAAGATTATATATAAAATATGTCATGTAAAACAATAACAAACCCTATATCAAGGCTCAAACACACATCCCTTACAAATATTACATTAACTTTTTTATTATTACAAACCATCAGTCTTTTTTCCTCTTTATTTGACTTTCTCGTATGTATAAACCCCTGCATTGTATAGACACAACATGATTAGAAGCTCCACTATCTAGCTACTAGGAATTTGATGTGGGTATAACAAGATTAGATTGATAGATCATACAAGCCATGGAGTTACCTAACAGTTATTGCCTTTCCTTCTAGTTCTTATACCTCTAGCAATCTTGCATTTTATGTCCCCTCTTTTTACAAAAAAGAATGCCTCACATTCTTTATGTCTACAGGGACTTTACCAGCACTTAATTAACCAATATCAATACTTGGGAAAAATTTAGACCTTTTACCTTTGAATTTAATGAGTTTCATCTTTTTCTTTCCTTTGGTTAATATGAGGGTTGTTGGAGCCACATTCTTGAGCTTCTCTTCCTTATCAATTCATTGAGTAATTAGAGCATTGATTTAAGCCTCATCTAATGAGTTGTATGTTGTCACCAAAATATCAAATTCTGAATAAAGAGTTTTAGGGCCCAGTGCTATATATGTCTCAGGAATGATGATGTTTAATGCTTTAGCTTACTTTGTAGGTGACCATCCTGATAATGTATTCCCTTACTCCCCTTGCTCCCATATGTCTTATAGAGAACAGTTCCTTCATCAAGGTATCTATTTCTGCATTATAAGAGATCCTGTACCTTTGGGAGACATTATAATTTATCCCATCTTTGATAGTGAATGGGTCAGTCCAATACAATGTGTACCTAAAAAGGGCGGAATGACGGTAATAAAAAGTGAGAGTGGAGAAGTAATTTCAACAAGAATGGTCATAAGATGGAGAGTGTGCATAGACTATAGCAAACTCAACTCACTGACTAAGAAAGATCATTTCCCTCTCCTATTCATAGGCTAGATGATAGAAAGGGTAGCTGGTCATGCATTTTATTGCTTCTTAGATGGATATTTAGGATATAATTAGATCTTTATATACCTTGATGATGAAGAAAAGACCACATTCACATGCCCTTATGGTACTTTCGCGTATAGACAGATGCCTTTGGACTATGCAATGCCTCAGCTACATTCCAAAGATGTATGATGTCTATCTTCGCTGACATGATTGAAGATATAATGGATGTGTTCATGGATGATTTTTCAATTTTTGGAGACTCTTTCGAAATGCGTTCAAGCAATTTGGACAAAGTTCTTCAAAGATGTGAAGAATCACACTTTGTACTAAATTGGGAGAAATGCCATTTTGTGGTGCAAGAGGGGATAATGCTAGGGTATAATGTCTCACACCAAGGATTTAAAGTCAATAGAGCAGAAATAGAAGTTATAAAGAAACTTCCATCACCAAGTAATGTAAAAGGTGTGCGAGAATTTTTAGGTCATACTGGATTTTACTGTCCATTTATCAAAGACTTCTCGCAAATTACAAGACCTTTGACAACTTCTTAGTCAAGGTTATGCCTTTTCTGTTTGATGACGAGTGTATGTCTGTAGTCAACAAACTAAAGGAGGCATTAATATCTTCACCAATCTATCACCGCCAGACTGGACACTTCCATTTGAGGTTATATGTGATGCAAGCGACCAAGCTATAAGTTGTGTATTGGGTCAAAGGAAAGATAAAAGGATGCATGCAATATACTATGCCAGTAAGACCCTTGTAGGACCTCAGCTTAATTATACCTCCACAGAGAAGGAATTACTAGCAGTAGTGTACACATGGGATAAATTTTGACAATTCCTTTTGGGATTAAAGGTAATAGTATTCATTGATCATGCAGCATTAAAATACCTTTTCAACAAAAAGGATGCAAAACCAAGGCTCATTCAATGGGTGTTACTTTTACAAGAATTTGATATAGAAGTGAGAGATAAAAAGGGAGCAAAAAATGTGGTTGCAGACCACTTATCTAAACTGGAAGGAGGGGAATGCAAGCCAAGCGATGATATTAATGAAAATTTCCCCGATGAAACCCTGGTGCTACTCAAGAGTCAAACTATACCATGTTTTGCTGATATTGTGAATTATATTGTCGGCAGTAAAATTCTTTCTTATCTATCTTAACAAAAAATCCTACATCATTGTAACTGATATCTATAG
>JAOSBK010000206.1:34205890-34218495 GCA_027568895.1 Erythroxylum shatona
AAGTGAGAGATAAAAAAGGAGCAAAAAATGTGGTTGCAGACCACTTATCTAAACTGGAAGGAGGGGAATGTAAGCCAAGCGAAGATATTAACGAAAATTTCCCTGATGAAACCCTGGTGCTACTCAAGAGTCAAACTATACCATGTTTTGTTGATATTGTGAATTATATTGCCGACATTAAAATTCTTTCTTATCTATCTTAACAAAAAATCCAACATCATTGTAACTGATATCTGTAGGATGAACCAGTTTTATATAGAGCATATGTTAATGGGTTAATGCGATAATGTGTTCTGGAGGAGGAAATGTTGGACGTCTTAAAGTAATGTCATAAAGGCCACTATGTTGAACATTATAGAGCTAACAAAATGACAGCTTGGAAACTTAAGAGTGGATTTTATTGGCCACAATTGTTTAAGAATGCTCAAACTTTTGTGGCACAATGTGATCGATGCCAGAGAATAGGTATCATCTCCAAAGGAGATGAAATGCCTTTATCTAACATTTTAGAAGTAGAAGTCTTCGATAAATGGGGCATCAACTTTATAGGTCCTTTCCCATCTTCAATGGGAAACATCTACAATCTAGTGGGGGTCGACTATGTTTCGCATTAGGCTAAAGCAGGGGCATCTCCAACCAATGATGGAAAGGTGGTGAAAAAATTCATCAAATAGTTATTCAATCAGTTTGGAGTGCCCCGTACGATAATAAGTGATGGAGGTGCACATTTTTGCAATAGATGTTTTGATAAAAAGATATAGAGTGCACCACCATGTTGCTACACCTTACCATCCGCAGACTAGTGGTTAAATGGAAGTTGTCAACCGTGAGCTGAAATGAATTTTGGATAAGACGGTAAACAACTCTAGGAAGGATTGGATAATAAAGCTAGACGATGTCTTATGGGCTTATAAGACTTCTTTCAAAACACCTACTGGAACAACCCCTTATAGGCATATATATAGAAAAGCTTGTCATTTGTTGGTCAAACTAGAACATTAGGAATACTGGGCAATAAAAGCATTAAATTTTGATTGTAAGTAAGTAGGCAAAAAGCTACTTTTGCAACTGGACGAACTTGAAGAGTTTCATTATAATGCGTAGGAAAATGCCAAAGTCTACAAGGAAAAGGTAAATAAATGGCACGATTCTCATCTTAAACAAAGGAATTTAAAGTAAGAGATGCAGTTCTGCTATATAATTCAAGAAAGAGGTTGTTTTTTAAGGGAGTTAAAATCTTAATGGAGTGGACCTTTTACAGTCATTCAAGTTTTCAATCATGGAGCCCTCAAACTAGATAATGCTAACAAGGAAACTTTTAAAATCAAAAATCAACGGGCATCGATGCAAGCTATATCTCGGAGGAGTGATTCCTAAAGACAAGGAAGTGATTTCCTTTTGTTTAAACAATTAGGACGCCTCCATAGATGTAAAGTCAAGATAAGGACCATAAATTAGCACATTTAGTAGTTCAATAAAAATTGTTAGGTTTATTTAGAGCTATTTTGAACTTTTAATAAAACTTTAATCATTTAAATTAATCTAGGATTACTAATTCTCTCACTCTCTTTACAACAGGGTCAAGGCACCCAATTACGACCTTCGACACCATCCTCACCTCCATCATTGTGAGGCTTTGTTTCTAACCCTTTTCTTTTAAAATTTAGTCTTTATTTTATTTTTTTTATTCTTTCCATACATGGTTGTTTGCCTCCTTCTCACTTTGAGGACAATATGTTGTTCAAATGTGAGGAGGGTAATGTGTTTTGCTTTTAGTGTGAATTCTACATATTGTATGATAGTTTGTTAGGTTACATTTTGTGAATTGTGTCAATGTGTCAATAGCATAGATGGATTGAAATTGATTTAATTTTGAACATAGTCTATTAAATTGTGAAGAGTCATTAGCTTGCGAAATTAGTGAATTGGGTTCTTTGGCTAAATATGCAAGTTAATTAAGATTTAATATAAGTTTGTCACCCTCTAAATTGTCATATTCATTCATAATTTTAGATCTTGCGACTAAAGCAGCCTTGCTAGTATTTTTTCATGAAAACGAGTACCTAAAGCAACAAGATAGGCAATAAAAAATATGTATTTGTTAATTTTAAATAAATAACTATTCCACTAGCCTTTGGGTTATGAATAGAACTAGTAGCCAGTTGAGAATGTGATGTAGCTGAGTAACCGAATTGACACGCATCACAAATGTGTGCCTCTACGTCAAAAGGCTATAATGACGTTTCAACCAAGCAGTTTATTAAAAACATGTCTTAATCAAGTAACCGAATCGACATTCATCACCAATGTTTGCCTTCGAGTAAAAGACTAGGTCCATGTCCACAAAATATTAAATAAAAGTAAATAAAAATATTTTCTAATAATACCTACCGAACTTGTTAATAGCTTGACTTTTCATTAAAACATACGTACGAGTAGTTACAAAGTTTGAATGACCAAAGAATTTTTAATATGTGTACACAATTGAAAAGGGTGAGTAACTTGACATTTGGGATTTGATTAATATGTATGTTTAGTCTAGAGCCCTTAGATGTGGATTTTGAATGTTAATGATTTGGAATAACTTGAATGATTGTGTTTAAAGTTAAATTTATTTCATGAAGTTGAAGTCATTGTTTCATTATTGCATTGTGTAGTTTGTGATTTTCTATGTTTGTTATTTTGTTTGTTTTAGAACAAGTAAACATTTAAGTGTGGGGATATTGATAAGAGTAAATTGCATCATATTTTAGGGCTTAATTTGATATATATTTAATTGTCAATTTAGTTGTTTAGTATGTGTTTAGGTTAAAATTGTGTTAGTTTGTTAGTTATTTGTGTTTTAAGTGTTTTATGGGTTAGTACAAGTCTTTGAGCTTAAATATTATGTTTGTGACGTACCTTAATATGCTTGTTAGTATTTTACGGTCAACATCGAAGAACAGAGAAGTTTCAGAGACATTCGGGTTGAAATAATGACCGATAATTATGGGCCAACTTTGGCATATGGCCCATGATTGTGGCATGCAGGCCACAATCGTGACAAAATGCTCAGATGTGGCCCATGATTGTGGTTTACATCTGAAAAACACGCAAACACTCAAAAACGTCAAATTTTTAGAGATTTTTTGAACCTTTCAGACCCCGACTCTAGAGTTGCTCAAAACACAAAGGATATTTAAAGAATCAGATAAAGAGGCATAAATGAGTTTTTGCATCAACCACTTTTGAGAAAACCTAGAGAGAATTCATCGAGAGATCGAGAAAGAGAAGAAGGAAGAGAGAAGAGGAGAAGAAATTGATTTGACATACTTCCCAGATCAGGAGTTTCCCAACATTGTTGCCTCTCATTTATAGAATTGTATAGACTCGGAATAATGATTTGTATAGAATTGGAATAATGATTTGATGATAGGATTTTTGAATGTTTATTTTCAATTTTATTATTGTATAGAATTGGAATAATGATTTGATAATAGGATTTTTTAATGTTGAAGATGTTCTAAACTCACCTTTGGAGTTTTATCATTGCATTAATGAAATATGATTGTTTATATGTTTATTGGATTGGTTGTGATTTAATTTTGTGATTTCATAATTCGATAATAAATTGAGAGGGTAAATAGAATAAAAAATAATTAAATTGAGTTAACGAGAGTTAGGTGATTTAATAGAAATTAAAATTAAATCAAATCAGTAAATTGTACGAAGAGAGATCTTGCATAGGATTTCGGTAGTTTATTATAGAACTTCAAAACTAATTAGGGTTTTAGATCAGTTGTAAATTGAGAAATTGCGACCTTTATAATTTGATTAGGGTTTATAATTTATAGATAATGGTTATAAGTTGAGAGAGAGTATCAACCCTAGGATCGTCTAGAACTAACAATCCAGTAACTCAGAATCAATTAGGTTAGCATTAAGGATAGGTAAAATTCCCTTTTTATCAATTAGTAATTTCCTTAGGTTGATTCTTGGGTGTGTTATAATTGTTTAGTAAAAGTATTTCCATGGTTGATTCTTAATTTGATTTGATTGATTGAATTACTTTCTCGTTTTTAGTTTTGTGTAATTTGAATTTTTGTATTGTTTTTTGGACTTAGATTTTAGGATTAGATTATCTCTTCTCGTGAGATCGACACCTTAGGTACTACGCTAACAAATCGTGCACTTGCGGATTATCAAAGGTTATTTATTAAAACTTACACACATCAAACAATCGATTACACCAACTTATCCAATAATTGCACTAACCCCTTTTCACTACAACTTAATCCTATTGAATATAGTACTAACTGGATAGGGATATCATTCTATTAGTTAGTGTGGTGTAATATGATAAGGATAAGATAGGATAGGATGTAATCTTAGCTAGTAGACTTCTATTAGGATTCTATCTTGGTCATCTAAAGGTTCCTATAAATAGCTCATTTGAGCCTTGCTTTTCTTGAAGAGGGAGATAAAGAGACGATCCTTTATATACTTTAAGGGAAGTAATAAAGGTTGGCATTTTGTTGTATCCCTTTCTTGTTCTTATTGTTGCCATGAATATTTAGTTCTTTTAAAGTTTTCTTGAAAGGGTGTAATAATGAAACAATGCGAGGGTCATGAGATGTTTAAGAATAAGTAGTTTGGTCGAAGGTCATGAGGAAAGGGTGAATCTTACTTTAATAAACCTAAATATATCACAATAAAAAGATAAAAGATAACATCTACCTAGCAATGATTTATCCATATCCACAAAGATCTCCTCTATCTTTAGATGATTCTTTAACATGATTTTTATCTCTTAGAGCTGATGTTCATCTATCGTGATCTTATCTGTGACATCATCTAAGTTCTCCTCATCTTTATCTGTTGATGATGAGTCATCCAGGCCAATAACACACCGGTCCATCCAATGCTTTCCTATGCCAATTTCATCAGCTATGCTTCGTCCATTTGAGCACACACTAAGTCCTTAGTCCTTTAAGAACCTAGCTTTAGCCAAGTCAGCTAGTACAAGGTCCGAAACTCTCACTAAAACTCATACCACGCTTGATCTAACTTACTAATTTACCTTGGAACTCTTGCGTGTCACCATTATGCTCGTGATCCAACTAATCTTCCATCTAATATCCATCTCAAGCCTTCTTTTTGTCTCACTTCTGAATCTTGCATCTCGTCAAAGATTTCCTCCAATGTGCACCAATGCATGCCAATGCCTGAAATTGCCCCTTTTCCTTGCCTACTCACAAGTCTTTGCCTTATTTTGTCATTCTGAGTGTCAAATATTGGTCAAGACTCACCAATTGCACAATTCTGCAATTAAAACTTAGGGGTCTATCAGTAGGTATCTATGTTACAAAACTATTTTTTGTATTTAGCTTGATAACCAAAAAAAGTGGAGAAAACGACCCACCCCATAATGAGAAAAAGGCAGCCATGAGATTCCACTTCTTGATCACTAGGTTCCAGATTTGCCTACTTACCATTTTTTACCCACGCACCCCTATCACAAATTTTCCATCAAGAACATGGGTTTTTGGTAAAATGCAAAATCATGCAAGAAACAATGATTAAAGTATATAAAGAATGAGTTCTCAAGCATTTTCTTAGTTCAGGAGTTAATATTTTAGATATCTTTAAGCTTTTTATAGCTATGTTTACCAACTAGATAACAACTTTACCATAATGCACACCATGAACATAATCCTACCTTTGTTTTATAATTCATTTGGGAATTGAAATATGATCAAGATACAACCAAAAAGACATTGAAAATGCAATTTTGTTAATCATATGTTTAATTCTTTACACTTACTGAACATCCAGGTTGCGTCTGGAACCATTGGCGTAATTCATCGAATAAATTAAAGACATGGAGAAACATGTGAGCCAAAGCATAGGAACTTGTAATCCTTTAACTACTTTCATCTAAATAGACATAACTATTTTTTTGAGGGATTGTGTAGCAATTGACAGGTCCTTTAAAAAGTGATCCACCAACTCCAAAGGTTTTAAGCATAAGGAGATTGACATCAAAACTCCATGAAAGAAGGCAATACTTAAGGCCCAAGCTTAAGATCATTAAACCTACAATCAATTTCAGACCTTGTACATCACCAACAACATGGGGACATCTTCTTCAGTATCCTAGAAACTTGTTCCCATTGACGCCACCCACAACAAGTGAGAAACTGTAACTCAGAAGAAAATCAACCTCTTCTTAGACATAGAAGCTAATATGTTGCTAATTCACATTCACTTGTCAATATGCAAGTTTCATTATAGTAGAGTTATATAAATAAATATGTAACATTAGTAAATACCCTTTAGTATATAAATGACTGAAACTATAGTCACAATTCTAGATGTTGCATATAAAAACTTAATTGCAACCCTTTTGCAACACTTTTTGAAACTGTTAGAAATATGCCCTTGTGTAAACCTTTTTTTTGTCTTAGTATATAAATGCATACAAATTACAAATGCTATAATAATATGTTTTCCTTATATTATCAACAACTAAAAATATAAATTATAGAAAATTGCGAAAAATATGTTAATAGAAGAATAAGAGGAATGAATCATAAGCCTATATGAAAACATATATGCCTTCAATATCTAAAGTAAATATTTCTAATGAGAATTTTAAATAAGTGATACTCGCTAATGAAAATAATTCACTTAAGAGATACGATTACTTAAAAGTCTTTGTTGAAACCAACTCACTGAATGAATGATGAGATTACTTAATAAAGAGAAGATAGCTGACCAAATAATGTGATTATTTAATAAAAATAAATTTTAATATAATAGTTATATATTTAAATAGAAATTAGAGTTCCGTTAATTAAAGACTTTGAATTTAAGATTAATTAAAAGTTTATATATAAAGTATAATTATTTCACTAAAATTCGAGACGTGACATTTTTCTGTACAATTCATTCATTTAATAGCAAATTTTTAATATTACAATTATAAAATTAAATTAAATATTTAGAGCATATAATATTTATATGACACAAATTAAATTTTTATATTAAAAATTTAAGGTGAAGAGATTTTTTTAAAATTAAAATACTATTGCATTCAAATTATCATATAATTAACGATAAATTAATGTTTTAAATATAAGTGTAATAAATCAAATAATTAAGATAAATGAAATAAAAATAGAAGACGATCTTTTAAAACATTTAAAAGTTATTTCTTTATGCTCTTTTCAAAAGTATTAAAGAAATTATAATTTACAATTTATTTTAAATTTTAATTTTAATTTTTATCTCTACTTTTTTTATTTACATATAATTATTACACATTATTACTCTCACTAATAGTATATAATATTTTTAATGTAATAATGATTTTTTATTTATCTCTTTTATCATACATTTATAATTAACTGCTACGAAAATCTTATTTATAATCGGACGAGCTTTGGAACAATTAGTAAAATTATTCTTTTGTGATCAAAAGGTTACGAGTTCAAGTCATACAAAGCGGAGAGTCTCGTAAAGTAAAATTTGGCATTACTTAAAGATTTTATCAGTGAGGTTTTTAATGTAAAGAAAAAAAAAAGTTCACAAGAGTAAGACATTAAATAATTGTTGTATGTCCAGTTTCTTACACTCTCTTCACTTGGATGATATCTAGACTAGACATTCAAATCCCCAACCAACTCATCCAATCCAACACCCACCAACTAGCACCCCCATTTATGTCGTACCTTCTCTCTTCCACTAAATTCAATTCTTCCAATTCACTTGTTTTTACATTTTATCTCATTATTTATCCTATACAAATTAGAAAGCTCTTACAAAAGTTGAAATAAAGTAGTAATAGTAATTATTATTATTATTATCATATGTTATATATTTTTATTAGAATTATAAACTTAATTTTTTTAAATTAGATATTTAAAATCTAAATTCTTAAGAAAATATTTATAATATAATACTCATATTTGTTATAAAAAAATTAAATCATATTTTTATAAATTATTTTATATATAAACAACTATTAGTAAATATAGCTAAATTTATTAATTATTTTTAAATAGATAGTTGATATTTCAGCAAATTTAATTTATTGTGAGGAAATAGATTCTCCTAACAAGCGCAAATTGATTGCCACACAGTAACCAAAGTTGAGGCGACTCGATTGGTTTGGGTAGCTTATAAGTAAAAAAAAACACACGTCTTCTTCTTCCCAGTTCTTAACTCGAAATCAACTCCGTCCGAGTTGATTGTCTCTCTTTCTCGGCCCACCATGGATTTGGATATGGACTCCATGGCCGCCGCGATCGGGGTCTCCGTCCCTGTGCTACGTTTTCTTCTCTGCTTCGTGGCCACAATTCCGGTGGGCTTTTTTCACCGAGTTGTACCGAGTCGACTTGGCAAGCATATCTATGCAGCTGGTTCAGGGGCTATACTATCGTTTCTCTCCTTTGGGTTCTCTTCCAATCTTCATTTCTTGGTGCCCATGTTGTTAGGCTATTCTTCCATGGTTCTGTTTCGCCCGTATTGTGGAGTTCTTACTTTTATATTGGGATTCGTTTATCTCATTGGCTGGTACGTTGTTGATTTGATTTACTGGCATTGATCTTTTTAGCATGACTAAATGGATTTTGAACTTCTTAGTGGTGTCCCGTTATAATTGTTGGTTTCGTTCGTGAAATTGACATGGATTCTTGATTGCGTTTGCAAATAGTAGTTTGCTTTATCGATGAAGTCTATGTTCCTTTGCTTTATCTTGAATCTTTATTTTTCATTAAGTACATAAACTGTTTCATGTTTTCAAATCCTATTGGGAGAAATAGATGCTTGTCTTGTGAGTTTTAAAGCACGTCTTTGTTCTAAACATCACAAAACAAGTTCTTTCATTTTCCTGTTTTTTTTTTTTTTTTGGTTTTGCATGGAAGTGGGTTGAGACCATTGGATGGAAAAAGGAAGTACATGAGAATGACCTTCAGCTATATCAATTGTGCACTATACTATTTTCACGGTTCTTTTCTTAAGCTGTAAAATGAATATGATTTTCTGATTCTTCTTTTTGGAATATGGTTCTTCAAATGCTCTTTTCTATGATATTCTGAGGGATATGTAAAAGCTTGAATTAGAAATAACAAGAAAGAGTATAGTAGTGTCGAAACATGGAGTTTTTATTTCAGAATTCTTGACTATTGTCATGCATATGTAGCCATGTATATTACATGAGTGGAGATGCATGGAAGGAAGGAGGCATTGATGCTACTGGTAAGCGCAGTTTTTGATTTTCTAACAGACTTGAATTCCACTATTGAAAGAACTATGGGAATGGCGTTTTCAAATAAGTTAAAGGAATGGGATACTTTGTATGGGCTAATCTTCATTTTCATTATTTGTTCTGGTTAATACTGAATTCTGGTGTTCTAATGCAGGAGCATTGATGGTGTTAACACTTAAAGTCATATCATGCGCAATTAATTACAATGATGGGTTGTTGAAAGAGGAAGATTTACGAGAGTCTCAGAAGAAAAACTGTTTGATTAAGCTGCCTTCATTGATTGAGTATTTTGGCTACTGCCTTTGCTGTGGTAGCCACTTTGCTGGCCCAGTTTATGAAGTGAAGGATTATCTTGATTGGACTGAGAGGATGGGTGTAAGTAATTTTGTCGCTATTTTACTTCTAGATGCTTGCTCTTTATGTGAATGTGATTCTCAGTTTTCTTAACCTAGCTTTGCAGATTTGGGCCTACACAGAAAAAGATCCCTCACCGTCTCCTTTTGGAGCAACCATTAGAGCTATTCTTCAAGCTGCACTTTGCATGGCCTTGTATCTGTACCTGGCACCCAATTATCCCTTGTCCCGTTTCTCTGATCCAATTTACCAAGAATGGGGCTTTTGGAGGAAGCTGAGTTACCAATATATGTCTGGTTTCACTGCTAGATGGAAATATTATTTCATCTGGTCAATATCAGAGGCCTCTATCATTATCTCTGGCCTTGGTTTCAGTGGGTGGACAGACACTTCTCCCCCAAAGCCACGATGGGATCGTGCTAAGAATGTTGACATCATTGGTGTTGAGTTGGCAAAGAGCTCAGTCGAGTTGCCATTGGTGTGGAACATTCAAGTCAGCACTTGGCTTCGACACTGTGAGTTGATCAGTTTAAATTTTTACTACTTTTTTTTCTCAGTTAAAGTTGTTAAAGTAGGATCTAATATCTTGGACCACGTGAAACCATTGATGCTCCATTTCTTTAATTTGAAAAAATTAATTCCGTCCTCTTATTGAATAGGATGTGAATCTGATACACCATTGGGCATTAATCATGATTCATGGTGTGCTTCTATTTTGAATATTTTTCATTCTTTTCCTTGGATTTTTTTTTTATAATCTTTCCCTAGGACTTTGAAGATAATTTTATATTTTGCTGGTGGATCCCTTTAAGAATAGGTAATTAGTGTGTGTTAGTGAAATCATGGTGATAAATGAACATGATTGACCCATAGCAAGTTTCTCATATTTGGACTTATGGCATGTGTCATATAACTTTTTGATCCTAAACAATAGTTTGTTTTCTTTTCTTTTTATTTGCCTTAGTTGCATGTACCCGAAGCAAGAGTTACTAACCTTAACTATATTTGATTCCTGCAGATGTCTATGATAGACTTGTTAAGAAGGGGAAGAAGCCTGGTTTCCTTCAGTTGTTGGCCACACAGACTACAAGTGCAGTTTGGCATGTGAGTTTAATGCAAGTTTTATGTTGTCTGCTTGCTTCTATTTTCTTTGTCCCCTATCTTGATCTGTTTGATTATGTGTGGGCTGTATCTTTTTCTTGCGAGTTAAATCAAGTCTGTTTTGAAAGTGCTTGAGATGTGTCACTGATTGACTTTCTTAACTAGCTTGTTTTCTGACTAGATAAGGTTATTTATCTTCTAGGTTGTGTGATATGAGTTGGGTGGCAGTAATATGCATTGTATCCGTTCTTCTCACACTTTTTCCATTTGGCTGTGTTCATCTACCTGTTGTTTCTGATTCACCAAACAGCTAAACTTTTGTTGTGGTCTTTTTTATTTTTTGAATAAAATTACAGGGTTTGTATCCTGGATACATCATATTCTTTGTCCAGTCAGCACTTATGATTGCAGGTTCAAGAGGTATCAACCCAGATACCTTTTACTTGTTCTGTTTGATTAAAAATTATGAAAGCCTCCTGACTTTCTCCTATCTTGAGCAGTCATATACCGATGGCAACAAGCTACACCTCCAACTAAGGCTGTGATTAAGAAAATAATGGTGTTGATGAATTTTGCATACACACTTTTGGTCCTAAACTACTCTTGCGTTGGTTTCATGGTTAGCTCTCTCTTTCTCCTTTGCCTGGAAATTTCATATTTTGAGATGTTGAAAATTGCTGTTTTGCTGCTTTCTACAGTTTCTTATGCTTCTCTTTCTCTATGACTCAGTTGTTAAGCTTGCATGAAACCCTTGCTGCATATGGTAGCGTTTATTATGTTGGAACCATTCTACCTGTGATACTAATCCTTCTTGGGAAGATTATTAATCCGGCGAAACCTGTCAGAAAAGCTAGGAAGGAACAGTGATGTAGGAGATGCAATTGCTTCATTTTTTGTAGTACTTCAAATGAACTGCAAATAACTGGTGGCTTCCGCAGCAGTTAATTCGTAATCTTTTCTATTCTTTTTCCTTTTCCTGCAAACCGCTACTCCTGTATAAAACTTTTTAACAGTTGAGCGCGTGACATCCCTTAATTTACCAATTTCCAAGGACTTGTTGGCCAATCCCATACGTGACTTTAACCAGTATCCGGTTCAAGGAGTCGTAATCCAACTTCATATTTCTGCGTGCATGAACTTTGCACCAACATATATACTCGTATAGCGGGAATTAAAGCCCTTGTTTATTTATATGTGTACTTTTTTTTTTTTCTATTCCGGATTAATCTGTGTAGGGACTTTTGAGATGGCAACTCAGTTCCAGTTGTCAATATCCCTTTGTTTAAGGACTTATATTCAAGCAAGAAAACTAATTTTTCATTTCATTCTAGGAAATCCTTGCTTGCATAAATACCTACTATGTTATGGTGTCACATTACACCGACACTATTACCAATGCTCCAGCTATTGTTCTCTCTGCAATGCTGAAACCCAATAACCGTCCTATGCAAAAACGAGAGACGAAGATGCAAAGGCGCGTCACTTTCTCCAAAAGGCAAGAGGGTCTTTTCAAGAAGTGTGCAGAGTTGGCCATGCTTTGGGCAAGTTGCCATGTTCGTGAACATGCCCAATTTGTTAAAGATTTAGCCCCTGTTTGGTTTGAGGGTTAATAATGAAATGAAATGAAACGTAACACACTTTCATCGTTTATTTGAAGGTTTTATAATGAAATGAAATGGGATGGAAGCGGAGGATTTCATGTTACGTTCCATTCCATCTTAAACAGTGAAAATAAGAAACCTTCGATTTTGGAGGTTTAGGATAGAACGTAACCTAATAAATACATACTACTTAATATACCTTCAATAATTCTTCTTAATATTAACTCTGACCAAATCATAATATTAATATATCAAATAGAATATAGTAATATTTAATATAATAAATTTTATTAAATAAT
>JAOSBK010000206.1:34218595-34234110 GCA_027568895.1 Erythroxylum shatona
ATGAACAAAGAGTATAAGGGTTATTAGAGGCGTACCTGCATCATGAGGAGATAATGAACTTATATAGTAAATACCTGTCGTGCTTAACTCAATATCTTAGGAATGGGTCGATCGACTCACACACCATCCTAGGGTTGGACCTGGGCCTAGCACGACCGACTCAACCACTAATAATTACTACCTGTAAACAACTAAAGCGTGACGCATCAAACGAAAAAAGAAAACCCTAGCCCCACATTGGAGTCCAAAATCCTTAAGCCGAAGGAAAAAATCCGAATAAACCAAAATTGGGGCATATGGAAATGAAAGAAGAGAGAAAAGATCTAAATGTTCTGTTTTTAATAAAACATATTTCTTTATGAAGAAGAACCCCGTAGAGTAAGAGTGAGTGAGAAGAAATGGTGTCTAATTAACGAGAATTTCTTGACACGTGACAGTGTTACGTTAGCAAAAGTAATAATAAAACTAATGTCATGTTAGAATTGAAAAAATTAAAAATATAGATATTTTATTACTATTTTTAAAATTTAGGCTGAAAAAAATTTTGAGTTATAATTAACTCTAATTTTTATTACTAAAATCAGGACATATTTGCGGGAATCATATTTATTTATTTTGCTTAATTACAAGAAGCGGTCTTGTCAAGCAGACGAAATAATTAGGAAAGCAAACAGATGACAACTGGCTTTGCAGATATTTATATGTTAGCAGTTGAAGGTCTGATATTCCCACATTTCCTACTTCTTGGTTGCTGCCTTCCACTTTTGAGAAACATAATTTATTTTTTAGTTACGAGCCACCAAAGAACATTATACTAAGAAACATATCTTTTTTTCTTATGATTTACTCTGAATTAGACAAGTAGTCGTAGTACAAATAACTTGGTTCACAAAAACAATTCTCTACATAACATTATATGTTCGTGATGGACATATAAATCACGAAAACTGTATTCCTACCTTCAAATCCAGGAAGAATGTAAAACCACTCCTCGACGTAAATTTGTTTTGTTTCTTCCTTTTATTCTTCCCCATACATAGAATCTTCTCTTCACGCTCTTCTCTCGCTAGCCATTCCTTTTCTTTCTCTTTCCTTCCCTCTCTGTTCTTTTTTGCTTCATCATCTTTGTTCCCTTTTTTCTTCCGTACCAATGCCTGTACACCCTCTACACTAAACTACTTGCAATTGTATTTGTATCGGTTTGTCTCATGTCCATTCATTCTCTTTGGTAAATGTCAATATTAATCACTCAGAATTCTGCCATGCCAGTGGACATTTTCAATGAAAACAATTGTTGGGAAATCTAAGGTGCTTTTTCCCAATGGCTTCAAAAGTTAAAGGGATTTTCGAGCTAGCGACTAGGAGCTCTTTTAATGGAGGAAGAACTAAGAATATTGACGACTTGGAGGTTAGACCAGGAGGGATGCTAGTGCAAAGACGGAGCTCCGAGGCTGATCAGATTAGTCCTGTTTTGATTCCCACCATTAAAGTTAGAGTCAAATATGATTCTTTATATCACGACATCCATATCAGTTCTCAAGCAAGCTTTGGTAATTGACCTCTTCCTTGTTTAATGTGATCTAGGATTTGTATATGCAGCTTAAATGTTAGTTTTTTGTGTTGCAGGGGAACTGAAGAAAATGATAGCTACTCATACAGGAGTGCACCATTTGGATCAGAAGCTGATATATAAGAAAATGGAGAGAGATTCAAAACAGTTCTTGGATGTCGCAGGCGTGAAAGATGGATCCAAACTAGTGTTAGTTGAGGACATTACAAACCGTGAAAGACGGCGTCTTGATATGCTTAAATCTGCTAAGATTGATAGGGCTGTGAAGTCCTTGAAAGAAATCATGTTGGAAGTTGACAAACTACACAGAGAGGTAAAATAGTGAATTGACAACAAGACGATTTCATGATTCTCTCCTATTGGAACTGGGCTTCATTCCTTTTGCAGGTGAAAAACTTGGAGTATGCATCTTCAACAGGCAAGGAAGTTTCGGGGAAAGATGTTGAAAATTTGACAGAAATTTTGATGACAAAGTTAGTGGCGTTGGACGGACTTGTTATACACGGAGAGTTGAAGTTGCAAAAGAGAAAGCAGGTATATTTTGGAAGTTAGTATTGGTCAATTACGATGGTTGTAAAGCATTTGTTGCTGTTATTGAATTACTTCTTTTGATGCTTGCTTTTTCTCCCATTTCCATCTTGCAGGAATGTAGAATTAAAATGGCAATCGAGACTCTCGATACGTTGAAATTGAAGAATTCCTACGGCAATGGCAAGGGAGGGGAGGTCTCACTGCATAAAAATGACGACTTAACTGAGAAAGTGAAGATACCAATGCAAAAGCAGCCCTTTCAACCCAAAAACAGGAATGTTACAGTAGAAATGCCAGTACAGGCACGGGCATTAAGGCACTCTGAGTCGGTTGTGATCACTACAAAATGGGAAACTTTTGATTAGAATGGGACCCTTAATGTGCAGTGGCAGTGTCAAAATGGTGTGGTGTCTTCAAAATAAGCAACTTATAATTTATCTACAATTATACGAGCATGTTATTTTTTTTGATGGAACAATTTCTGTTGTGTGCAGTGCCACAAACCAAGATTTGAACCATAGCAACCGTTCACTTCCTTAAATCTTTTACTTCTCTTTCAACAGAATTATTTGTTCTTAATAGGTTAAACCTGAAACTTATATGTAGTAGGTGTAAATTAGGGGTCTTCTGGAATTGTATTCAACAGCTTGTGGCAGGTAGATTCTATAGTAATAGCACTGACTCTGCCTCGACGTGGTTTGGGACCACAGGCCAACCAAATTTTAGATTTATTAGCACATATTGAGTCGTAACTAATGGTGGAACAAATAATACATTCTGGCTTTGGGACGGGACCTTCACGCATATCAAATCACCTCTTTTCAATCATTTATTGTCTGTAAGATATCATATCAGTAGTGGGTTTTTGAACCAAGCGAAAATAAGAAGAATAAAAGGAGCGTGAGAACAACACAGAAAGGTAGGTTTGACTTTGGAGGGAGGAAATAGCATATAATTGACAGAGTGGATAATCATTTGATCACATAAAACCTAATTTAATTCCCATCGCACCGCAGCACACGCCGCTCTTTAACTTTATAGCATAAGGAGAAAAAACTAGTGGAGATCTTATCCATTTCACCAAGACAAGAAGCCTGAAAGATTATAGGCCTCTTATGGAGTTAGTTGCCAAAACATAATGATAATGCTATGCAATAATGTTCAGTGTTAATCATGCAACCGACAATAATCTACTTCTGATGCCATATGCCTTTTTGTTATTGTGTGACGAGAAACATAAATATCATTCTTATATAGTTATGCAAGGAGGAAATTGTGACTAATTGAAAGTAGCAAAATTTTGCAACAAAATTATTATGGATAAGGTCTCATTTTAATGACATGTGTTTAATTAATATCATTAAATATGGGCTCTAGGGGATTAAAAGGAATGAAGATCGGGTGAATTATAGCAACTATTGGAGCTATTTCTAAAAGGTAGGTTTATTTCTCAAAGTCTAAATCATAGTTGATGAAAGATAAAGACTAAGAAAAGACAAAGTGAAAAACCTTAAAAACTATTAGATAAAAACTATTAGACAATAGATCGAAATCAACATATTCAAGTACATATCTTAAGAGATTGATTCTTTTGCGCTGGGGAAGAAATTAAAGGGTCTTTATGAGAGGAAGACTGCTCACATCATGGCTTCATAGATCAAAAAACTTGTAAACCTAAAGTTACATGGTGGAAAATCATTGTCTAAGTATCTCAAAGGTTTTCATAATATCATCAACAAGCTAACCAATATGAAGATCATCTTTGATAATAAGCTACAAGATTTGTTCTTGCTGTGTTCCTTGCTAAATAGTTGGAAAACTTTAGTAGTGATCATCAATAACTCTACTCTAGATGGTGTGTTTTCTTCTTTTGCAATCAAAGAGAGCATGCTCAATGAAGAGATTATGAGGAAGAAGATTAGTGTTGACAACGTACAGACTTTTATAGTAGAGAATAGAGCAAGAAGTAGAGGTCTCAAAGACCTTGGCAAGTACAAAAATAAGTCTAAGTCTAGAGATGGCAAGGAGACCAGGACATGTCATCACTACACTAAACTTGGTCATATGAAGAAGTTTTGTTATAAATGAAAGAGATATTAAAAGAAGCAAGATAACCAGAAAGATGGAGAAAACAATAACACTATAGTAATAGTCTCAAGTATAAATGAAGAGGTGTCAGTGATTTGTACAATCAATAAGTGCCTTTATATTAGTCACTCAAATTCTAAATGGCTTAATGATCATAAGCTTCCTACTAAAGAGGGTATACTTCATCAATTATAAGATTAGTGATTTTGGAAGTATGAAGATGGGTAATCAAAGCTCTATTAGCATCGTTAGCATGAGTGAAATCACCGATCTTGGGTGCATATTGACCTTTAAAGGTGTTTGACACATTCCTAACTTATGCCTCAATTTGTTGTCTATTGATGTGCTTGACTATGAAGGATACTGACACATCTTTGGGGATGGCAAACAAAAGCTATCTAAAGGAGCAACGACAATTGCTTGTGGTGGATTATACTGCACACTATACAAGACACACTTAAAAATGTGCACTAGAGAACTACATGGCATTAAAGAGAACACTTCTCTAGATTTGTAGCAGTATAGATTGGGAAATGTTAGAGAGAAAGGGAAAAATTGTTAGTTGAAAAATATCTTATCCCAGTAAAAACTATTGCTTCTCCCAAACTCCTGTGACTATTACTTAGTTAAAAAGTAACAATGAGTGTCTTTCCATAAAAGGTCTACCAGAAGGAAAGCTAAGTTGGAGCTAGTGTACTTTGATGTGTATAGTCTTATTGAGGTAAAGTCCTTGAGAGGTAATAAATATTTTATTGCTTTTGTTAATGATGCTACAAGTAAGACTTGAGTCTATATGTTAAGAAAAAAGGCCAAACGTTTGAGACCTTTCAAAATTTTTATGCTATAGTGGAAGGGGAGATAGAGAGAAAGTTGAAGTGTCTCTAAACTAACAATATAAGCGAGTAAACCTTTAATGAGTTTGAGAACTATTGTGCAAGTTAAAGCATAATACATGAGAAGACAAAACTTGGTACCTCAAAACACAATGATGTTGCCCAAAGGATGAATAGAACCATTATGGAGAAGGTTTATTACCCTATGAATTTCTAAACTATCTAAGTCTTTTTGGTGAAGCGATTAGAACTACTGTATATTTGATCAATAGAACTCCTTTAATCCCTTTGGATCTTGATATTCATGAGAGGTATGGAAAGGGATTGATCTGACTTATTTGCATATAACGGTATTTAGATATAAAGTTTTTAAGCATATACTAAAGGAGTATAGATCAAAGCTTGATTACAAAACTACTCATTGCATATTTGGATATGATGATGAGGAATTTGAGTATAGGCTCTATAACCTATAAAAGTAGAAGGTTGTCAAAAGCAAGGACATAGCCTTCTATGAGCATAACATGGGTGCAAAAGTCATCAAAGAAGGAAAGAATACTTATAGTAGTTTATCTTTTGGTATTGCAAATATTTCCTCTATTCTTAATTTCGTTGATCAACCTATAGGTAAAAAAGGTGAAGGATATGAGCTAACACAAGATGATTATGATCAGGTGCAACTTGATGGTTATAAGTCACTTGAACCACATCCTATGGAAGATGTAGAAGAGGTTCATGAGTATTATAAACAAGGGAAACAACATACTTAAGTGTTTGAAGATATTTAAATTTGAAGGACAACTAGAGATAAGAAGCCTTTGTAAGATACCCAAGCCTAAAATATTTCCCAGTCATTACTGAGGGAAACTGCATAATTTATAAGAAATGTAGTCACTTAAAGACAAAGACTCTTGGCTTAAGGCAATGTAAGAGAAAATGGATTCTTTTAAGAAGAATAAGACTTAGAAGTTAGTAAAACTTCTTAAAACTAAGAAGACAATGAAAAATAAATGGGTGTTAAAGATCAAGAAAGATTGTGACAAGTTGGAAAGTGTAAGGTGAGGTAAAGGGATACAATAAAAAAATAAGGATTTTAATAAGATCTTTTCACCAATGGTCAAGATCACATCTATACACATTATTTAGGTCTAGTTGCTAGCTTGAATCTTGAACTTGAATAACTTGATGTGAAAACTACCTTCTTATATGGCAACTTGAATAAGGAGATATATACAGAGCAATCCTAGTTTAAAATTAGAGGGAAAAGGACTTAGTGTGTAAACTGAAAAGAGTGGTCAAGATCACATCGATACACATTGTTTAGGTCTAGTTGCTAGCTTGGATCTTGAACTTAAATAACTAGTCGTCAAAATTTGATTTGTTATGACTATTAATGGCTATAAGAGAACATTAGTTGATTCTTATATGTATTTTAGAAAATTTTCTAGTGGTAATTTCATCATCCCTTTTTTATAAGTGGATAATATGTTGATAGTAGAACAAGATGATGATATGATTTGCATGTTGAAACAGGACTTGTCCAAGTCCTTTAACATGAAAGATTTGGGTCTTACAAAATAAAATTTAGTCATAGAGATCATCTGTGATAGGAATGCTGAAAAGATGTGGATGTCACAAGAAAAATAAATTAAACGGATCTTGAGATGTTCAATATGAGAAAACCTAATTGTTATCTCCATTGACAATCCTTTTCCCATTTTGCAACAATATAACATTCTAGAAGTTTGATATCTCTCTACCCTATTTTGTACACCAAACAGCTTATAGAGATGTAAAATTTATAGTAGGAGCATCCATATTCTCATGTTGCATCTAAAGCTTAGGAGACATACTGTTTAGCGTCACTTATGTAGCTTGTGTAGCATTGTCAATATGAAATAGATATCTCTCCCCCAAACTTCATCAGTTGTGAAGAATAATTTTGCAGTTGTGAACTAGTCTAAAAAATTAGGTTTAGTAAGCTTGTTATCATTTATAATGCTCCTCAATGACAAATTGCTACTTATTTTATCTAATAACTAAAAAGATATAAAAGAAAAAGTACTAGACATCAAATAAAATAAAGACTTTAATAAATATTTGATTAATCCCACTATTTTATTCAAAATAATATTCCTTACTATTAAATCAAAAAATTATCAAATAACTTATCGTGTGTAACATCTCATTCCCATACTAAGGGTTATAACCCTAAAATTCGGTACATGTAAGCTCAAAGAGAGATTAAGAAAATGCATTTCATACTCATGCATAATGTTAGTATATATGCACATGAATTTGAATTTTTTCACACATTAAAAGACTGTACATGCATTCATTGACAATTTTCTAGTATAATTGATTTATAAATGTGATTATATTTGCAATTGTGGATTATATGTGTGAAAAATTGATTTGGAGAGTATATTTATTAACTCAAAAATTTTGGTGAAAATTTTGAAAATTTCCTAGAATTTAAGGGTATTTTGAACTAGGAAAATGCCAAGTGGCAAAACAATTGATAAATAGTGGTAGAAACAAATGTCAAATAGCAGTGAAAATTTTTATATGTGACATTAAGATTTAATGACTAGTGTCATTGAAAATTGGGAGTCAATTGTATTATAAATTGGAGATAAAATGGACTAGATATTAAAGGAGACCAATTGGAACTATAAAAAGATGACAAGTGGCAAGTGACACGTGTCACCACACTTGCCACTCACCACTCATCCCTCACTCACGTTATTCACTCTTTATAGAAAGACCATCTTACTTTTATTTTTCTTTCACTTTATTCATTGTCCTCATCTCTTGTTAATCTCTTTCTAATCTTCTTCATTTCTTCTTCAAGTCCACGACACTCACTCTCACCCACCTTCATCAACGTTAAATCTTGCACTCACTTTTCACTTGCTACTTTCATTTTCTTTGTCTTTTTCACCTTGCTACTAAGAGACCCAACCTATTCCTCCACGAAAGTTGATGATCATGGAGATGAAGGAGTTAGGATTTAATGGGGATTTTGAAGAACTGAAAGCTAAATCAAGTAAGTAACTTGTTAAATATTATGAGTTTGGTTAAATGAAGCATTTATGATGATTGTTAGAGGTTAAATGACATATAATGGTGTTTTATGTATGATGAACGTGAGTGATGAAATGCTTAGGTAATTTTTTTGTTTTTGTATATGTATGATGATTAATGATTTATAATTTGTTATAGAGATGTTTTGAGTTGAATGATCTTCTTCATGGGGTTAGGATGAGTACAGAAAATCAATAATGAATGGGTAAATGTCTATGTTCTATTTTTGGGTTAATGATCAAATGTGGATCATGATTTGTCTTATGAATGTTTTAGATTTGAAATGGAGTTGAGAATGAGGAGTATCTGGGGTAGAAATGGTGATCTTTGTATGAGTTATGTTAGGGTAAGATTTGGAGGCAAAATTGGTAGTTGATCTGGAAAATGTAGCAGAAATATGATCTCTGAGTATGCTTATGTGTTTTAGCCATAACTTTTTTGTCTAGTTATCCAAATAAGACGATTCTTAATTTGAATTAAACTAGAGATATACGTTACATTTTTCATGAGATATCAAATTTAAATTCTATCTTTAATAATCCTAAACAGTTGACATGAAGTTGAAAACTGGGTACAGTACACTGTTAGATGAATGTATATGTTGTGTTCTATTTTGAGTGTATAAGAATGTGCTATATTTTGAGTGTTTATAATCAAGTGAGGAATATGAAATGTGTAGGGATGATGTTGAGTTGAAATTAGGTATACTTGAAAAATTTATCCACTTAAGATGATGAATCAAATGAATTGAGATTTGAGAGTTATTGAAATCTAATGGGTGTTTGAATTGTTATGAAGTGATATTACATTACAAGAGGTGAATTTGAGAAGATTATGAGTGAAAGTGATGTTAGAATGGTTGTAGGATACATTGGAGATGTCTTGGAGAAGGATAATTGAGTAAAAAACTGAAGAATACATGGTTAGGCTGTGTAAATTAACACTAACCATGTGTTCCAAATGCAAAAATACAACCAGACTAGAAAGAAACACGATCTACCCGTATAATTCCCCACGGCCCGTGTGTTTTGACCCTCCAAATGACAAAATCTCTCTTCAGAGTCTTCATAAAGTTGTAGATCTAGAAGTCCTCTTTGAAACCATCCTAACATAACATTAATCTGACATCTACAACAAAAGTTATGTCGTTTGTCCTAAGAGATGCTTGTTTATAAATGATTGACTTATCAATGTTTGTCCAATGATATGTCTAGGCTTGTTAGTGATATTAAATGAGCCTAATTGAAGCAGGATTGAGTTATTAATGTAAAAAGAGTGTACTAGGTGTTAATGAATGATTCAAAGATCTTGATAATTGGTTATGAGACATGTATTAAGGACATATATCCGGGAATGTCGTTAAACATGCATTGTACATATTTAATATACATATGTGTGCATCAATAGATACTTATACAATTGTGCAAAATTGTGATATGTGTATGTTTTGCATGATATAGAGGAATATATAGAGTGCCATGATCCAAACATTTCCAAACCTTGGAAGTAAATGCTAATCTGGAGCATACTGTGAGTCGACCTAGATGGTCTTATTTTTATGATTGTTTTGTTATATATTATTAATTAAATAATTATGAATGTGATTTGATTGTGTTAATTCCGGACACTGAAGTTCCGAAGCTACTGATATATGAATGTGATTATTGAAGTGCTCCTTGTATGTGAATTGGATGGAATAAGTGTACATAACTTGATTGTTAAATGCCAAATCGCGATCCAATGATGAATGTGCCCTAAATGTAAATATGCATATAAATGAAAAAGTGATTCTCAACGCAAATGTTGAATGCCGGATTAAGGTCTGATGACATGCAAAAGTGACTAATTGATCATTTATGATTTATGCATTTCATTATATGAATGCATGAAATACAAAGACAGTCGTGACTGGAGTAGCCATCGAAAAAGAGCTTAAAGCTCAGAATATGAACAAGAGCTTAAAAGCTCATAAAGTGATTAAGAGCCAAAGGCTCACTATGTAAAATGAGCTTGGTATCCCCAACAGATATGAGACAGTTATCAATGAGCCCAGTATTCACAATGGATACAAGATAGTAATAGGCGTTCGGTCACAACAAAATAATAAATTGAAAGTGAGTCTCATAAGTATTGCATATGCATATAATATGTATGATTTAAATAGTTTGATTGATTTCTGAACGTGATAAATGTTCGAATGGTTGTAAATGAAAAGATGGGAATTATGTGTTTATAAGTGATGATATGTGTTATGTGATTGAGTGAGTCATCGAGGATGGTCACTTACTGAGTTTGCAAAACTCACTCAAAATTTGCAATATTTTCAGGCTCAGAAGAGTTACCTCGTTAGACAAACGGGAGTATGCCCATTGTATTCAAGTAAGAGATAGAGGTCGGGATCAGTTCGCCTCTGCATTTGTATTTTCTTATTTTTGTATCGAATTGAGTCTTCCACAATTGATGTAACTTGTGTAGTCGAATATTTCTATTTGTAATAACTTTCTAAATTAGAAATGTTTGTAAATGATTTTGCAATGTATTGAAATTATGACTAAAAATATTTTTGTATTTGTAATGGGCCCAAATGGCTATTAAAATTCTAATGATTGTATTGCTGCGATTAAAAATGTTTCTGAATAAAAGTCGACTCAATCTGATTGTTGATTTCTGCATATGTTTGTTGTTTTAAAAAATTTGTAATGAGATTTTACTGACTGACTGTGCTAGCATGCTACCCTCGTGGGGCAAGTTCTCGGACATTACTGAGAATGTCGGGTACGTGTCTTCTAAGAGTGGGGTGCTACATTGTGGGCGAGGATCCTTTTCAAACTAATTTGATCTTGAGTTTGCTTCACAAATCAATTAAATTTAAATTAGGTAGATAGCAACTTTACCAATGACATTTTATATGACTTCTTGATCTATTTAGTGACAACTCTTTAGTAAAATATATCTTATATATTATTTCTAACCTTAGCTCTAAAGTCGTATGATCAAAAGTTCATTCGATCAAATGATACAAATTTAGTTAAGTGAGACCTATTAAATTAAGATAAAATATATTCATGTAAAAGCGGCTTTTAGCCTGCTCAATAAGTCATATAATAAACAGAACTATAGTTTTATTGATAGATAATGAAAGGGAAGACGATCTAAATGTGAACTTAATATTTCCTTAAAGAATTTAAAATTTTAGAAATACTTGTCTCATCAAAATTAATATGATCTTATTATACTAATTATGTTTAACATGATCAAATATGAAAAAACCCTTTAAATCTTTACTTTATTATAATTATTGATGTAATAATCAATTTTGTTTAATACTTTAAATATTAAAAAAGAAAAATATAATTTAAAAATATTCCTAATAAAATTTACTCTTTTAAAAAAGAACTTTCAATGAATAAGAAAATAAGGGCAAACTCTAGTACACAAGGGTCCTCACTTTGCAAGGTTTAATGAAGGGTCATCAATTGTACGTAATCTTCCTTTTATATTTTTCAAAGAGGCTATTTTTGTGATTCAAACCTGTGACTTTTGATCACAAAAGAGTAACATTACCAATTCCTCTAAGGCTCACCCTCTCAATGAATAAGAAATTATTTTTCTAATTTTATTAGAAATTTCAGTTATAGATCAATATTGATGTTTAATAACATGTCATGACCATCCTAATATTTGGAATTTCAAAATAGTTTGATTCAACCTATCTATGCATGGTTATAATAAATAATTAATCATTTCATCGTCCAATCTTTTAGTTAGAAATAAAGTATGGAATTAGTTTTTAATCTTATAAATCTAATTATGTTCCTTTTTACTAATTAGTAATTAATATGTAATTGATATTTGAAAACATATTTTTCAAATCTTGATTCAGTCTAACTAGAGAATTTCTTGAACGATTATTAATAAAGAAGAAAGGAACATTATTTCTAATTATTTTAAAGAAAAGAATCATTTATTGACTTACTTAATTGTTTCTATATAGTTCATAATATATTTAAGTGCTAACAACTAAGTTTCCCTAAAAAGAAAAGGTTATAATTAGTATTAGAATATAGTAATATAAATTTAGGATTCTCATAATTAGGCCAGTTCAATGAACTTAGTTTCTAATAAGTACCCATATATTTATTTAAGTATTTGATGTGTGCTTAATTATTTATACATTCAATTCTTAACACTTAGTGATTATTGTTGTGAAATACTTAAGATACTCATTTTAGTTCATATTTGAGTTTAGGTACAATTTGGAAGCATAAAAGCTAAAATAGTTGTAACCAATATTTTGATGTTCGAACTCAATTGCCCTTACGGAACAAGAAGGAAATGGATGAGGGTGAGGTTTGGACAAGAAATCACAAGAAGAACAACAATTCAACAAAACTTGGGAGATAAACAACTGTGTATATACCTACATGATCGTGTATCTCCCAAGTTTTGCTGAATTGTTGTTCTTCTTGTGATTTCTTGTCCAATCCTTTACACGATCATGTATTCAATCAGAAGACACATTTTAGGCTTACACGGTTGGATAAACGATCGTGTATCCAACTATGTATCTTCACCACTTTCAGTTTTTATTTTGGAACGTATATCCAATTATGTATCTTCACGATTTTCAGTTTTTTAAGTTGCACAGTTGGATGCATGAAATTGACATTTTTGATGATAAAAGAGGGAGGGATGGTGATGGTGTAACCAATAGTGTATCCAACTATATATTTTAATCATTTTCAGTTTTTTATGTTGGACCATGTATCCAACCATGTATCTTCGCGATTTTCAATTTTTTAGGTTGCACGGTTGGATGCACGACCATGCACACAATCGTGCATATGTCCAAAAACCTAGTTTTTGTTATAAATTGTCATTTTTGATGATAAAATAGGGAGAAATCGTTTTGGGACTTTTTGAAGGGGAAAAGCATTTAGTCTTTGGAGATTTATGGAGGGCTAAGCTTCCCTATTCCAGTTTGGAGGTGAAATCGATGCTGAGGATCGTATTTAAGCATACCATCATTGTGTATCGTTGTTTTATCTCTCTTTAAGGATTGTTTACATTATTATATTTCCATTGATATATGGATATTCATGTATTCATGTATGGATAATTAGTAATCTCGTTATCATTGAATTGTTTATGTATGAACCCATTGCTAGCATCTTAAATATAATACAAAATCATTATTTTATAGATTCATTTGTGGCAACTAATGATGTTAAATCATTAGGAATAATGTAACATAGGTTAAACGATATGAGCTTGTGTGGTTACCGCCTAGATTGATCTATTTTCTTCATTCATAACGTGGTTACCGTATTAAATCTAGAGAGCTTGTTGTAGGTTGTTCAATGGTTAGGTTTAGTTAAACAACTTATTTTAATTAAACAGACACGATCTAAGGAAAAACTGGGATTAACAGGGCTTGTTGTTAATCTATGATCAATAGTTCTAAGAGAGATGTGAAAACAATATGATAATGACATATGTTTAATTATGTCTAGGCTGAGATTAAACTGAGAACCGAATCCTAATTGCATTCGTCGCTTTCATCATTTTTAACCTTTTACTTTAATTTGCTTTTTTAAGTTTAATTTCACTTTATTTTGTTATTTGTATCCATCCAAACCAAAACCCTTAACCTAAATACCAATTTCTTTCATTGCAAAAGCTCTACACAAACACTCCCTATGGATATGATCCCTAGTCACCACTTTTATAAATTTTAGTTTTGCAAAGTTAGGTGTATTTTGTAGTGTATTCGATATACATCAACAATTTTGGCACTATTGCTAGGGAGTTTGGTGCTTTAGTTTTTGCTTTCGATTTCAATTGGTGTTTTGTATATGTATTTGTTTATAATTGTTTCTTTTAGTATTTCTTAGTCTTTATGTGTTTGTTAGTTTTGGTGTATGGTAGTAACAAGATCTCTGCATAGAGAACCTTTACAATTTGATCTGAAGATCGAAAAGACATTGTGGAGGTTAAGTAGTGAAATCAGAAAACTCAAGGAATATAGCAAGGAATCGAACTTAAGGAAGCCATGGCCAATCCATGAACTTTAAAAGAGTTGGCTGCTCTAGATTTAACTCAAATTCCTTTATACATCACTTTTCAAAATTTTGTTGAAAATGTTGCTTTTGAGCTTAAATATGGCCTAATCCATCTTTTGCCCAACTTTCACAATTTTGCAGGTGAAGGTGCTTATAAGCATCTTAAGGAACTCTATATGATCTATCTTAGTATGAAACCACTAAAGGTGACAGAAGAGCAGATTATGTTAAGAGCTTTCTCATTCTCATTAAAGGATGCGACAAAAGAATGATATTTTTATCTACCACCTAGGAGCATTAGCACATGGATTGAGGGATTGTTACCAATGGAAAGGAGTTTGGTAGATGCTATGAGCAGTGGGGCATTATGTGAGAAGACTCCTAAAGAGGCTAGGATTCTAATTGAGCATATGGTCTCAAACACCCAATAATTTGGCACTCATAACGATGTTCATTGCGTCAATGAGGTAAATACTTCATTTGTTGAATATCGTTTGGATGAGCTAACATATTTTATTAAAGAACTTACAATTGAATAGGCATAAGTAAAGGTGTGTGGAATATATACAAATATAAGTCATCCGATTGATAAGTGCCTAACCTTACAAGAAGGAAACATAGAATAAGTCAATCCTGCAAGAGGGAATTTTACTAACCAGTACAACCTATATTCCCATACATATAACCCAGGTTGCAGAGATCATCCCAACCTGAGTTATAGGGGAAATAAACAGTATAATTACCTCCCGATTAGGCAGCAAGGATCACAGTCATTAGACTCAAGACCATAGGCCTCCTCTACCATAGGTACATCTTTAGAAGATATGGTTAGGTCTATTGAAACTAATAGTTTGTGTTGGGACCCGATCTCGGAACCGGATCCCAACCGGAACAACGAATCAAAAGCATTCGAAAACGAAGCAAAAACCGAAGTGAAGGCGAAAACACAAGGTAGCGGAACGAATCACAAAGCAAAACGAAAATGAATCGACTCAAAGCAGACGAACGAATGGATCAATCGAACTGAAACAAATTCCGACATCCGTTGGAAACACATATCATAGAAAATCTCGTCGCGTTGGAAACCTTAGACATTAACAATCAAATCCGGTATAAAATTTGGTATAAATTTTTTTTTCTTTCTTTCATTCTTTTATCAATCTCATACAAGGCAATCTTATTTCCCTTTTTGGAAAATTATCCTTAATCTCATACTAATCTCAAATTACTTGATTCTTCTTATTCATCATTTTTCAAACTTATTAACAAATCCTATATCTTATTCTTATTCTTTCTTTGCCATAAAAATTTCGGCAGCATAACGACTGTATTTTCATAAACCCA
>JAOSBK010000206.1:34245204-34258235 GCA_027568895.1 Erythroxylum shatona
CTCCTTCGTCCGACCTCCAAATTGAGTGATTCTTGAAGCATTGGATTTCTAACACGTTTTTCTACCTCTCCACAAAACTTGGTAGCTTTTGGCTTTGAATTCGAAAGGATTGATTCAAAGCAAGTGAGGGTTCATTGAAATAACCCTATAAGGAAACCCACTTACGCTTTTCGACTTCGGATTGGATAGCTGGGCTTCGAAAACGTGGTCCAATACCTTGGTTGGGCTTCAGGAATGGGGCACAACAATTTTTACTCTTATGATTGATCAATATATATTATCTTTAAAAGAATGGTGACTAGTGATAGACACAAGTCAGTGAGATTTTGAGCCTTTATAGATTAATACATTTATATCAGTCTCATTGTCTTTTGTTTGTGTGTAACCTTTATGACATGTAAATCCTAACTTTGCTTTGATTTTCTATTCAATACCACATTTTTATCACATGTATTAACATGAAAATGATATAGGCAATTTTGGTTCCGTAAGCTACACTAGCCAAATAGGCTTACCATTGATATATATTTTCCCTTATTAAACCCTCTTGAGCTTTAATTACCTTTCCTTTTTGTGTTAATCACATTATAAGCCTTAAACCGAACCAAATGTCTTACCCAAGCCTTAAAGCTAGTGGAGCATTAGTCGATTGTTGATGTTTGTGGAGGTTAAAAAGTGTAAATGTTGGGGTATGCTTATGTGGAGTCAGTTATAATTGTTGGAATATCATTTTATCTCTTATTAATGAATTGCAAATTTGATGTAGCTTCTTTCTATTTTTATAAAAAGAAGAAAAAAGTATTTAAATAAAAGTATTAAGGAGAAAATGAATTTGTTAAGTTATTTATGACTAATTTTTCCTCCTAAAGTTGTAAGGGAGATGTAATTTTTGAGGGTCAATCCTTATGGTCACAAAGTATTGTTTATGATCAACTTTTATGAGTGATTTATATTGCATGTGGTTTATGGTGTGAAGGCTTAAATTTGAGCTATGAAACTTA
The DNA here is from genome assembly GCA_027568895.1 of Erythroxylum shatona. Lineage (NCBI taxonomy): Eukaryota > Viridiplantae > Streptophyta > Magnoliopsida > Malpighiales > Erythroxylaceae > Erythroxylum > Erythroxylum shatona. The sequence goes on from JAOSBK010000206.1 coordinate 34,246,206, forward strand.
GTTTTTGCATTCATCATAGTTGATGTACAAAGTTTTAAGTGAATGTTGCTTTTTGCACTTGATGTTATATTGAGTGTTTTTCGAACTTCATTAACTTTGATGGCTTTTATGCTACATTACCTAAATACAGCTCACCTTAACTTTTGCCCACATTACAACCTTAAAAAGTCCTTTAATTCATGATTATGCATTTGGATCCTAGTGGTGGAGAAATGAAATGATATGCAAAGTTGTAAAATGTCATGATCATGAATGGTGTTTGAGTGTACCTATGGATCAATGCTATTTACACACTTTGTCCAAGTCTATTACTAGATTGTTCAGTTTATAAAGGTGATGATTGTTAACTGATCATGAGTAGAGGAATTTAATGTTTAGTTCTTGCTATGATATTGAAAGCTATCCCTCTTTACTTATGGCTATCTATTATTAGGAAATATGAAAATTGTGAAAGTGTTTAGTTTGTGATTTTGTTGATTTACCTGAGAACAGTCAAAAGCTAAGTGTAGGAGAATTTGATGTGTTCTTAATTGTTTACACATTCACTTGTTAACATTTAGTGATTATTATTGTGAAATGCTTAAGACACTTATTTTAGTTCATATTTGATTTTAGGTATAATTTGGAAGCATAAAAGCTAAAATGAGCTAAGAATACATTCATTGAGCCAACATTTTGATGTTCAAACTTAATTACCCATATGAAATAAGACGGAGATGTATTAGGTGAGGATTGGATAAGAAATCACAAGATGAACAACAATTCAGCAAAACCTGAGAGTTACACGATCGTGTATATACTTATAAGGTTGTGTATCTTCATGATTTTCAATTTTTTTGGTTGCACGGTTGGATGCATGATTGTGCATGTGCCTAGAAACCTGGTTTTGCTATAAGTGACATTTTTTACGACAAAAGAGGGAGGAATCATTTTGGGACTTCGTGAAGGAGCAGAGCTCTTACTATTTGGAGACCCATGGAGGGCTAAGCTTCTCTATTCCAGTTCAGAGGTAAAATCAACGTCGATGATCGTATTTAAGCATATCGTCATTGTGTATCATTATTCCATCTCTCGTTAGGGATTGCTTACGTTATTCTATTTCTATTGATTTAGGTATTCATGTATGGATAATTAGTATTTTTGTTATCATTTAATTGTTTATGTATTAACCCATTGTTAGAATCTTAAATATAATATGTAATCGTTATATTATAGATTCATTTATGGCAACTAACAGTGTTAAATTATTAGGGATAACGTAACATAGATTAAATGACCCGAGCTTTTGTGATTATTACCTATATTGATATGTTTTTCTTATTTGTAATACGTAAAGAAAAATTTACAGAAAATAGTCTTCTTCTTATTGGAGAGTATCCCTCTCTCACATAGGGATAATTTTATACATTGCTACGTATCATAACCGATTGTCCTTAAGGGGGTTGTTGGTTAGTATGTGGAATGGTAATATAAATGAGAATAAATATAGTGAGGAATGAAAATAGATATTATCATTATAATTATGATGGTTGGTTAAGAGGAATGAATGATTATTATTATCATTAATAGTGGTTGGTTTGTAAAAAATATTGTAATTAATTGAATACAATATTTTAATTAATTAATGAATTATATTTTAATTAATTATATTTAACTAATTAATTAATTATTTTTAATTAATTATAATGTAATTAATTAATTAATAATAATATTTTAATTAATTATATTGCAATTAATTAGTTAATAACAATATTTTAATTAATTATATTGCAATTAATTAATTAATAACAATATTTTAATTAATGAATAATTATATTTTAATTAATTATAATGTAATTAAATAAATAATAATATGTATTCAGTTAATTAGTACTAAAAATATTTTAAACAAAGAGTAACTAATTAGGAATGAGTCTCATTCTTATACTAAATAGAGGGTATGGAGGATTTCTCAAAAGTGGGATATCAAACTATTACCCCTATAATGATAATCAATAACTAACCACTCACTTTTCATTCCTTACTCATTAACCTCTTCCTAAACTTATGAATCAAGCACCCTCTGAGTGTATATCTTATCAAAATCTCAACTTAATTCCACCCAACTTTGAGCATCTTACTCACAAGGATTACGTTTTACAATCATCACTTGCAATTCAATTTCATTTTAGAAACCCGTTTACCATAAAATCAAGAGCTTCACTATTAACAGATTACATAAAGACTTCATCCCAACAAGAGAGGACGAAACCCACCTTTTGAAATCTCCCCTTGTTTTTTCCTTTTCCTTTTCCTCTAATTTTCTTCAACACGTTGACATCTGACTCCACACGATTCATGTTGATATGTGTAGATGTTGTAAAGAAAGAGAGTCCAAGTATACAATTGCCTTTTAAATGTCTATCTATGCAAGTGTCTCTTAATTTGCAAAACTGGACAAATTGAGGTGGGGAAGCCGTATTGAGGATCAATGGGTTATCTTATTTCATTAACACAATGTGTTTAAATAATATACAAGAGATCATTCTAGGCCGTAGGATAAATATGGAAAAGATATTACAAGAGATAACGATGGACAATGCTAGCAGTTAGGAGAGATTATCTCCAATAAGCCGGCAGATAACACCACCATGTCTGTAAAGAGAAGGAAACATTCGCCTTGGCACCACCGACCACCACGTATACGGTAGTAGGTTTCTCTTGTTTTCCTTTTGATTCTCATTTTCACTACTGATGAACCACACGAGAACATGAAATGCTTTTGGAATTAATCGCCAATCAATTAGCTAGCTGCCATTGTAATGTTATTAGCTGTGTTTTATTGATTATTATCTTGTTGTCTCTTCATCGAGAGGGAGTCTACGGTGATCTTATGGAACTGCTGTTTTGAGGATTAATCTGTTCATTAGATGACAATAAATTGTGTCCTTTTTTTGGTTTATGACGAAGAAAAAGGTCAAACAGCTAAGACTTTGAAAACCTTTGTTCATATTATCGATGATAGTCAGAGGTATGATAATAATAACGCTTAATTAACAGCTTTTTTGTTGGAATTTTAAAGAAAAAAGATGAAAGAGATGAGATAAGATAAAGTTTAAATAATATGTAACACTATCATACTTTTATTATTAAATTTGGTTGCTTTATACAGACAAATTATAAACAATTAAAATAAATTTTTCAGTCACCAAATCTAGCTTATAGGATAAGATTAAATATAATTTAAGACTTATTCTAAAATAATCTAAGACATATTCTAAAGAAATTTAAACAACTCTAAAATTTGAATTAATTCCTAACATTTCCTCTTAATTCAAATTTTCTGGATGGAACATATCTCTCCTAATCTTCAGAATATTATATAAAGCACTTCTCTTCATTAAATTTCTGTTGATGCCCTTTTCATCAACCTGCAATGATTATGTGAAGCACTTCTCTTCACCAATTTCTCATTGATGCCCTTCTCATCAACCTGTAATTATTGAGGTACGTCTCTCCAAACACATCTTGGTGCACTTCTCACTAACAAATCTAAAAAAGAGTTTCTTCATTGTATGATGTACTTTTTCATCATCTATGATGCACTTTCTCATCATCTTACCATTGTTGAGCACTTCTCTCAACTAATTCAAAAAACAAAAAAGTTTCTTCTTTAACCACTTCAACCAAATTTGCATGTTCTTCTTTTTTAAATCTGCAATTCTTTTGCAAATGACAAAATCTTTTACAGTTATAACATTGATGCTTTCCTTTGTGCCAACAATATTCCTCTTCATGACCTGGCTTCTTGCAATTTGTACATTGGAGATTGTTTCCTTCCTTCTTCGATGATGGACCTTTTGCTAGATAAGCGCCCTCTACTATTCTTACAGTCCCTTAAAGATCTAAGGCTCTGATATCATGTTGAGATTTTGAAGAAAAGAAGATGAATAGGATAGGATAAGATAAAGTTTAAACAATACGTAACACTATAATACTTTTATCATTAAACTTGGTTGCCTTATATAGACAAAATACAAACAATTAAAATAGATTTTTCAGCCACCATATTTAGCTTATAAGATAAGATTAAATATAATCTAAGACTTATTCTACGATAATCTAAGACCTATTATAAAATAATTTAAACAACTCTAAAATTAGAATTAATTCTCAACATTCTTTCCATGTCAACTTATAACAGATATAATCGATGTCTGACATACAATCAAATGGTTAAGTGTTTGGTCCCTAAATTAGAATGAGTTAAGCTCCTAAAGGGGTTGTACATTCAGTCTAAATTGGTTTCAACTCTAACCAGTAATCTACGGCAATAATCAATTATTAATGGCTGAAGATAGATTCATTTATAGAAAATTTTCAAAGTTTTAAGAAGATACAGGTGTATTTATATTCTTCATAGGTTAAGTTCAGACTGCACCTACACGCCCACTTTCTTCTGACTCCTACTAAAGTAAACCTGAGGAATTCATATTCCACAGTCAAGCACATAAAACTCAAGTAATGAATTAGGGTGATGACAATGATATCTTTGAATATACTGACGTGGTAAAAGTGTGTCGCTCTTGGGAAGTAGGTTGATTGTGGTTTCCAAGTTGAGGTAGAGGCTGAAATAGATGAGCAAAGAGTCTAAGAAGAGTTCTGATGATGATTCCGATATAGATGCCAAATTCAGGTATAAATGCTTAAGCCCATGCGTTAGTTACTTGGATGTTTCAGTACTGCAAGACAGTGAGACTGTGGAACTAAAAACTAAAAAGTCCCATATTAGAAATTCAACCTCATAATGTACACGACAAGGCCAACTAATTAGTGTGACGAAATCAACGTAGCACAATAATTTAGTTTATATAATCTCATAATTTTGATTACAATAAAAAACAAACCTTATATACATAAGGTCCCTAATTAAATAGCACAGTATTATTCAGCAAAATTCATATATTTTCCAACCATATTGTGCAAACAATACAGTTGAATTTCTTTTTGAGTAGGAAAATTCAACATAGCAGAAATATAAATGGATCAAAAAATTTTCTTAAAACTTTCTCTATTACTATTTATTAAATAGTTATTTCTTTGCAAAAATGTATATAATAACAATTTTGCGGGCTTAAATCTATCTCAATGAATCAAAATTTTGGTGCTAACTAGTTCTTTTTTTTTTTTCTACACGTTTCTTTGTTATGTGATAATTGTTATACAAAGTCACTTTATGAGTGGAAGCACGTAGGCCCGAGTTTCGGTCCGATTAGATCAAAGCCCGACTTGGTTAGGCCCAAATTATTTTTAAATTAAAAATTCAAAATAACATTTTTTTGTTATTACTTATCGAACCTCAGGTTGGATTAGGTTTAGAGAGCCTGAAAGAGACCCAAAACATTTTTACAATAGGACATGAATTTTTGCTTGAGGCTCAGTCAACTAGGGCCTAGCCTGTTGAACTCGGACTGGGCTGAGCTGATTCAACTATCATGTCTTTTCTTTTATTTTTTAGTGATCGAAGCTTATGCCAACAGTTATTCTTAATTTACTTGCATCCGATAACTTTGTTGTTTCTTTTTTTTTTTTGTTACCTACGAGGTGTCTTAAAAGGGTTCCAACTATAAGAAGGCACCTTTAAACCATCCACACTCAGACTAATCTCCGTTCGAGCTAGATAGGTCCTTTGCGGGAGGCAAAGCTCTGACATCAAGTTTTAAACGACTACATACATGAAGACGGTTCGAACCTGTGATTTCACTTAAGCCAAGAGAGCCCCTTACTAACTCACCAACGCCCTGAGATTAACTTTGTTGTTTCTGATTCAGTGATTTGGCTTAATTTACTTTTTTGAATCAGTAATTTGGTTGCTTTCGTTAAATTGATCGTTAGGGGATTAACCAATGACGAGGTCCAAAGCTAAGAATAGGAAGGGCGAGTCTTTTACGTAGTCGGCAGTTGCAAAGGTTGACTAGGCAATTTCCACGCGCCGTCATATCAATTAATAACGCACTTCTGCTTGTGTGTAGCAATAGAGGACAGTTCCACAAACACGGACAGCAGCCTTAACCTTTCTCCAATTGGATCGTTGGGGCACTTTTCCTCAAACAGACAGCCAACCAATGAATAAGACAATACCAAGTTAACTACTTCCAACGCAAAATGTTGTCTTTATGAAAATCAACGTTTTCATATAAGTTTTTATAATATCAACTTTCGGTCCTTCCAACTCCTGTACAGAATCAAAAATTAATCAATAACTTATATAATCCAATTTGAGATGTCACCTTCTTGCCCTTCTAATTAAATCAACATTCAAACTAATAAACTATACTCGGATGAAACTTTAGTGTCAATGACATGGTGATCAGGAGTTGCGGCATTTCCCGTGAGTTCCTTGGCCCTGAGGGCTTGCACTTCCCAATCGGTTCGCAACAAAACCAACGACATGGTGACAACGCATGATCCTTGGGCGGCTAGTAGACCAAGCCAAAGTCCTTTGAAGTCATAGCCGGCATAAAAACATAACCAAATGGCCACAGGCATGCCAACAATGTAGAAGCAAGCCAAGTTGATGTTTGCACCCAATTTAGGCCTAGCAGTCCCTCTCAAAACCCCACAACCTGTTGTTTGGGGGCAATTCCCCAGCTCACAGAGGCCAATTATAGGCAGAACCATTGATGTCAATGCAATAATCTCTGCGTCTTGCGTGAACATGCTTGCCCATGTTTTCCTCATCATTACTGCAAATAACAATGCAGAGAATCCTAGGACAAAACTTGAAGACAGACCGATCATAGCACCAAGTTTTGCTCTTTTTGGATTGTTGGCACCTAGTTCGTTTCCAACTCTGGTAGATACACCAAAGCTTAATGAAGATGGGAAAATGTATATCAAAGCCGTTGTTTGAATTAATATCCCCATTGAAGCAACAGTAGCTCTTGGATTTATCAACAAACCACATAGTAAAATCATCAACTCATACCACCACCATTCTAAACAAACCGAAATGCAGCTTGGAATAGCCAAGTTCAGTAACGATTTCCACCCTTTCAAGCACTCCAAGGAAATCCCAACCCAAGTTTCCTTGTATACGCCAGAGAGCATAACATAAATTATCAATGATCCCACCAGATTGAAATTAGTCCAGACAGCGCTTAATGCAACACCTTTGATTCCTAGATTGAGTACTGAAACAAGAAGGTAGTTTATAGGTATATGGAGAAGAATAGAAAGAATTGCACAATATGTAAGAGGCAAAGTTATTGATTGGCTTCTAAGGTATATCCTCAAAGGGTGCAAAATGGATTGGGCAACAAGGTCAGGGAGAGAATAGAGAATATAGGATTGTGCTTCTGTGGCTATATCATGTTCTTGGCCACAATAAAGAAGAATGTTTTTCATATTGAACCATGAAAAAGATATAGGTATTGACGTCAATATAAGCAGAAGAATGGTTCTTTGCAAGGTTAGACCAAGAAGTTTGTATCTTTTGGCACCAAAAGCTTGGCCGCAAATTGGTTCCATGCCAACGGCAAGGCCGGAAAGAATTGAGTAACCGGTGATGTTTGCGAACCCAATTGCTAGAGAACCACCAGCTAAGGCAAGCTCACCTAAACGGCCAAGAAAGAGCATGGAGATCATGGAGCGAGAATAGAGCATTAAACCAGTGAGTATCATTGGGAGAGCTATGTTGGCTATACATTTGGCTTCTTTGACCGCAAGAGCGAGATGGGATTTCTCCGGATTTAGGTGGGATGCTGGGCTCCAGGGGATTAATGGATTTTCCATGTCGGTTTCATGTACCTTGATCGATGGTTTCAAGTTGCATTTGTAAGACTGAGTAGATGAAGGTAACTGACACATGATTTATGGAATTTATAGATAGTTATGGACTTATTAAGAAACAGAGGAAAGGAAAAGAGTTAAAGAGATGTGGGTTTTGAAGTTTATGGAGGATCGATCGAATGAGAAGCGGTGATTTAAATGGAAAGGTTGGAGTCCTTAAAGGAGAGGACTGATACGCTCCTGTTTGGTGTTTAGACATAGCTGAATTTGTCGCTTGTAAGCCGTCCCATTATAAAAAAAAGAAAGGATATATTTGAGTTGTACAGATATCAAGAGGTTACAATACAAGGCCTAACTGAAATTCTGACAAGTAAGAAGGAAAGAAGTCTTCAAGCGTCCTTTTATGACCGACCAGAGTCTGACTGTAGGGCCTGCAATGGATTTTTCTGTAATATATATGAAAATAGAGATCCCAAAAAGCAGAAAAGGATGGCACACGGATTTACGTGTTGGAACTTATGACATCTGATGTTACAAATGTCCAACAGTTATGGGAAGAATTAGCCACTTCCATATTTATTGCGTGGTATAAATAATGATAATGAGTCAAAATGGTTCAACGCGTGAGGGTGGATGGGCTCCCGCTTCTTGTCCACTACGACAATTAGATAGATCTTTGGGCGGTTTTGACTTGAGAGAGGACCTAAAACATGTAGTATTGTTTAGGCTTTGTTAGCCGCCGCTGTCCAACACGGAGTTAATCTACATTTATCCTAAACTCACTACCTGACGAATTATTTTTTTTTGTTTATTAATGTGATCATAAAACATCATACCTCATTGAAGCTCCAAATTGAGCCATTGATGTGTGGAGGTAGGAGGAAGCAAGATCTATGCTTCTCGTACTTAATTATAGTTGACTATGGCCTCATTCTGCTGGTGGGATGGTGTAAATGATTAGAAGAGGTTTCTTTAACTGGTTGGACAAGGTTATTTAAAACATTAGCTCTTAGGTTAGAATTGTCTTGATTTTTGAAATTTTCAAGTAATTAAACTTTTTAAATTTTAAGAATTTGAAGTTTCAAATAATCACTTAAATTAAGAAAAGAACTCAGTCGAGGAAACGTTCTAAGACTCTGTAACGGTTAGATACTTTTGCAGGAGCATAATCGATTTTTTGGTTGAATACTTACAAGATATTATTTAATTTTAAGTCCTAACTCATAAAATTGACAAGTTATTGTATAGGTTCAAGAAGTATTCCATGAACACTTAAAAAATAACAATTGTACCTCTCATTGATTAAAAAAAAACAACGCCTAAATTGAAAATTGAAATAAAAATTATTTATATTTTACTTGTTAAATTTTATATTTAAAATTACAAATTTCTCTTCATTGTAGACTTACAACTTTCCTTTGCAAATTTCATTTTTTCTTCTCAAATTTAGATTATGTTTATTATTTATTACTGAAAATCAGCTGTGAAAGTGTGAACTATTAACTTAGGTTCTTATATTTCCTTGTTTCGTATATCATATTTACTTTTTTAAGGCCTATAAAAAAAAGAGATCCTTGAGGATAGCTTAATTTTTGTTTGAATTAAAATAAAAGAATGATAATAACTCTTTTATTTACTAATGTAGAAATGACACATACAAAACAAAGTAGGAAAAAATTATGCTTGGCGAATATGCAATGAAGGAGATATATATCTTGGGAAAGAAGCGGGTATAACACAAGCAATGATCAATCCATAAATCTTTCCACACTTGAATGAATCTATTAGGAGTAACAATGAGCAAAAATTTGTAGCAAACTAAATGATCACAAGCTGCCCCAATAATACACAATTCAAAAAGTCAATCACAAAGCACAATAATTATTTAACGTGGCAAAAACTCCTTCGGTGTGAAGGATGAAAAACCACAGGACCTTTCTTGGTCCAAACAAATGAAATCTACTATCACAAATACTGTCTTACAGAGATCAACAACCACAATAATCCAGAAATTAAAGCCTCAATCTCATATAACCACAAATCAAAGTAGAGAACTACATTAAGAGAGCAATCACAACAAAAGTTTTTGTTCTAACAAATTTTGGAAAAAGTTCCAGCCGTCCAAATCCACTCTTCATCATTCAAAATAAAGAACAATGACTAAGGAACATTCTCACTAAAATTCAGCCAGATCGGACAAATAATGACAGACAAAAATTAGAATATGGTGAAGCTCATTAGTTCTAGAAACACCTTGAGACCCATCCAATTTTGGAACAAAAAACTCAGCCTCTAGACATCCAAACCAAATCTCCACCGTTCAAAATGAAGAATAATATGTCTTCAATCTGTATACAAAAAATGAGACCGATCCAACGATGAACGACTTCCCAGTTATCGAAAATGTAAAACAGATCGGGGTGAAAATATTTCTTTTTGTGAAGGTTGAAGGAAAGACCAACTCTCTCTCTTCTCTCACTCTGGGCTGCTGAAATTTGGCTGAATAGCAAGACAAAAATTAACCCTAATGGGTTAAAAAGAAAGTGGGCTTTAATAAATTTTGGGTTTTACCACAAACGGGGGAACCCAAACCCAACAATTCTCCCCCTTCCCGACCATATGGAGGAGGTTGCCAAACTAACACTTAATCGACAAACTTTAAACTTCATTCTTGATAGAGCTTTTGTGTACATATCAGCACCATTATCAACAATATGAATCTTTTCAAGCTTAACAAACTTAGAATTCAAAACATCATGGATCTAATGATATCTCACATCAATATGTTTGGATCTTCCATGGAAAGTAGGATTCTTATCAAGATGAATAGTACTCTAGATATCACAAAATAGAACATACCTCTTCTGTGTAAACTCGAGCTCATTTACAAGCTTCTTCATCCATAGCAACTCCTTACATACTTCAATGGCTGCAATGAATTCAGCCTTTGTAGTAGACAAAGCAATACATTTTTGCAACCTAGATTGCCATGCCACAGCTCCCTATGCAAAAGTAATCAAATGGCCAGAAGTAGACTTTCTTGAATTAATATCTCCAACCATATTAGAATTTGAGCAACCACAAAGCATAGGCTTTTGAGTCCCATAACACAGCTTCAAACTTGAAGTGTCACGGAGATATCTTAAAATACAATGCTCCTTTCCTGGATTAGGAAGAAATCTACTAACAATACCAACTACATGAGCTATATTTGGTCTAGTACAAACCATGGCATACATCAAACTTTCTACTGCAGATGTATAAGGAACCTTTTGCATGTATTCTTTATCTTACTCACTGGAAGGAGGCTGCTTCAAGCTCAACCTAAGAGATGGATGAAGAGGTGTACTTATAGCCTAAGCGATAGCCATAATGAACCAATGTAGTACCTTCTCAATGTACTTCTCTTGGAAAGCCATAACTTCTTGCACTTTCTGTCACAAATGACTCTTAACCATTGGCGAGAAAATCTCCTCAAAATCAATCCTCTTTTTCTGACTGAAGCCCTTAACAACTAATCTGGCTTTATATTGTGGAGATGATGAATTCTCTTTTTGCTTCACCCTATAGAGTCACCTATTCTTCAAGGCTTTTCTATCTTTGGGAAGCTTGAATAATTTAAAGGTCCCATTATCATACAAGGATTGCATTTCATCTTTTATAGTTGCAACACATTTCACCTTTTCCTCACTTTTAATAGCTTCTTGGTAGCATTCAGGCTCCTCTACATCTATCAACAACACACACTCACTAACGGGTTGTTTGGTAGAATGGAAGAGCCATTCTATTCCTAACCCATTCCTAACTAATTCCTAAATCTATGTTTGGTTAAAAATGGAGACGAGAATAACTAAACATTAGTAACAACTATTCTTAAATTTTGGAGAATACACAAACCCCACCCTAACCCATCTTTGTCTATTCGAAGAATACCTTTTCTTGTTGAAGACAACTTTATCCTCTCATGTTCTAGCCTCCGAAACTTCTTATCCTTCTTTAACCTTGAAACATCTTCAAGCCTTCTCTTATCCTCTCACGTTCAAGCCTCCGATAGACCAACGTCACCTTTGTTATCACCGATCGCCGTCACCTGCCTCCGTCCATCTTACGCTCCAATTTTCCAAAAGGAATTGAGCTCTTTTTCTCTTCAGTCTGTCTTGCTCAAGCTTACCGCCTCTGACTGGTAATGTCTTTTAATTGTTCTTCATTTTGATTCTTTTAGCCTCGTTCCTCTTGTTATTTTGTCTTGTGAGGTGGTGT
>JAOSBK010000206.1:34277669-34290038 GCA_027568895.1 Erythroxylum shatona
ACAATTAATCTTTTATCAAATATCAGCCATTGAAGTTGAAAAGTTTTTCCCTCGATGAAAACAAAGAAAAATTAAAGGTCATTCTATTCGTTCAAAAAAGAAAAAAATTCATTCAATCTTTCATCCTACAGTCACTTCTCAACCTCTCATCTCTCAAACTACCATCCTACCATCCTATTCGAAGAATAATTGTTGAATAATTTCTTTTTTTCTAGTATGGATCTTTTATAAGACATTGTTTGGCTTATTTTTACTTTGCTTGGTTTTAACATATTGGATTCATCTTTGATGGATTTTATATGCATACTTTTATGAATAATTTGCATTTGTTTTCATCAATTATTTTTATAATTTTTTGTCATATATATTGATATGAATAGATTCTAATTACCCTGAGAACCGAACCTGAAAATAGGTTAACCAATCATATAGGTTCTTTAGGTTCAGGTTCGTGAAATTGTGGAACCTGACATTCAGGTTCAGGTTCAGGTTATTTATGAACGGGTCAAGTTACCTTATCATGAACACCCCTACCGTTGGTAAATATTATTAACGGAAAAAATATTAAAAATCCATTAGAACATTTAACGACAATAAGTTGTGTATCATCAGTAAATTTAGCGATGGACATTGTTTGTGCGTCGATAAATTTAGCAACAGTAAGTCTTTTCATCGATAAATTATTTATCAACATAATGTTCTTATTCTGTCAGTAAATACATCGATATTGTTTTCTTTAATTTTCATAAATTTAAGTTGTAAATTTAATTTTGATTGGTAATCTTATGATTGACATTTAATTTCTACAATTATTTAGTGATAATTTGTTGAATTTTTCTACATTTAATTTATTTAAACAATAAGTTGAATGATAATATAATTTTTTAAAATATAAAGTAAATTTTATCTTAATTGGTAATAAAAAATTACTATCTACAATAATAAATATGCAATTCATACAAAATGACCTAAGAATAGAAAAACTAAGCTATGCAGTTAGTGAAGGCAGATGGTTTGACTACTGTAATGAGGTGTTATCCCTCCCCTTTAACTCATCCATCTCATACGGAGCTGGGCTATGTATTCCATCGACTGTTGCAACTGAGTTACTAGTATATGTACTATGCTCTCAAGCTAAACTACTCTCTCATTGGATGTCGATCGCATACTAGATGCAGTTGTACTGGATGTGGAGGATTGCAAATAGCATGTGTTTGCAAATGAACCTAAGCTGGAGATCCTTCTACGATAGTCCCTATCGCTCATTGCACCAAGATATGCCTGACTCTCATTAACCATTTTAGAGCGCTGACTGTCGTTAAATACTTTCTTGTATTTAGTCCTATCAAGAGGCAATGTTTATGTTAATAAGTGATAATTATTAAGAATTAATATTAAAGCATAAATTTCACATACATTAAGTTCTTTACATCGGGTATTGACAAAGTTCACACCATCATGCTTTTTAATGTGTGTGTGAAAAAAAAGTTGATGAGGTGTAAGCTTTATGTCCATAGACTTTTCCTACATTAGAATAAATTGTTATAAGTGAACTATAATTTTAAAAATTTTTGGAAGAGTTTCCTCTATTTTTATGATATTTACCCTTGTTGAATAAAGAAAGTAACTCAACAACACAACCATATATGGTACCAAAAATTTATAACATTATCGGTCTCCATAATACATATATATTTTCATTTCAAAATTTATGCATCCAATTAAATTGAAATACACTAAAGTAAAAAAAATTAGAATATAAATGTAAAGTGTAGATACTTACAAGTTTCTTTATATGCTTCTGGTGGGTAATAAATCCTCCAATGTATACAAGAAGACCCTCTCCCTTAGTCTTCTATGTCTATTGGCAGAATTGCGCTCTGAAATAAACATTGCCTCGGATGATGTCCAATATTGCTACCAACAACTCCATATTTCTTTAAATATATATGGAAGTTATACACCAATCTTGTGTACCATTCCAAGAAAGTCTCTATAATGTGTACAAGATCGCCTCTCCCATACTTTATAAATTATCGCATTAAATTTGAAATCCCAAAAACATTCTTTCCGAGAAGAAAAGAAAAACATACTATAAGTACTTGTAACCTAAAATATTTATCTAATTAATGTATAAAATTAATTAGATAAAAAATACAAAAGAATTTTTTTGTACCTTAAACTTCGAATAATAAAAATCCTTTATCACCTGAGAGACATTCTTTTATATATAACCTTTAAGATCAATCTTTTCCTTGAACTTAGATTGTCATATTTCTTGAGCACGTTCAAGATGGAACCAACCTAATATATAAGTAATTTTAGATTTTTTTTAAATTGAAACCTATAAATTCAGTATAAACCTATGGTCTTATCATGCATATACTTTCACTCACAGATGGTTGACTATTGTGATGTACATTCTTCCATCTACTCCCTTAGCTCCAGGCTAGAGGTTGCCTTCTTCATCTGCAACATTTACCTTTAATATCCCTATAGATAAAGGGATGGTGGGTGGTATAGGGTTTTTGGATGGTGTAGCAACAGGTAAAGAAGGTGATGTCTCATTTAGATGTGTAGTAGCTGGAGGTGTAACACCTAATTATATAGCAACTAAAAAGAAACCAGCTCCAAATCGTTGTAACCTTAACCTTGGCCGCATCATATCCTGTTTTTCTTTTTGGTGGCATATTTTTTTTACATGAAATTCATATTTTATTGAATATTTTAGTAATAGAACAACATAAATTGAATATATAACAATATATTGATAATGCAATAATATATTTATTCATATAATATTCTATTATAAGCACAAATTACTCGATATCATGATCACTTAATTATAAATCAAAATCAAAATCATATTCTTTTCTTGAAGAATTATAATCAAACTTAGGCTCGTTTTAAGATCTGTCGCCCTCCTCATCCTCTCTATTAAAATTTTCAACATACTCATTATTTGGATAGTTTAAAGGTTCATTCTCATCATATGTAACACATGCATTTATTTCATAAACATCTTCCTGAAACGCTTCACTTTCAATTCTCTTATTTTCTCCTTTTCCATGTAATTCAAAAACACCTCAAGGTTTTACTTTACAAGCAGTCAACCAATTTGACTTATCTCATCATAAGCTGGGAAAAGGGACATAATACACCTAGATCTCTTGTATTGCCAACACGAAAGGTTCAAATTGTATAAATCTTATTTGTTGGTTAATTTTAACTAGATTGTATCGATTATGCCCTTTTGTGCCAACGTTAGGAGTTGGATTAAACCAATCATACTTAAATATCACACTCTGCTTTATTAGCAATGCAGGTTACTCACTTTTAAGTATCTCAATAATTTTACTATAGTAATCCATAAATTCTCCCAGTATGCAAACCCCATTATTTACCATTTCCATTCTATGACCATGATACTCTATATGAAATTTGTATCCATTAACAAAATACACCAGATAACAGTTCACAAAGGTGCTTTCGTAAGATCATATATGAACTTATTCTCTATTGGATTTTTTAAAGCCTACAAAAAAAAATCATATTAAATAGTATAATGTCATTTGAACACTTTGATCTAATAATTCAACTATTTCAATAATTGTAAGTGAAAACTTATATATTTCTTGAACCATCGAGGAAAGTGTCTTTCAACTTCTTTATTAATATCATCTTGTGTTTTTTTAGGCTTTAGCTCGTGTAACCATTCCTTATATAATCTAAAGGCATGATTAAGTATTTTAGTTATGAACAAATCTAACTTCAAAAACCCAAATAATCAATTTAAAAATCAACTTCAACTTACTGCATGAAAGGTTGAACCTCTTGACAGTTCAATAAAATGTAACCATGGGTAGCCTCTATTTCTTCCTCTGTTAACATTCTTCTTGTTAACCTTCCATATGTTCATATGGGATATGTGAAAATGGATAAGTTACATCAACATCACTCATTCCTCTCCCATCATTATTACAAGGAACTTTTCTTTCTCTTGTGTGCACATATGACTCAAAATAATATGAACAAAATGTACTTACTTCCTACGCTAAATAAGAATTACATATCGAACCTTCAACTATAGCCTTGTTTTTGACATTTTTCTTCAAGTGATGCAAATACCTACATTACAAATAACTACGGATATACAATTATGTGATTAAAACATGTTATAACTCCAAATTAAATATTTACTATAATTACCTCTCAAATGGATACATCCATCGATATTAACTAGACCAGTAAGTTTAGCCTCATGTGCTAAATGCACGGTAGATGCTTTATACAATGAAAGAAGCTTGGAGGGAAATCCCTCCTAATTTGCACAAGATTACTGAAATTTCCCTTTCTAGTTTTTCTATTTCAACTAACTTTACTTTAGATGATGTTAAGTTTTTGAAAAACAAACTTAATTATGTTATAACTTTCCAAGCCTTATTCGATAACAACTCCCAAAATCCAATTGGAACTAACCTTTGGATAAACACATGACAATCATGACTTTTCATCCCAAATAATTTGTACTTCCTCATGTCTACACACCTTACCTAGTTTGAAACATATCCATTGGGAAACTTTAGAATTTTCAACCATTCACACAAAGTTTCCTTTTATTTTTTGACTAAAATGTAACATGTTTTGGGATATTTACCAGTGCAAAGATCTTTATCTAACATATTCCTTTTACAAAAAAGCTTTAAATTAGATCACATCTAGATTATGACGTATCAAATTAGTTTTTCAATATGGAAAAATCTCAAAAGATGCTTCACTTTCTCCAACTAAATTTTTTACTAATGTTTGTATTAAATTCATTAGCTTCAAGTTTTATAACTTTCAACAACCCTAATTCATCATTCTCCTACGATATCCCTTCGCCAACTTTGTAAGGTGGAGGAGGTGTTTATACGATCCTATTCTTAATGAACTTTTGTTAATTGCATCTAAATGGAAGATCTGGAGGAAGAAATTTCCTGTCATTGTCAAACTAAGATGTTTTGGCCCCGTTTGGAAGATGAAGCACATCAAAATCATTGTCATAATAAGGACAAGCCAATTTCCCTACCGTGCTCAATCTAGACAACATAGCATAGCTAGAAAATCACTAATAGTCTATATCAAAGCTACTCTCAACATAAAATTTTGTTTAAGAGACACATCATATGTCTCCACACCATATTCCCAAAGATGATGTAATTCAAATACCAATGGTTGTAAGAATACATCAATTTTATGCTTTAGATTTCTAGGTCTTAGCACAATTACTTTCAAGAACATATATGCCTCATTCATACACATCTATATAGGCAAATTATAAGGAGTAATTATGATTGGCCATGATGAATATTATTGGTCAAATTGACCAAAAGGATGGAATCCATCCGTCGGTAATCCCAACCTAACATTTCGAATTTTAGTCGCAAACTCATAATAGGTGTTATTGAAATGTTTTCATGCCAGTGCATCCGATAGATGACAGATTATTCCATATTCCTGTTCATGTTCATTATGTCATCTTATGTAAGATGTAGTAATATCATAGGCATATAGTCTTTGAAGTCTCAGAATTAGTAGGAAATAATACATTTGCTTCCAAGGTACTAATTTCTATCCATAGTACGCTTTTTAGGTTTGAACATAGATTCACTACAAAATTTGCATTCTTGTAATTCCACATCATCTCCCCAAAACAACATACATCCTAATTTGCGACAATCAATTTTTTCAACAGGCAAACTAAGACCCCTGATAAGTTTCTTCATATTGTAAAATTTATCAACTATACCAACTCAAAATTTTATCAAAACTTCGATTCGAGATATGCCCTTCAAACTTTATGTTCAATATTCGAGCAATTGAGTACAATTGAGTCATTATCTCACAATGTGGCCACAATTATTGGTCAGCTGATTATAGTAATTCAAAAAACTATTTTGTATGTGGGTTTGGTTACTCTTGAAGATTTTCTATATTTTCCTGAAAGGTATAACTAGTTGCATCATAAACCATTTGGATGTAAGGATTTTCAATTACACCCATATTATTTTTTCTAAATCATATCCCCCCTTCTAACTCATCTATATTTATTGATGAGTTTATTTTAATACCCCTTAAGGTGCTACACATCAATGGCTCCTTATGTCATGTCCACTCAAAATAATTTGAAACAAATCCTTTTCTTAACAAAGAAGATTCACTTCATCAATAGGAAGAAAACAAATATGTTTGCACTTTTTACATAGACACCTGATCTTTGAGCTATCCATATATGCAGGTTGAGAACATGCATAGTGAATAAAAAGCTTCAACTCCCTCAACAAACTCAGGATTAATGAAACCCTAAGGTGTTAATCTTCTAAACATCCAAGATCTATCAACATTACTCATTTCTACAAAATTGTTATCTAAAAAAGCGAAAATTCATCATATTGAAGTTCAATTAATCATGTTTAAAATAATCACCTAAAATTTAAATTCCAAAGTTTGATTTTAAATAAGAACTATGATACGTGGGATTGTTTAGACCTGTGAATCAAAAAAGCAAGTTCTCATTGTGACCCCTAGCTAGGCTTATGGAATTTTTCACCGATAATCCTCATAGAAGTTGCATCACGGGTTTCTTGCCTATATACCATCCTAGGGGGTTTTATTATGCCTCAAATCATTGTGAATTTTGCATGACTATACAACTTACTACTTTTTTAATTTTCTAATTCAAGTTCGTACACTAAGTTTGAATTAAAAGAAATACTAAGGTACGTAGCATTGTTACACTATATAAATTGAAAAAGTAATTTTTCACTGTGACTTCTAAGCTTGTGAAATTTTTCACCGGTAAGCCTCATAGGAGCTACATCATGGGTTTCCAGTCTATATACCATCGTAGGGCTTTATTATGCCTCAAATCATTGTGAATTTTTCGTAACTATACAACTTACTATTTCTTTAATTTTTTGATTCAAGTTCATATACTAAGTTCTAATTAAAGAAATACTAAGGTACATGGCATTGTCAAACCATATGAATCGAGAATGTAAGTTCTCACTGTGATTCCTAAGCTTATGAAATTTTTCACTGATAAGCCTCAGGGGAACTGCATTATGGGTTTCTAACCTATATACCATCCAAGGGGTTTATTATTTAAAAAATTGTCATATCTACTAAACCTATGAATTTCGTATGTTAATACTAAGTTTGAATTAATCATAATGAAGTTCTAGTATTCATGTTTGAATTAATCACCTATAAGTTCATTTCCAAAGTTTGAATTTAAACAAGTACTATAGTACGTGGCATTGTTACACTATACGAATTGAGAAAGCAAGTTCTCGCTGTGACTTTTAGGCTCATGAAATTTTTCACCGATAAGCCTCATGAGAGCTGCATCACGGGTTTTTAGCCTGTATACCATCCTAAAGGTTTATTATGCAAAGAACTGTCATGAATTTCTTATGAGTTTCAAAACTTTTGTTTCATCATTATACATTGGATCATCCATAAGATCTCAAACCCATTCCACATATAGTAAATACTTATATAATCCATACATTTACTCATCAATGTTTCAAACAACACCCAAATATAAATACTTAGACTATTAAAGAAGAACATAAAAACTTGTATTGATTATAAGAATACGTTACATAACACAAAATCAATACCGCTTTTGCATTAAGCAAAACCCAAACACAAATACTTTTTTTATTAAAGAAACACATATGGTAGACATTAGTTAGATGACTTAATTGGATGGACAGACAAACACAAACTACAAAGAAGGATGAGCGATGCTCTTCAACATAAAATAGGGCCTGCGAAAAAGAAAGTTTTGTATTTAACATAATACACTTGTTTAATAGTTTTGTATTTATATTTGTTCATAACATGCCAAATTTGACTATAAGCATTAACAATCAAATATCAATATAATGTTAACAAAAGCATGTAATATATACCAACACAAGCAGAACACTCCTGAAACTTTAACAGAATTGTAAAAAGAACTTTCATGCATTCATGTAATTTTCATATTGTAGATATAAACATCAAGTCTTTAAATGTAAAAATAAGTATAATGCTTTTGATTCTTTAGATATGAAATTCATCTTAAGATTTTTACAAACTCTTGGGTTCCTTTCTGAATTCATTGGCTAGACAGATCAATAGATAATTATAGTTTCCTATGACATTCTAATCAATGAAGAGCATCGATATTATACCATTTGGTGATTACTTGTGGAGAATCTACCATCTATAATGCATGATATCTCAATCGAATCATTAATCGATTGTACATAAGTATTCTATCATTTAGTGAATTGTTGCCCTTTCGCTAGGACTCTACCATCTACAATTATATAGGGATTATGGGATTCACCTATAATGTCATAGCAATAGCTCTTCTAAGTGTAGGTGCATATAATTAAAATAAGACTCCATAGAATTCCAAGTCAGGTTTTGTATAATTATGACCATTCTCATATATATCATATTAAATATTTATATGTCTTATATTCATCAAATTTCTTAAATCATGAACATTTAAAATCCATTTCCCATATTTTACACTCATTTTTTGCTGAAATCAATTTCATTATTTATACATATTATTACTCAACCACAAAACTTCTACATATCTTAGAATCTCATAATTTATAACCCTAAGCAAGCAAAGCACATAAAGCTAAAACTTTTATATTTTAGACTTCTTAAAAATGTTTATCTAACTATATGAAAAATACCAAAAAAAACCTATATAACATAGTCCCAAAAATGAGTGTACAATCTTTAGGCTTATCAACTCCAAAACATACCCTAACCTATACCAACACCAATTAAACATCCAAAAAAACTTACAAAGACACCTAAACAATATGTGAAACATTAAGAAACACTTAGCATATAACTTGTAAAGAAGAATGACCAACTCTACAAATTAAGTATACAAAAGCCAAAAATCTAAAATGTTACAATTCTTATGGAGTATGAAATTCCCATAAAATTTTCACCATTCGAATAAACATTATGAAGAGACTAATATTTGGAATCAAATTTTAATTGACTTTTATTTAAAGATTAAATCTTTGTATAGTTATAAAGGTTGGTAGGCAATAATATGATTTAGATCATAGATATATTTCCTTAGCGTTGACACTTATTGAAACATCATGAAAATGTTAAGTGCATTAGTAAAACCAAATGACATAGTTAATTAGTCATATGAATCCAAATTAGATTCATTGTTTCAAATTATATAAGTTTACAAAGCGTGCAATTGATATATTATTTTTACTAACATAATTACCAATAATATCTACGAGAGCAAAATTCTTTCCTAAAATATGAAATTTATAATTCATAAGTTCATTGGTGTAATTTTATTTGAATTTTGTTATAAAAGATAGATATAGATGGTGCAAGTAATTAAATTCACTTAACATCACACGATTACATAAGTGATTTTATCTGAATTTTGGTTTTAAAAGATAGACATAGATGGTGCAAATAATTAAATTCACTTAATATCACAAGATTACATAAGTGATTTTCTCTTAATTTTGGTTATAAAAGATAGACATAGATGATGCAAGTAATTAAATTCACTTAACCTCACATGATTATATAAGTGCTTCCAAATCTTCTACTATAAAAGATAGACATATATGGTGCATATGACATATAAATATAAACCTACTATAATAAATGATCCAGGATGTCTCCATATACCATAATTCTAACACACAGTACATGTAAGTTCCATAATTGTTTTATTCATCAATAGGCATACATACTTAGCTTAAAGTGTTATCCGATCTCTATAATTCAACTCGATAACAATGTATAATAAGAGTTTCTCACCTAAGGTAGAATTGTTATTATCTTAATACCTGTATGATTTAGGAAACACTTTAACTCCCTAAATAAATAAATAAATAAGAGAGGTTAGACATATAAATAGGAAGGTGTAAAATCATGAAACAAACAACTACAACCTACCTTTATATGTATACAATAATTAATTCATTAACTAATATTAAGTGTATTAGTAAGACCAAATGACAAATTAGATTCATTGTTTCAAATTATATAAGCAATTGTCCTAATTGTAGTAACTATACAAATTAAAAAAGGTAACATTGTAGTAATTATACAAGCATTCCCATAATTCATATGTAATCTATTTATACTTAAAATAACCTAAAACATTTATTAGAAACAAAAACTAACCATTTAATGGCTAGGACAGTAGCATTGGTCAATTAATTCTATTGCAAACTTGTGGTACATGTTATTAAAAGATCAATTTGAGGAAACACAAAAGAATAAAGTGTATTGAACCTTGAATCATTCAAAAAATACACAAAATTTAAATATATTATGAAATATTAACAAAGACATAAATACTTGTAAACTAAATATGCATTATAATCTAAACAGGAAATAATTATG
Organism: Erythroxylum shatona; assembly: GCA_027568895.1. Taxonomy (NCBI): domain Eukaryota; kingdom Viridiplantae; phylum Streptophyta; class Magnoliopsida; order Malpighiales; family Erythroxylaceae; genus Erythroxylum; species Erythroxylum shatona. The sequence continues at coordinate 34,288,125 of JAOSBK010000206.1, forward strand.
ACTAATAGAAAGAGGAGAAGCTAACAATCTTACTTGCCAAAGAAAGCTGATATTCTTAATCTTAGGAAGCTTATTCTGTCACCTTAAAATTTTCCTACAGAAACAAATTCAATTATCGAAAACTAAGAACATCAATTTAAAATAACAAAGTAAAGAATAATAGTAACTTTAACCTTCAGATAGACAAATGAAATGATAAATTTTCAAACAAGGTGGCTTTTCTAAGTTAGAGACTAAATTATATGGATTAAGTTGTTATTTGAAAGGTTTGTTTAAATTAAATTGATTAAGAATTGAATGCAAGTATTTGAATAGGTTGTGATATGATGTCATGTGTGACCCATATTACAATGTCAAAAGGTGATGATAATATATGGGCCCTAATTAATTAGAAGGGAGAAGGAAGTTCAAGATAACTATCCATAAACCATGTCTATAAATGGTGGTGTAACACTAAAGAGCTGCATATAGGTGTCAACTTTATTAAACCCACCAATAGACATGAAATGAATTTTTAACCTTGTATTGTCATTCCCGACTATGATAATTAAAGTTACAATACCAATTTTTCTACTACAAAAAATACATATCTTAATTATCTAACCCAATGTAAAAATATACAAATAAGGGAAAAACTAATTGAGGCCCTTCAAAGCTCTTCAATTTATTACTTTAATATTATGTATATCCATTACGTACAATGAACAAGACTTAACCTTGATCATTCTTTGCATTTTTTCTTTAATATTTTCGACACATTTTTATACAAAAACTCATAATAAGAGTAGCGTATAGTAACAAGCAAAAGGAAAATAGGTAAATATTGAGATGATGGGACAGAAACTTTGTTTGCGTAAATTCTAGATTAAAATTATGATTATGATAACTTTGGTTATATAAATTCTTGAACAAAATTATGATTATGATAAGGAATATATACCCACAAAAATTCTAGTGCCAATTTTTCAATGTTTTTGCCTATGCACAATGAATGATCTCAAGATTAGGATTATGATATATGATTAAATTTGGATATGGAAGCAAGCAATAAGGTGAATAGATAAATATAGAGGTAGTGAGAAAGGAACTTTGATTTTGTGAACTCTTGATGAAAACTAGGATTATAATAAGGAGTATATAACTACTAAAGTTCCATCCTCCATATTTCAATATTTATATTTATCGATAGTGTCTCCTTTAAAATACAATAATATTGTAATAACAGAGAATTAACTTTGGTGGTGTAAATTCAAGATCAAAAGAATGATGGTGTTTAAAGGAATACATACATAACAAATTTCCTTCTATAGTTAGTCAATATTATTTTCTATGCATTATGTATCTTCAGAATTTTGTATATAGGAATATAGTTAAATCATTATTATTGTCGAAATGTTATTGATTTTTTAGGATGTAACTACCCATGAATCCATAAATTTTAACTTCTGTCTATTTTTATTGATATAGTTCTAAATCCAATGAAGTGGGGATTATTAGACCTATTAGTGAAACCATTGAATAGGTGAGGCATATAATTTAAATTGTCAAATGCATATATATATTTATAATGGTCAAGGCATGGCTATAGAGAAAGATATTATTATATGAGTTATTACTGGAATTATATCAAGATTTATTGATATAGTGAAGCCTATTGACGGTTCCTTGTGTTCGACATATGCATCAGCAGGTTTTTAGTTACTTTTCAGAGTTGCTTTCCATCTTATCTTTCAAACCCTATAAAAAAGCAATTTGGTTAAGACAATCTTCAGTGTAGTGCCCCCTTACCGCAGGATACACACCGGGACGCCCATTAGTCATTCCGATACATATCCTCCGATAAGGGTGAGCTACGAACAATCACTACTGTACTTCACATGGCATCATAATAATAAAACATCAGTATAAAAATCA
>JAOSBK010000206.1:34290138-34300632 GCA_027568895.1 Erythroxylum shatona
ACAAAAATTACAATTTATGTATATATGGAGGCCATATTATGCATGAACATGCCGAGACTAGTTTACACACTCATAACTCATTCCAAATTACCATTTTACCCTTCCATCGGTGATGGGATGTTACATTCAGGCTTGTTCAGAAATATATCGTATAGAGATTTGCATAGATACTCAACCCCAAATGATCAAAGCAGTACAGAAAACCTAGTAAAAAACAAAACCCACTTACCTCAACCAATGATTAAACGAAGACGCAGAAGGAAGAAGGGAACCGAGGTGCACAAAGGAAGAAGAGAACTGAAGCACGCAAAGACACAAAACGAAGACACAAATAGAAGCCGAAGCACATAAAGGAAGAAGATGGATGCAGTAGGATGAAGATGGACAAAGAGAAGGAAACCGAACCATGCACGGACGACAACGACAACAGAGAACTAGCGACAAAAAAGAAAACGAAAGAGAGGGAAAAATGAGCATCGACGAGGGGAAGGGCAGTTTCATGGGTAGGTTAAACGCTTAACCAAAATGATGTCATTTGGTGTTACACCAAACGATATCATTTTCAATTTATTAAAAATGTTGAAATAAAAACTAACAATGACGTTTAGGTTTTAAATTTATCAACAGAATCTAGTCCCGTCAGTACACCTCAACCCTTACTTTCACCACCAAGCATTCCCGACAAATTTATCGACAGAAATGGCTATTTCAACGCTATTCTGTCAAAAAATTTGCCAGAATAATTTCTCCCCATCTTTGTTGGCAAAAAATTTGCCCATCGCTAAATATAATTTTTTCTACAATTTTACCAATAGGAATTGATTTTTCATGGCTGATTGTCTATGGTATTTTTACCATTGCTAATATTTCATGAGTAATTTGTAATTTCCCGTAGTGAATAGAATAATCAAATTATTAATATGTTTGTTCATCAAAGTAGATTATGAGGTTCATAGAGTATAAATTTTCCTCTAAAGGAAAATTTTGTCATGAAATTACGACTTCATACACATTTGTGAGATGATCTCATATTACTTTTAATATTTTCTTTTCCTATATGAATTACAAAAGTTCATTAGCTAAAGCTAGTCAATAGTTTATTTATCAATTTCGTACCAATTGGTATGATTCTAGAAGTCCGTTGACCATTTATCAGTAGCTACCAGATAATTAACCCTTGCGAAGATAACTTTTATCTTTAACTTCCATAACAAGATATTATTCGTATTAAACTTCACAGTCTTAAATTTGATTGTAAATAGCTTTTACTATTTCATATAAATAATAATTGTATATGCAAATATTACCCTATACCTTTAAAGGTGAATAACAGTTCTTTCAAAGGGGTTTGCTGGGAAACTCACCAAGCAAGCAAAACTCCAAACTTAAACAAAGCCTTCTGTTGTCTGCAAAGAAAGAGAAACCACTCACCACCAGACCGTCACATACCATAAGAGATCCACGACGCGATTGAAAGTAGAGAAGAACTAAATAAATAAGTTTGATATTGGTGTGTATGCTTTGAAATGCTTTAGAAGAGTCTTCTCCAAACAAAAAGAAATTAGACGTTAAAATTGAGGAAACTGGGATGATATTTTATGAAATATTCACAGTTCATGTTCTACAGTCAGAGATTTAACAACTGGGTGTAAACCACAATGCAGTCTCCCATGTTTTTATTTGACAATTTATAACTATCTCGCTCGTTTTAACGTCTACCAGGTCAACCGAATAGTGCTATTCAATTCGCATGATACAAATTACAATATACGAAGAGGAGAAAGTGAAGCACTAAGATTATTTGTTACGAGAAGAGAGGAGCAAAGGCCAGCTAAGTGCTAGCTTGCATCTCTAATCCGTGTGCGTTCACTGTCAGTATCAAAAGCACCAAATAACCACAAACAAAAACTAAGAAGGATTGGTTCCTGACTATCAAAATGACCACTTTGCCTTAGAGTGGCTAAAACACTAAACATTAGCTAACCACTTGCACTATAACAACTGGAACTTGGTGCCGCGATTTATTTGAGACAAACAATCCCCACGAAATTCCCACGCTTTCACCTTTTCTAACACATATAAACACACACAAAACTAAACATATGTACATGTTTCTTCTCTTGTATACCTACCAACCAATATCATACCCCTCAATACCTCTTCTTTTGTAGTCGCTTTCCATAACACATAAAATTAAACACCCATACTATACCATACATGTCTGACCCTTATAATCCAACTTATGTGCACCAAACCAATCAAGCACCATCCTTTGACTCTAATTCTCCTTCTACAGTGAACTCATTTGACCCAATTTTGTCTTCTCCAAAAGCCACAGCTCAACCTTCTAGGTCTGCCACCAGTATGGCTACGGCTGCAACCTCAAATTCCAAGAGACATCCTTTGTATCGTGGGATAAGAAGCCGAAGTGGCAAATGGGTGTCAGAGATCAGAGAGCCACGCAAGACCAGCCGCATTTGGCTTGGAACATTCCCTACTGCCGAGATGGCAGCCGCTGCATACGACGTGGCAGTGCTTGCCCTAAAAGGCGGCGATGCGGTTCTTAACTTCCCTGATTTTGTTGGAACATATCCTGTGCCTGCTTCATCGTCTTCCACAGATATAAGGAATGCAGCTGCAGCAGCAGCTGCATTGAAGAGGGCAGAAATTATGAGCAAAAGTCAAGTTTCAAGGCAGTCATTGAATGACAACACAAATGGTTCAGATATGGCAGCAGGTGTAGAAGAATTTGTTGATGAGGAGGCACTGCTTGATATGCCAAATTTCCTGGTGGACATGGCCGGGGCTATGATGGTTTCGCCTCCAAGAATAACGTCACCGCCGTCGGATGACTCACCAGATACTTCTGATGGAGAAAGTTTATGGAGCTATTTTTGATAATGCTCCAAGTTAGCCTTTAAAACTAATCCGTTCCAAACGCCAAATAAAAGACTGGAGAATATATGGAAGCATGTGTGTTGATGACCTTTTGTGCATTATGCGCCTGTCTTCAGAGATATTCATAGACCACAAATTTGAATAAGATAGACAGCGTGACACAAAGTCCAGACTAAATATAGGAATTTGACAGACTGAACAATAAATTAGGGTTTTGTTTTGTGTTTATGAGTGAATGTATAATATAATATTCTTCGTTGTTTAGTGTAATGTTTTCCTATGCTTCAGCTTCTTGTTTATTCTTCTCCATTTGCGTTTCGCATTGCGTATTTTTATCTTCATGGGGTGGAAGTATCATTGTTAGGAATGTTTGACTTCAGGTACTGCCTTCAGCTTAATGTATTGGGCAAATTCCTGACTTGGCTGCTTTTTATTTTTCCCTATAATCGATGCACCAAATTGAATTTAATATAAGTCTAATTTTCCAAAACTATATAAGGATCTATTAGTAGCAAAGTGGAGAATCTAGTGCATGTGCTTGAGATACAAAACAAATAAGCTCATATGCAAAATTTAGTAAGTTGGCCTCAATTCGTATTTCATTTAATTCACTAGAAAAACATGCTTCTCATCATAGACTCTCAATACATACCTAAAGTTATTGAAATATGATTTGGGTAGTGTTCTAAACTTAGAACATACACTCAATATATATTTTGGACAGCTAATTGTAAAAAAATAAAAAGTTGATTTAAGCACTTCCTACACATCATTCTACTTATTTATTTTTAACAATCCATAATCAGTTCACTAATATGTATCATAATGTTTAAAAAAGTTGACTAAGAAGATCATAACTGCAATATCAATTTTATTCAGTACGGAGTTGGCTCACTTGGTACATCTCATCTCATTCGCAATATGCTTGGATCCTGTTACGAAATAAAGAGATAATGGTTAAGCACGCATCTTATTGACAAAGGCAAGGGAAAATAGTTTGCATATTGTGGTCCATGAAAGGCAAGGGAAAATAGTTTGCATATGTGTGGTCCATCGAGATCAGGACTCAAAAAACCTTAAGGGTCCGTATGAGACGAGAGCTTTTCAGTTGTCAACATCTAGTGTGATGAAAGATTGAACGCAGGAAAGAGAAAAAATGGAATTGGATTTCGTTACTAGGAAAAGATGTCCCTCTTTTCAATAAACTGTTTTACTGTTTGAATTTGAGTTGCAATCATGTTACTATGAACAGGTGTCTCCACCGTTTCTTAACATGATTACGTTTTCATAACATGTTCTTGAAGAACATGGTCATGTCTCGCTTTGCCTAGTATTCCATGACCTACTTTTTCCTTTTAGATAAGCTGATAAATATATTTACTCTTGCTAGTAACATGCAAGTTATTGCGAACGCTGCTCGTAGTGTCAAAGGACAGAGGTGGGACTTGAGAGTGAAGTTAGCAATCTAGCAGAGGGCACCTCAACAGTGGGTGCATAGCTTAATCATAAGGAGCTGGAAGTAGGATTTATATTGCTTATAATAAAAGGAAAAGAAAAAAGATTTGTACTCAACACTTTCGAAGAGAAAATAATCAAATATGCGAGTTTGTAGGTCCAACAAGACATTGTCAGGGCCGACAAAGTTCCTCTACTGATCTTTAAGAAGACAAAAATACTTTGTCAAAACTAGTGGACCCTCTCTAACTATCTGGACACTGCACAGCGTAGCATTCAGAACTCCGTTTTGGATAACTAGCTTCAAGTCTCAGCTCCTTTATACGTGAATCAACAGAAGCTTAGTTTCCAGTATTCCGCACAAACCTGATGTGATGATGATCAAAGGGACAGCCTACTGAGAAGGTTCTTCGATTGAAGAGCTAGCTTAATTTTTCAAATTTGTCTCTTGTAAAAAAATGATTGAAAGCTATGACATTTCAGTTATAGTAATCAACACAAATAAAAGAATGAATGTGGAAGACGGTAATTTCAAATATTTTCTCTCCCAAGACCCTTTATTTAAAGTTAAATTTGATTTAGTAACTCTAAAAACTCAAATTTGAAGCGATTTGTAAATAAAAAGTATTTGATTAGCCTTAGTAGGGAAATGACTTAGCTAGAATATGACAATTGTTACTAATTTTGTGCTCAATTCTTACCTCATAGCCATCCTTTATATATATATATAGGTCAAGAATTGAGCACAAAATTAGTAATAGTTTAGGTCAAAACCTATTACTTCGGAATTTAGGATAAACACTCTTAAAAAGAGTCGATAATAACATTGTTAACTTTTGTGTCATTGATCATCAATCATGATCTTTTTTTTCCAAGATTGGGTTCTTGACTAATAGGCGTGGATCTCTTCATGGAGGGACTGAAAGCGTGGCTACAAGTCGGCCGTGAAAATCCAAAAGTGTGCCCTTGAAACGTTGAAAGGTGGAGATAGTCGTGTTGGAGTTTAATTCAATGAAATAGGAACAAAAAGGCACGTTTTTGGGGTTTTTGCCTGTACAAAAAAGAAAATTGCAATAAGCCGTAACTTTTGTACAACCATAAAGTTTGACTATGGCAAAGACAAGGACATGGCCGACACTACCCCCCCATTGCCGTCCTCTCCCTCCTTGGCAGTGCTTTCCGAGTTTGGTGATCAGTCCTTCTCTATCTGTGTATTCCACATGCACTACGAATGCACACACATAGAATAATATCCACGCACTTAATACAATTTCTTTGACAACACAACAGTCGTCAACCTTATATGAAATTGACCTCTATAACTGGTTTGTGGAAAATAAGATCCGATTGGAAGCAAAACGTAAAGCTATACATGCGGCAAAATTATTCATGCCGACTCATACAATTACAAGTTTACTAATTTAGAAGTATAAATCAGAGTCTCGCTAACTCTGGTTTTAAGGATAATTTGTTTTTAACTCAAAATGTTGAGATGAAAAGTAATCATTGTCTCATATGAGTCCGTTTGAAAGAGGCTGCAGATTCGACGCATATTTTGCCTTCTTGTAAGTTCCACTGTACAATGTTGAATATTCAAGCTAAGCAGTCTAACATATATAAAGCTGATCAAGCTAGTGGGAATATTTTAACTATAAGAGCCCACTACAGTATGGCAACAGGAAGATAGACAAAAATATGATTAAGGGAATTTTATAATGGACATTCCATTTGTGTCAACGTGGAACCGTGGCTACCATCTATTATTAGTTGCCGAAAATAGAAAATTATAATTAATTAGTTTTATGATCATCCAACGTCCAGTGTAACTTATAGATGGCTTGACATCTACGAACAGAAGGGGGGACAGCATCCAATGCGGTTGATTGAGTATGTCTTTCTGGTTTTATTTCACTAATAAATTGAAAAAAAAAAAGCTCCATTGCTCTCTAGTGTGTCTCTTTTTAGTTTCATTTCTTTGATATTTGTTTGTGAGTCTTTTTTTTTAATTATTTTAGTAGCCAAGAGATTAGAATATGAGTTGGTTATAACGTAGATTAGGATGATAACACTACAACAATGATGACTATTAGCAACGTTTTTTTTGGTAATGAAATGAAAATCGTTGCAAGTAGTTAACTTTTTGTAACGGTTATCAATAATGCCACCAAAAACTTATCCTTTCGTGACGTTTAACAGAGTAATCACTAAATGCATATCTTTATTGATGATTTTAATGAATCGTCACAAAATACTTATCCTTTTACGACGATTTAGAATTTTTGTTGCCAATGCAATCATAGCAAAAAAACTGGACTTTTGATGATGAATTTTTTAGATCATCACTAAAAGCTCAAACAACAAAATCACATTTAATACTATTGACTATAATTCTAAGTGTAAAAATAAATTTAGTTATCAAAATTGTCAAATCATTCCAATAATTTATGAAATGATAAACTCAAAATTACTTAATATTACATATATTTATGTTTTTATTTTTAACTTTTACATATGATTTGACAATTTTTATGGTGTTACAAAATTTACAAATATTTTTAACATAAGGTTTGTAATATAATGATCATATATGGTTATTACAAAAAAAAAACCAATAAATATTGAAATATGGTAAAGTTATTAAAGAAGATAATTTTGGAAAGTTATTGAAAGTTACACAAGAAGAATTATATCCAAAGTGTTCGAAATTCTCACAGCTATCTTTTGTTGTGAAGTTATTGCATTTAAAGATCTATAATAAATGGAGTAACAAATCTTTTAACATGTTAATTGACTTGCTTAATGATGCACTACCTATTGGACACAAATTGCCCAAATCTTACTATAAAACAAAGAAATTGCTAAGAGACCTTAGACTAGGATATATATCAATACATGCTTGTACGTATGATTGTGCTATATTTTGGAAAGATAGTAAAGATCTTGAGCAATGTCTCATTTGAGGCACATTAAGATGGCAAGTGGATGATGGGAAAGGGAAAAAGATACCGCATAAAATCTTAAAATACTTTCCTATTAAACCACGACTACAAAAGCTTTTTATGTCAATAAAAACAATTATAAATATAAGGTGACATAAAGATAAACGCATTGATGATAACATTATGTGTATCCAGCAGACTGAATGGCATGAAAAGACTTTGATGGGAGGTTTCTATGGTTTTCACAAGATTGTCATAGTATTTGACTTAGTTTAGCCTCAGATAGATTTAATACATTCGGTAATATGAGTACTTTATGGTCGGTAATTCTAGCTCCATATAATTTACCTCCATGGAAGTATATAAAGGAGCCTTTTATGATATTATATTTACTTATTACAGGACCTACTGCTCCTGGTAAGGATATCGATGTATACATGCAACCACTAATTGATGACTTAAACCATCTCTAAGAGGATGGATTAGAAACTTATGATGTTATTGTAGTTGAAACATGTATAATGCATATGGTTGTTTTATGGACTATAAATGACTTTCTAGCTTATGAGAATTTGGCTGGATGTAGTACTTAAAGGTATATGACTTGTTCAGTATGTAACCATCAAACTCATTCAATAAGGCTACGAAGTAAAATATGTTATATGGGACATCATCTTTACTTGGAACATGGGCATAGATGGAGAATAAGCAAATTATTTAATGGAAAAGTATAATTAAGTGAAGCTTCCTTGCACTTGTTTGGTGATTATGTGCTTTACCAAATATCACATATGGGTGACATTATACTTAGCAAACACCAAAGAAATAAAAGCGAAAATGAAGTGTTGTTGAATTTAATTGGAATTAAAAAAACATATTTTTGAATTTGCCATATTGGAAGGAATTGTTATTGAGGCATAATCTTGATGTGATGCATATTGAAAAAAATCATTTGTGAGAATATTTTAGGAAATTTGATGGGAATTGATAACAAATTGAAGACACAATTAAGGCTAGATTAGACTTGGAAAACATGAATATAAGAAAAAATTTACATTTGAAAAGAAGAGATGATGGGTCATACATAATTCCACCTGCTTGTTACAACATGTCAAAAATGAAGGAGCAAACTTTTTGTCAATTTCTTAAATCAATCAAGTTTCCTTATGGGTATGCACCGTTATGTCAATGTCAAAGAGGGGAAAGTATTAAGGTTGAAAATTTATGATTGCCATATATTTCTGCAATGATTACTTCCTCTTGGAATATATAGGTGTTTGCCGAAGGATATTTTCCTAACTTTGGGACAATTGAGTTTTAGATATCTATTATAATGGAACCTGGTAGAAACAGAGGGAAGAATGTGGCAAGTATTGAAATTGTTCCTATCTAAGAACAACCAAATATATTAATTCCAAGCCAACAGCAACAATTGACCTTATCCACCAATAAAGCAAGTTAGTAACAACCTCCATCTACCTCAACTAGTACAGAAGGATCTACAGGTTTGTTAATCTTTAAAACCTACAAATAGACTTATGCTCAAATATATATTTACATGTTTAATGTGTATTTTCTTATCATTATTCATTTGTTGTCAGGTTCTAATACTAACATCAGAAGAAAAAAAAAGTGGTAAAGGTATAACTGGAGGTTGTGAGTTGCAATGAATGAATGTTGCAATGAACAGCAAGTTGTCAGTACATATTGATACTTCACAAGTTGTCCTCTGGAAAAGATTTAATCAGCAAAATTGTCTAGTGAGTTAAGGATAATTGCTAGAACTGAATTACCTTGCCTAAAAAATGCCAAGGAATTGAAGGAAGAAAACTTACTAGAGAATGATTTGGATAATTTAAAATTTCAACTTATTTAAGTATATGCAATACTATTTCACTAATTTTAAGATTAATTATACTTTTACTTATTGTTTACAAATAAAATTGAATATCGTCGATATCGACAACCCTAATGTCTCAAACTGTGTCACTATATAAACAACCCTAATGTCTCAAATTGTGTCACTTTACTATTGAAACAAAGGAGTAGGAATTGTCATTATCTGCATCAATAGTACAATCTTTTTCATCTGATGAGGAGGTAAGTGACATGTTCCGACATGGATGTCTGAACAAAATTGGCATAATTTTTGTGATTATTGGGCCTCTTCCAATGTTCAAGTTTGTTTTCTTTTCCTTTACATTTGCTTCCATTAATCTTGTTAAATGATTTAATGACTACCTTTTTCTTTATTTAGGAAAAATGTGAGAAGGCCAAGGTGAACAAAGCATAAATGAAAACTTCTCATAATCAAGGTTCCAAACCATTCGTTATCCTGCAACATAAATATGTAAGATGTTTGTTTCTAAGTTATAATTGTATTAATAAACACCATATATTTATTGCATATATTCATGTTTTTTCCATAAAATAGAGTGAGAAAGAACTGCATAGAGAAGAGTGTTATAGGATCACAATATACAAACTCACTCATTATTAAAAAAAAAAAAGTTTAAAGGTGGATGTCTGAAGAAGCCCACAATAACTATATAAGTATAAAAATTTATTTAAATTTTAAGTTTATTTATTTATGTAATCTAACTAATATTATTTGCATTGAATATTTATTTTGTTTTTTAAATTTTAGAATAAGATGTAAGAGTTGATGGAAACGCCAATGTCTAAAAGAAATGAGCCAAATATAGAAGACATTTGTAATAAGGTGCTTGGTATATCAGAGGTCTTGGATTTATCCCTAAACTAACTACTTCATCCTCGTCAATACTAGCATAAGTTTTGTTGGGCCCCGTTTTCGAAGCCCAACATTCGGAAGTCATAAACAGCATGGAGGAATCACTTTTCATAAATTACAGAGCAGATTTTGGGGAACTTACAATTGGAATTTCAATCCTACTTCTTCATAACATTTATTCCCCATTGTCTTAAGTTTCTAAAGACACCAAAAAAACTCAATTTGGTTCAGAAATAAAGAAGTTATGGCCAAAACACTTTCGGCTCTTACTAATCCGAGACTAAACACTATACCCAATTTCCATTCAAAAATTGAAAATCTTAAGGCTGAATTAAAATTCAATTCCTTCAGAACATTTATAGATCCATGTCTCTAGTTTATTTTGAAATAAGAATCAACTCAATTGGATCTCTACAGATCGAGATATCGCCAAAATACTGAAGCATGTTC
>JAOSBK010000206.1:34318106-34339065 GCA_027568895.1 Erythroxylum shatona
AAGTGATATTATTAAGTACCTAAGTATTATATGTTTGGATATGAAATAGGAAGTGATCCATGACTTATTGAATACTCTTTAGTCATAGTTCCCATAGTTAAAATTCTAGGATGACTCTAAGTAGCACATGAAATCATCTAAAATGATCATTTGGGGATAGATTGGGAATGTAAACGATGTTACTCTATGTGATGAGTTCGAAGAAATAGAAGCAAGGCATTGTCATGGCATAGTCCTCACGATCATGGCCAATACCATAAGCTCCTGCCATGATCGTGGGAAGGTCTACCACAATCATAGGCAGGCATAAAAGGAGAAATGTTGTCTAGAATCAATTGAGATTAAGGTATCTTTGGCATAAAATATTAATTGGTGACTTCTCGAAAATACATCTCTAGATAAGATGTAATGATCTAGATGGAACATGCTAAGGTATTAGAGTAAAGGAATCTGCCTACTGCTTTACTGAACTTTATTATAAAGAATATTTTGATCATGTAAGATAATCCTATTAAGATATTATGAATAGTTAAAAATTGATCTTATTGAGGTATTAAGAATGGCAGAAAAGCAATGATGAATTTAGTTTACTGATAAAAAGTATGTAAAGAGTACAGATGATTGGGAAGAGAAATCTTCTTTTGATGGAAAATTTCATTGAATTATATCAAGTAAGTTGAATATTCCATTTTTAATAATGAATGGCTATTGAATAACTCATAAGTGAATATTGGAGTCCCATTTTTTTAAACTAAGACTCAAGAATAAGAGGTTGAATATGCTATAAAGAGTATATGTGTTTTGTTTGATATAAAGCAACCCCACTAAGTTATTGGGTTCTTAAATTTGAGATGACACTATTGTTATTGCTAAAGGATCTTAGGTCCACAATGTTTTCTATATTTGTATATTCAAAAGGTATAAGTTAGATTTAACTTCTGTATTTAAAAATTTTTGAGACTTATGAATAAATTGAAATGTGTGAAAAGTAAGTCTTCTGAGCATTGCATGTACAATTGATATTTATGTTTAAATGATCGAATTGTACTGTTTGAATTGTTCTGAAAGTGATATATGAAATAAGTGAATAAAGCGTATTTGATGCCACATGATGAATTAATGAAGTGATGTGCTATATATGTTGACATTTATCTGTAAATTGAATATGAATTGTGAACTATTTGGGTTATGTGATATGAATGAGCCACCGAGGATGATTCGCTCACTGAGTTCGTAAAACTCACCTAAAATTTGCAACATTGTCTTTCAAGTTTAGGGGATACCTAGTTAGACTAACTGGAGTTTAACCACTACATTCAGATAAGAGTTAGAAGTCAAGATCAGTTGGCATCTGCATATGTTTTCCGTTATTTTTAGTATTAAAAATTGTATTATGAAACATTATTTATTGTGTAAATGAATTTTTCTTGTAATAACAATTTGATGAAACACATTTTGTATTTTTATTAGACCCAGATGATCACTGGAATATATATTGATGCGTTTATGGGTTATGACATTTATAACTAAGATTGTTATGAGTAAAATGGGCTGAAATTTTATTTATCGATTTTTTGGATATGCGTGTGATATTTCTAAAAAAATTTTGAATTGAGTATGATCACATGCCACCTCATAGAGTATGCTCTCAAATACTGATGGTTTTTTTGAGAATGTGCCCTTTAAGAGTGGGATGCTACATTAAAGATGCAATAGTACTTTTCACTCCAACCTACAAATTTATTTTTAACACTAAAAGGGAATATTTTCAGCATATTCTCTTTGGATAGCAAACACACATAAGAGGGGGTAAATTGTGTGTAAAAAATTCAAGGTATTTTCAATTTGATAAGATCCTACTAAACAAAATAAACTTATAAATAAAAGGGTCTTATAAACTTTTGAAAGGATTTTGTTGACATTGAAAAAGAAAGGAGCCTATTAATGCTCAAATAAAAAAGAACCAATTAATTGAAAGGAGTCTGCTAATGCTTAAAATGATAGAATCTATTTACTCGAAAGGAACCTGTTAGCACTTGAAAAGAAAGGAGCCTGTTAATCAATAGAAGCCTACTAAAATTTGAAAGAAACCTCTTACAATATAAAAACATAAGGAACTTATTGTAAAACTGAAGGAGCCTCTTAAAAATATAAACTTAAAATGCAAAATTTTAAAAATAAGGAAGAGAGAGAAAATGACAGTAGATTTATACTAGTTTGACTTATAATGAAGCCTATGTCTAGTCCCCAAACATTTAACTTGAGTTTTTCACTATACGAGTAGTATTTTGCTAGCCTTTACATGCTCTCAACAAGAAATGTATAAAGGATTTAACAATCTCTCTTAATAGAGTGATACACTTTCTAACGCACAAAGAGTTTGATATAAATTTTAAGAAATAATAAAGCTCTAAGATATTTCGCAAGTCTCGTGTTTATATCTCGTGTGTTTTGCAAATGCAGTGGCTCTTCCTTAAGTAGACAATTTCTTCAATTAATCATTATTTAATCTTCGATATTATATCTACTAAAATCTTAGATATTAGCTTTCAACAAATAATGAAGCTCTAAGATATTTTACAAGTCTTATGTCAGTATCTTGTATATTTTACAAATGCAGTGGCTCTTCCTTAAGTAGACAATTTCTTCAACTAGTCATTGCTTAATCTTCGATATTTTCCCTATTAAAATCTTCAATATTTAAACGTTTTATCAAGGCTTCTGGAGCTAATTATTCAAATTAGTAAGATCCTTCCAGATGTCATGGAAACATTTTCAAAAGGGTAATTTTATAAGGAGGGTTCCTGCAAGAGGGAAGCAATTGTTCTATGATTTTATTGCCTTTTAAGAATTATATAGTTGCTTATACAAGGAAATAATCCAATTTAAATTATATCATCAAAATTGTTAAACATAAACCTTGAGATAACAATCTCCCCCTTTTTCATGATGACAAATAATAATAGATATATTTTCAAAATTTAAATCATAAAGGGTTTTCAAGGATACCTATAAACTTTACTCACAATTATAATTAGAAGAAGCCTAACATCGTTTGTTTATCACTTATTTAAACTCCACAAGTTTAGTAACATTTTGGCATAATATATCATTAATAGAAAATATATCATCAATGTAATATTAAAAATGTATTATCAAGTGAAAAGTATATCATTAATTCTCCCCCTTTTTCATTATCAAAAAAATAAAGAGGAGTGACTAAGGCAACAAACAAGATCATAAGTATATGTAAGAATAGACCAAGCAAAAAAATAAAGTCATTAATCACACTTTTTTAAATAAAAAGTGTGATTACACATTTGATTACACATTTGATCTTAATTAGAAAGAATTTTCTTTAGATGCTAAAGGATCAGATCATTGGAGCTCTGGAGTAGAACAGGAGCTGACTTTTGTCGGGTAGGACCTAAAAGATTTGCTACTCTTTCTATCTTCTTCTCTACCCACACATTGTCCTTTAGCTTGTAACCAAATTGGTAGGGAATTGAATATTGGAATTTTGCAGGCTCATACCAACTCAGATTGTCAAAAGGCACTCCAAAATAAGCAAAAACCTTGGTCAATAACATCCTATACGATAGGTCACCAATGGCATTCTTATGACTTCGCTTATCCACCATAAACTTCAGAATCATTGCTAGGAGGTTCATCTTATTACCCTTCAAAAGATTGTAGACCACACAGGTATCTAGAAGGTCGCATCTTTCTACTAAGATACTTCTTGGAAAAATTGAAGTAGTCGAAAGGGATGTAAGGCATCTTAGCAATAGGTCCAAGTGTCTACAGGGTCATCCTTCATAGACATTCTTAGTGTGTAGACATATAAAGTCCACAATCTCCTAGATCAAGATCAGCAATGTCCCACTTGTGATAGGGAACATTAGTCTTACCAACTGGAATTACATCCAGAATGTTCTCCAAGATTTCTTCGGTAATCAAGATCTCAGACTCTCGTATCCACAAGATGATTGTTAACTTCCCATCAATTTCTTCTCTTCTCATGTGTGTGTAGAAGCATCTTACCAATTCATTGCATACTATTTCGTCCAATTTTAAAAAGTTTTCCTAACCAACAACAAGAAAGAAAGGTGTGATGAGAATATTGATATCATTGAATAGGTTGGGAGGCGAGACGTGTCCTACTACCATAATTCTCTTTTTATAGCACATCTTGTACCTTGCTTCAGCTTCCATCAATTGGAACAACTTTACTGAAGATGAGAATTTTCCCTTTTCGATTATGTTCAATTTTGTTCTTTTGGCCTTAGGATTTCTTCAAACAAGGCTTCTACAGAGACTAGTTCATCCCTATCAATTGTATCCTTAGTCCTTTCTTCGACTATAAGAGCCTTGCCTTTTCTTATTTCTTCCCTTTGTCTTTTCCTTGATTCTTCTTCTTCTTTCTTTTCTATCTTAGCAATTTCTTCTTATAGAGCTTATTTTGTGATACTTTCTTTGGTTTATGGTCTCCTTAACAAAGGAGTGGATTCTTCATCTGATCTATCATCATTTACAACCTAGCACACTTCAGGCACTTTCTTATCATTAGGATCAGTTTTAAGAGTAGTAGATGGAGGAGTAGTGGAAGGAGTAGGAGTGATCAGAGTAAGAATGGGTATATGAAATCTTAATTTTCTTGTTTGCTCCCCCTCACTCGAGGAAGGAGTAGGAGTGGTTAGAGTAAGAATGGGTATATGAAATCTTACTTTTCTTGTTTGCTCCTCCTCACTCAAGGATTCTTTTACTTCTTCTTCTTCTTCTTCTTCTTCTTTTTCTTCTCCACTCGAGTTAGAGATAAAATGTTGTTCGACTAAAGGTTCATTTTTTTTAGAGGAGGAGTTCAAGTTTGATTCTAGGGAAAGCATATCCAAATTTTGTCTTTTTCTCTCCTCTGGATTTTCCTAAAAGGGTGTTTCTAAAAATTTGGGGTTTAGAGGAAATAGAGATAGGTTTAGTAGGAGTGTTCAGAGAGCCTAATTTGGAGATAGAGAAGAAGACTCATAAACGAGAGTTTGTTCATGGCTGGAAGTTAAAGCGGTGCTTTTCTTCTATGCTTTGATTTCGTTCGTGCCATTATAAGAATGATAGGTGAGTTTTAGAAGATTTGAGATGAAAATGAAAAGTCAAAATGCAGAGAGTGAAGAGCGGCGCTTCTGAAAAGAACACGAAGAGTAGAAGAGAGAAGTTTGTTAAAGAAGTACTAAATGATTTTTTAACATTGATTTCGTGTGAAGAAGGACAGTTGTACACACTAAAAGAGGAAGTGGATCATCTGCGTAGCTTCTATCTATCCTCTACAGCCACTTGTCAGAACTGTGCGTGCAGTTTTTAAAAGCTAAAAAGATGGCATAAATGATTTCCTTTTTAAGACACGTGTAATCTGCTCTATTTAAACTAAGAGGAGTCTTCTAAAAAGAAGGGATCTTCTAAACTAGAAGGAGCTTACTAAACTAAGAGGAGGTCTCAAAAACTGATATGAGTCTTCTAAAGTAGAAGGATCCTACTAATGTCTGCAGAGAGAAGTAGCATAGAAAATTCATATAGATATAATATCAGATAGTCTAAACATACCAAGCTCTTTTCTTAACACTCAAAATCTATCTTTAGAGAGTGGCTTAGTGAAGATACTAGCTACTTGATTTTCAGTATTAACCTATAAAAAATCAATGATTCCTTTTAAAGTGTGATTTGTAAGAAAATGATGCTTGTCATAGAATGATGCACAAGATTTTTTTGAAAGATTTATTGCACTAGTATTATCACATAATATAATAATATGATTAAAATTTATAGAAAAATCCTAGAGTTAATGCTTCATCCATAGGATTTGAGCACAACAACTAACAGTTAATATATATTTTGCTTGAGTTGTTAAAAGAGTTGTGCAATTTTATTTCTTGCAAGAACAAGAAACTAGACATCCTCCAAGAAATTGATAGTGACCATTTGTGTTTTTTCAATCAACTTTATCACTTGCATAATCTGGATCACAATAGTCAATTATGTTAAGAGAGCCAATTTTTGATACCATAATCTAAAATCCATAGTTTCATGAAGATATCAAAAGATCCTCTTGACTGCTTAAAGATGGCTTTCTTTTGGATTTGATTGAAAGTATGCACAAAGACACACACTAAGCATAATATGTGGTTTTGAGCTTGTAAGATATGGTAGTGACCTAATCATTCCTCTATACTTTGTCTCATCTGTAGCCTTGCCTTCTTCATCCTTATCAAGTTTGGTTCCAATATACATAGGAGTACCTAATAGTTTCGCATTCTCAAAGTGGGGCTTCTTGATGAGTTCCTTTGTGTATTTGTCTTGACTAATGAAGATTCCTCTTTTTATTTGCCTTATTTGTAATCTAAGAAAGAAAGATAGTTCTCCCATCATGCTTACTTCAAATTCTCCCTACATCAACGCTGAGAATTCTTCACATAAGGACTGATTAATAACACCAAATATTATTTCATCAACATATATTTGCACTATGGGTAAATCATTCTCCTTTTTCTTAATAAATAAGGTTTTATCTACCTTTCCTCTTTCAAAGTTATTCTCAAGTAGAAAAAGACTTAACCTCTCATACCATGCTCGAGGTGCTTGTTTTAGATCATACAAGGCTTTCATCAACTTCATCATGTAATCACGTAATCATGATGGTTTTCATCTTTAAAGCCTGGAGGTTGCTTAACAAACACTTCTTCATTAATATATCCATTTAAGAAAGCACTTTTGATATCCATTTGGAATATTTTGATTTTTTTATAACATGTGAAGGCAAGTAAAATTCTAATTGATTCTAATCTAGCAACAGACGCAGAAGTTTCATTAAAATCAATACCTTCCTGTTGATTATAACCTTGAGCTACAATTCTTGCTTTATTTCTTACCACCTTATTATTTTTGTCAAGTTTGTTTTCAAAAACCCAATGAGTTCTAATGACTGACTTGTTTTGTGGACGAGGTACTAGATTCCAAACTTTGTTTTTGTCAAACTAATTCAATTTGTCTTTATGGCTGAAACCCAATTTTCATCAGTAAGAGACTCTTGAATGATTTTTGGTTCTAATTGTGAGATGAGGGCAATAAAGTCATTCTTGAAGGATGATCTAGTTCTTACATACTTTCAGAAGGGTCTCCCATAATATATTGATGTGTAAATTGACCTCTCCATTCTCTTGGTGTTCTTTGTTACATAGACTCCTGCTAAGAGGAAGGAGCCTACATCGTCTTGGCTTTAGAAGGATCTTCTTAATCTTGTGATTTGGAAGGTACTATAGGTGTAGTCAATGTATTTATAAGAATCAAGGGATGCTCTTCATCATCTAAATCATCTTCTATTGTCGAAGGTAGTGTTTCATCAAACATTAAATGTACTGATTCTTCTATCTTTTTTATTCTTTTGTTGCAAACTCTAAATCCTTTTCTAATGGTATTGTAGTCCAAAAAGATAGCTTCATTTGATCTCGCATTGAACTTTCCAATGTTATCTTTCCTATTATTTAGAACGTAACAGCTACAACCAAATGCTCAAAAGTAAGTGACATTTGGTTTTCTTCCTTTCTATAGCTCAAAGAGGTCTTTTTCAGAACAAGCCTTATAAGGCATCTGTTAAGTATGTAACAAGTAGTTGACGGGACTTCTGCCCAATAACCATGAGGAATACCACTTTCGCATAGCATTTTCTGGCAATATCAACAAGAGTCTTATTCTTTCTCTTAACAACTTTGTTCTATTGAGGAGTTCTTGGGCATGAAAATTGTGAGATATCCCATTTTCATTACATAAATATTTGAATTTTCTGTTATCTAATTCTCCTCCATGATCACTTTGAATAGATGTAATGAAATATCCTTTTTCAATTTGAATTTTTCTTCTAAACTTCTCAAAGACTTTAAAAGTATCATCCTTATTTAATAGAAAATAAGCCCATGTCAATCTAGAATAATCATCTACTATAACAAAGTCATGATGTTTACCACCAAAGATTTGAGTTCTAGTAGGATCAAATAAGTCTATGTGTACAAGTTCAAGTGGTTGGTTAGTAGACATAACATTTTTGGGAGGAAAGCTGCTTTTAACTTGGTTACCTTTTAAACAAGCCTCACAAACTTGATTGCTTTCAAACTTCAAAGGCAATAGTCCTCTTACTAACTCATTTTTGGACAATGTTGATAGAATGATCATGCTAGCATGTTCAAATCTTCTATGCCAAATAAAAGAATCCTTTTCTATAAACACAAAACATTTTACATTTTGTGAAGACATATCTTCCAATTGAGCACAATATATGTTCTAATTTCTAGGACCAACAAATATAATATTGTCATTTAGATTATCAACAATTTCACAATGATGCATAGAAAAGTAACTCTATAACCCTTATCACATAATTAACTTACACTTCACAAGTTATACTTTACTCCATCAACATAAAGAACATTGTCAATAGAAACAGAGTTAGAGTCACCAATTTTACCAATTCCAGTGACTTTTGCCTTGTTTTTATTAGCAAAGGCAACATTACCTCAATCTTTTCTTTCAATGTAGTTGAAAGAAAATACTTCACCTATTTTGTGTCTTAAACAACCATTATTAACTATCCATCAATTTTCTCTTGTCTTTATTATGAAGCATATCTGTAGAAAGTATTATCTCATTTTAGGTATTCAAATTTTTCTGGGTCCTTTTAGGTTAGTGGCTTGACCTTTCGATCTCCAAACATACATTTAAGATAATTTCTCCAATTTACAAAGTTTACAAGAATGAATAATGTGACCATGTCTAACACAATAGAAGTATAAAATAAATAAATGATAATTGATATAATTTCTACTATGTATCAGGCTCTTGCTATTTTGACTATAGCTACTGCTGGATTTAACAAAGAAATTCTTGTATGGCCTAATATTATTATTTTCATTGTAACCTATTCTAGCTTTATTAAAAACACATTTACTGCTACCAATTAGTGCATCAAGGTTGTTCCTTCCATCAATAAACATTGTAAGATATTTTCTAAAGATAAGATCTATCTAACTCATTTTTCTTTCTCAAGTTTTAGGACGACAAGCTTTTCTTCTAGTTGTTTCACTTTATCATAATCATTCTCGAGCAAAGCATTTTCCAACTTGGCTAATCTTTCTTCCAAAACTTCCTTTTCATAAACATTTTTCTTATAATCATCCTCAAGAGACATATTCTTGATTGTCAGATTTTCATTTACATATTCTAATAATTTAATCTTACTCTTTAAGGATGCTTCATTGTTCTTGGATTTCTCCAACTTCTTTGAAATACTTCACTGTTATTTTTTGTAATAATTATACAATTCATGATATGCATTTCTCAATTCACCAGCTTCAATATCAGAGCCAGAATAATATACCCCATCATCTCCTGATTCAGCCATGAAGCAAATGTTGCTAACTTCTTCTAGCTCTTCTTTTTAGAAGTTTTCAAAATCTTCATTTGACCAGGCTGCAATCATTGCTTGCTTCTTTTTTTGTTTTCTATTTTGTTTTGAAGAAAGGGACACTCTAGTCTTGTGTATCCAGGCTTCTTGCAGTGATAGCATATGATTTGATTGATTTGTGTATTGCTATTGTTATTGCTAATTTTTAGTAAAGATCAGTTATTTTTGATTTTTTTCCCTTCTCTTTTCTTCATCAACTTATTCTTCTAGAAGCAGGCATATTTCCTAACCATGAAATTGAATTAGTCATCTCCATGTATTTGCAACTCAGTTTCGCTTTCAACACCGATGGATTCATCAATTGCTTTAGTGTCATTCCTCTTTTGTATGAGAATCCTTCATCTCGCCTAAGCTTGATTTCATGAATCATCAAGTTTCCTCTTAGCCAGTTGAGTGAGATGGTATCGAGATCCTTTGTAGTTTCCAGTGTGGTCACCTTTGGTCTCCATTTCTTTGGTGGTGATCTTAGAATCTTTTTTATGAGTTCATATTAGGACATATCTTTCCCAAGTTCTTTAAGGTCATGGTAATGTTGCTAAAACGTCCAAAGAATTCTTCTATGGTCTTTCCCTATGTCATGCCTACAGTTTCGTATTAATGTACTAAAAGACTTATTCTATATTTCTTTACCTTGTTCATTTCTTCAAAGGTGACTTGAAGTTCATCCTACATTTCATTTGCTGTAGAGCAGTAGGATATCTTTTCATATTCTTCTGGAGATAGTGCACAGATCAGATGATGTTTTGCTTTAGAGTTTAATTGTGCATTTCTTCTGTTAGCGTCAGAGCACACTTCTACGCTATCAGAATTAGGAAGTGTAGCTCAAACTCTAATGGCTTCCCAGACTTCAGTATCTACAGATTGGAGATAGATAGTCATTCTCTCTTTCCAGTATGAGTAGTTGTTTTCATTGAAATGAGGAAGCTTTGAGACAGATTGTCCTTCAAGGCTTCTCAAATTGTTTGCCATGATCTATCATGTGTTGTAAAACACAATAAATGTGAAACCTTTCTCTAATACCAAATGATAAAGCAAACACACACAAGAGGGAGGTGAATTATGTGTAAAAGAAAATTCAAGGTGCTTTCAAATTGATAAGATCCTACTAAACAAATAAATTTATAAATAGAACAATCCTATAAACTTTTGGAAGGATCCTGATGACATTGAAAAAGAAAGGAACATATTAATGCTCAGATAGAAAAGGACCAATTAATCAAAAGGAGCCTATTAATACTCAAAACGTTAGGTCCCTGTTTACTCTAAAGGAGCCTACTAGCTCTCAAAAAGAAAGGAGCATGTTAATCGATAAGAGCCTGTTGACTTTTAAAAGAAACCTCTTGCGATATAAAAACAAAAGTAACTTATTGTAAAACTGAAGGAGCCTCTTGAAAATACAAACTTATAATGCAAAAATTTAAAAATAAGGAAGAGAGAGAAAATGACACAGTAGATTTATATTAGTTCGACTTATAATAAAGCCTACATCCAATCCACGAGTATCCAACTTGAGTTTTTCATTATAAAAGTCAAGTAGTAATTTGACAAGCTTCACAAGTGTATTTTTTCAAGGTTCTCCAACCTTCTACAGTAGTAATATTTTGCTAGCCTCTTCAAGCTCACAAGTGTATATTTTTCAAGATTTTTCAACCTTCCATAATAATAGTATTTTGCTAGCCTCTACAAGCTCTCAACAAAAAATGTATAAAGGATTTAACAATCTATCTTAATAGAGTGATATCATTTTCTAAGGCACAAATAGTTTGATATAACTTTCAAAAAATAATGAAGCTTTAAGATATTTCGCAAGTCTCGTGGCTGTATCTTATGTATCTTGCAAATGTAGTGGCCCTTCCTTAAGTAGACAATTTCTTCAACTAGTCATTGCTTAATCTTTGATATTGTCTATATTGAAATCTTCGGTATTCAGACATTTTGTCAAGGCTTCTGAAGCTAATTATTCGAATTAGTAAGATCCTTCTAGAGGTCATGGAACCATTTCCAAAAAGGTAAGTTTATAAAGAAGGTTCTTACAAGAAGGAAGTAATTATTATGTGATTTTATTTCTTTTTAAGAATTATATCGTTATTTATACAAAGAAATAAATCCAATTTAAATTTTGAAATATTATATAGTTATTATCAAAATCGTTAAACAAATATTGAGCTTGAATTTTTTGCCTTTCATTATTAAAATTATTTTATAAAGCTAACTTAACTTTATATTTCGTGTGCATTTTTATTCACAATATAATTATTGTTATTTTTGAATGTTAATAAATAATAAATTTTTAATTTTTAATTAAACTATAGTTTATTATTTGATAATACTAAATGATATGATATATGATATATATTACACTATTTCATATTGTTTAAAGATATATTACACTTAATAAAGGGCTAAAAAGTTGAAAAATAGAAAGAAAAGAATTAAAAGAGAGGAGCTATAGCCTGTAGAGCTGTAAGCCAGTAATTTCCTTTCAATCATCTCGTGTGTCACGCTGCAATTATAGAGTTAACTTGTACCAAGTACAAGGACTTAAGATGGAACCTGTTGTCATTGCAGTAAATGGCAATCTTTTGTTTTCTTTAAAATTTAAATTTATCAAAAAAAATGCCAAGCCATTGGTAAATGGTAATACAATCGAAACAAGCCACCAGAATAGAGGATTAGATAAAAACTAAAATTGGACTAAGAAAAGGACAGTCAGAAGCCTTCATCTAATTCTTAAGGACTCACTTTAGCCAACAGCCAACTAAATAACTTGAGTGATTTGTTGCAAGTATTTGGAATTGTTATTGAAGGTTATGCCGTTTCTTTCTGGTCAATTTATGTATCAAATACAATTGAATGCCAACATAGAGAACCAATGTAAGTTACAACAGAATATTAAAGAAGTGTTTTCTCTTATTTATTTTTATTATATAAGGATAACTTTTTTGTGAATGAGATATACATAAGATATACAAGAATATTTTGTTATGATTTCAGCTAATCTTACTTTTGACATCCATTCTTAAACTCGAGATAGGATCATAGATGTTAGCTTGGATTTGCCTAGTAAATCATAAAAATGAGCTAGAAGATGTGTTTTGGTACATATATCAATCATTTAGTTGAGAGGAGGCCTAAATCAAATTTATAGTGTCTTAAGTAACATGATAATGTAAAAAGTGACAATCAATTTCAATATTTTTAAATGATCATGAAGAATGTCGTTGTAAAAAAATTGTATAGTACATCTATTATCACAATGAATCATATTAGTAGAGGAATATGTAATATTTATATCAATTGATAACCACAACAATCGAACTAATTCAAATATAGCATCAATAAAAGTACAATATTTTTCTCAAGAAAAGTAAAATATTCACATTTGGTACTAGATGAAAAATAATTGTTTTCTTTTCGATACACCAAGAGATAAGACACCTAACAAGAAATAATAACTAGTAGAATGAAAATTTGTTGGATAATGCTAAGGAGGAGTTACTAGAGAAGCGTAATCTATAAAAAAAAGTTCCTTTAACATAACAAAGTATTTAAATCACAGTAGAAAAATAAGATAAGTGAGCAGTAGCCATAAAGTAGCTAACTTGATGAACATCTTATAAGATTATCAAGTTACAGTGAATAGATAAAACTACTAACAAGTTGTCAACATAAATTGAGATCATCAAAAAGAATGACATCTAAAGTAGTACACTTGTAGTTGTTTTCTAAAGAATTTGATACAGTTTTATTATTGATGATGCTAGTGCAAGAAAGTAGGTATGATGCATACTCAACTTGAGAAACATAATTGCCTTTAAAAGTATAAGAAACTTAAGACTAAAAAATTAGTTGAGAGTACCCAGATTCTTCATTTCAAAATGTTGACTAAGGTAATGTTGTAATTTTAAAATATTAGATACGTCTTCACCTATTATTATCAAATATTCAATATAAATTAATAGAAGAACAATTCCCTGAACAGTTCAATAAATGAATAGTGTTGAATTACAAGTTAGAAATAATGTTGAGTTGGGTAAGGGTGAAGTTGAAATTTACACTAAGGATGAGTGTTTGTTTCAATTTATACAAGGCTAGTCAAAGCCTACACTTATCAGAAGAATGATAATCTAACATGTAAACCTCTTTCAAAAAATCACCATGGAGAAAACATTTTTTATCCAAATAAAAATGTGTCATTTTTGAACCATAACAATAGTTAATAAACTAATAAAAGAGGCTAATCAAGCCACTATAGTGAAAGTTTCTTCATAATCTATGCCACACTCTTGAAGGTACCATTTGGCTACTAAACAAGCTTTGTAACATTCAATAAGACCATTAAAATAGGTTTTGATTATGTAAACTAATTTGTAACCAATTTATGTCTTATAAGAGGAAGTCAACTAAGTTTCTCGTGTCTACTAAGCTTTTTAAAGGCTTGATGTTTTTCCTTCATAACTTGCTACCAAAGAAGATCAACACAGCCTTGTGATAAGAGTGAGATTTAAGAAGAATTGCAATAGTAGAATAATAGTGGATAAGATAGTAAGGAGTATGTCTAACCTAATGGAGTGACAAAAAGAATTGTCAAAACTAGGCATAGGTATATGTGTAGAATTAATAGTTGGTGCCCATAGCATACATAAAGTACAAATATTCATATTAATTTCTTATATTTTGATTGATAAAATGTTTATAATTATGGATTATAATTATATATTATGTTTTGTATATAGTGGACAGGAGATCTAGATCAAAATGTTCTTTAAAGTGGAGATTTAGCAAAGAAGGAACAAAGGTGCAAATTATATAAAAGAATGAAAACTTGTAGAAGAAAAGCTCTAGAAAAAGACTAAGCATAAGACATGCTCACTCCTTAGTCAATATGACTGCTCCAAAAATAAATTTGATTAAATAGATGAGGACCTTTAAGAGCCAACAAGACCTAATTATTTTTGGCTATGTTTTTCTCTATTTAAAAGTTCTAATTAGGTAAATTTTGTTTTGGTATGAAAATCTTAGTGGAAGTGGTATCCTTTAGATTTAGTCTTGGCCTTAGCTTTTATCCCTTGTTTTTAGGAATATTAGATAAGATTTTGGAATTATCGATAGGAAAGAGGTGTAGGAGCCAGTTGTCCCATCTCTGTCCCATCTTGGTTCATTTTTAGTTTTTCAATTCTTAGATAGTTTTTTATCTTTCTTTTATGATGTCTTTGAGAATCATGTGCAACTAAACTATAATTAAAGTTTAATTCTTCAAGAGCTATGAGATTTCATTGGTCTTCTTTACTCTTTTATTCTTAGTATTTTTATATCATCTGAGATTATTAATATTATTGTTTTTGTTTCATTAGTGAAAAAAGGACTATTGTTCAATTATCAAAATAATATATTGCCAATAGAAATAATTAAATTTGTAATTTTTTAATTATTATAATGCTTAGTGGTGAAATAATAGGGTTCAATATAGGATATTGTACTAGTATTATATGGATATATAATATAGTTTAAATAAACTAAATTTGTGTGTTTATTGAATAGAATTGGTGGTCTCTCTAGTATTTATTAATAGATTAAATCCTAAGAACTTGTTTAGGATTGTTTTGGATAAAAAGGAAGTAAGAAGATAAACTTTACGAATCCCTATGCATTTAACGCTACTCATCACTATATACAATTCCTTTGTGATTAAAGTAGGATTATATTTGTTGGATTTGACACCCACTAAATTTTAAAGCTACTATTAGGAGTTGTTGTCAAAGTGAATTCATTTCTTTTATGCCTCAAAATTCTACTACAAATGACCTTTAATATAATCTTGAGATGAAGAAAATAGTTAAGAAATTAAGGAAAATTCAAGTTACAAGATAAGAAAGAATCTTCCTCTTTATCTCCCATATTAGAACTAGAACTTGATTTGATAGAAACCTTTAGTGATTATAAAGTTGAAGTAACTAAGGCTAATCAAAAGAGAACCTGAATTAAAAGCACCAAATTTTACTTAATAAACTTTTTGCATCAAATGTCTAAAAGGTTTTGAGCTCAAGTCTGGTCTGATTCGTTTATCGCCTACCTTTTGTGGACTTAAGAATGAAAATCCTCACAAGCAATTGAAAGAATTTTAAGTGGTATACTCAAGTTTAAAACTACAAGTTGTATTTGAGGAGAAAATTAAGCTATGTGCTTTTCTATTCTCTTTAGGAGAGAGAGGTAAAGTTATATTGTAAGGTTTAGAGATAAAGCATAAAATGATAATGTAAGGTTAAAAAAATGTTAATTTTTTATTGATTTAATGAAAAAGAAAAGTTAGAATAAACTCAAATGATCTACTAAGCTCAAACTAAATGGATTTAGATGACTTTAGAAATTTAAATGACATGAAAAGAAAGTATTTAAACAAAATAAGGATGAAATGGAAAATTAGTCCTAAATGATTTAACATGCTTGCTAGAAAGAAATAGATGCAGAACTAGTGAGCGTGAACTAATTAAAGATCAACTAATTTAAATAAAATGGGTTTGAGTAGTTAGACAAAATTAAGAAGTCTACTAACTTAAAAGAGGGCTATTAGATCCAAAATGTCAACTTGCTAGACACATCTTAAAGAAAGCACTTAGTAGGGTTAAACGTTCAAAACTGAAAAGATAAAGAAAGACATAAATAAAATAAAACATAATTTAGATTACGGACCAATCTAACATATTAAGAAAAGAAAACTAAAAATTAATCCTAAAGGGCCCTTGAGCTAAAACTGACCTTTTAACCTTTGAATCATTTATTTAAGGGATCTTAAGTCCTTTAGGACTTAAGTTACTTTATTTTGTTTATTTAATTTTTCCTTTGAAATGAATAGTTTTAGGTTTGGCATTAGGCCAAGCCGAATTCAAACTCCCCAAACCTGAGACAAACTCAAAAGTTTGTATTTAACTTCGAGTCTAGTCCAAAGTCCAATTAGACACAAAACTCACAACCCAGTTATCTTCTTTTTAATTAAAATTTTGAAAATAACTTTATTTTACTTAAAACAACATTGTTTTACTTGACATTTTTAGTCTTCAAATTAGACTAGGCCAAGTAATTGAGTCTTAGACCACCTCAAAGCCTAATTTTTTTTTTTAAAAAAAAGATCTAAGCTTAGCCCAAAACTCAGTCAACTTGATTTAAATTTGTTGACTTCGAGTAGGGTTGAGCTGGATAAAATTTATCATCCTAAATGGTAATAATTTTGTACTCTTTCTTTCTCTCTAGATATCTTTTTATCGTGCCAAGTAATCATTCACTAAAACAAAAATAGACAACTAAATATAAGCTTCTTTGTGTGGATTTTAAAGCTTTAGACTCAAGTAATGAGTGTATTTACAATAAAAATTTTGAATTAAATTATTTTTAAAATCATAATTTAAGTTTAAGCTAATTTTTATTAATTCATGCATTTTGAATAAATGTGATTTAATAATTCAAGCCGAAATACAATAAATGCAATTTAATTTATACTTTTAGTCTCACAAATTAGGTAAAGATTGAAGTAAATCTTCTAGTTTTTATTTTATTAGGCTTTTTTCTTCTAAAACTTGATTTGCAAACTATTGATGGAAAAAAAAGGTCTAGCCTACTCCTGATGCAAACATAAAAGATCAATTCGAAATTAAATTGGGATTAAGCGTATAAATGAGTTTAACCCTAGTCTTTACTAATAAAGAAAAAATCTAAGTCAAAACATGTAAATATAGGAGACTCAATAATTATTGCAAAAACAAAATGACCTAAACAACACAAAAAATATCTAATAAATTTACTTCATATTTAGAAAAATTAAACTAATACATTATTCATCTTTAACCATTATTCAAACGATTTAATACTCCATGCAAGTTTTCTTTTATAAAAAGGGTAACACGAGGTTTTTATTTTCTTTGAAAATTACTATAACTATAAATCCTAACACAAATAAAATCAAAAAAAATTATGAAGAAGTAACCACCCTGTGAACTACTAACCTAAAACCAATTAGAAAAAGGACACAAAGGGAAATCTAATCAGTTATTTATAAACTTAAATGACAATTTTTTAAAAAGACATAATCCTAAACATCTATTTATTACTAGAACTAGAGATAACTTTCATCAATATAATATAATGCTACAAATTAATAAACTTGTATATTAGTATTACAAATAAACTCAACATAAAATTAAAAAAACACATTAATAGAATAAAAAACCTAATACAAACTATTGCAGATGATTTTTTTTACCCTTAAATATGTTAGTGATTACAACTTGCTCGCATGTTGTTATGCTCTTAATGCGTAATAACAAGACATAGTGAAAATTCATAATAAAGAAAAAGAATAAAAGAGAAGAAAGAGAGAGCATTCCATATCCATTCTTAGGTCGTTGCAATAGCTATTATACAGTGCAATCCCATCTCCCCTCCTTAAATGTATAATAGTTGGTTATATTTTTTAAATTGATTATTGTTAATCACTTCCTTTTATACTTCATACTTAATAGTCTCGTGATTCAATGTTGTTTGCATCATCTTTATCATGACTCCCGTTTCCATTATATTTCTTTTTTGGCATAGCATTGCCTCCTCTTTTAAAAACCTTGGTCATAAGGTTGATCTTTGAGAACCTTTTCAATAACTTGAATAGTGCTTTCCTTATTGCCTTCTCTCTTAGGTCTCTTAGTCATTGCACCACCACTTTTGTTATCACACGATTGTGATATTTCACCATCCTCCTACTCAAGATGGCCAATGGAATTTTATCTTCTTGATCGATTGATGCAAGTAGTTGATATGATGATGGCATTTTATCTGAAACATATTCCTTAAGTTGGAACACATGGAATACAAAGTGAATAGATTACCCTTCTAAAGGTTAAAACTTATACACCACTAGGTCAATTTTATCAATGGTCTGATAGGGCTTGTAATACAATGGATATATCTTTTGATACATCCTTCTTTTACAATGAGTATTATTGATAAGGTTGTAACTTTATAAACATATACTAACCATTAATAAATTCTCAGTATGATCTTTTATGATTAACTTGTTGTTTTATTCTTTATTGTGCTTAATTCAAATGAAATTTGGTCACTTGAACTGTTGCTTCTTTTTCTTACATGGTTTGAGGTACCAGACAATCGTGAGAATCTATTATACAATAAGTAACATAAATGGGTGAGGGGTACCCATAGAGAACCTAAAAAAGGTTAGAGTGAATGGTCGAATGGTAGGTTATATAGTAACACCATTCTGTGAGTGAAATCCATCATGCCTACTTTTTTAAAGCATCATCATGGAAATATCTCAAACAAGTCTCTAATATTTTGTTGATGGTATGTCGCACCCCACTCCCGCAAGACTTGAACCCAACATCGATGGGTGATATCCGAGTCTGTGTCCCGCGAGGGTGGCGTGCTAGAACAATCAATCAGTCAAAACTCTTTCTTTTTTAAAAACAATGCACACTTTTGCAAAAAATCAATAATTAATTTGGGCCCGTTTCAATCATAACTTTATCAATCACATAAATATATTACACTCAAAATTCAGTTTCATTTACAACTTCTATTTTGGAACGTTATTATAAAATAAGTTTGATCAATAAACATGATGCAGAAATCTTAGAATACATCCTTTCATACAAAAATTAATGAAAATAAAGATGCAGACACGAATTGATCCCGACCTCTATCCTTCACTTGAATGTTGTATGTATACTCCTGTTGGCCTAACGAGGTATTCTTCTAATCTTGAAAAATATTTGCAAATTTTGGGTGAGTTTTGCAAACTCAATGAGTGACCATCATTAATGGCTTACCCAGTCACATAACACCCAAAACACATTCACATCAGTTCACATTTCACATTCAATGCAATTTAATCGTTTACATTATGCATATGCAATGCACATGTGACCCACTTTCCATTTATTATTTTATTGTGACCAAGTGCCTAAACTGTTCCATATAGGGCTCATTGATAACTGTCCCATATAGAGCTCATTAATAAAGGTCCCATATAGGGCTCATTAAACGTTGAGCCTGAGACTCTAAATAACTTTTGAGCTCGAGGCTCTTTTTCATAAATTGAACTTTAAGCTCTGATCGGTAGCTACTCTGGTCACAACTGCCATTATATTTTATGCATTCATGAAATGGAATGCGTCAATTACATTTGCATATTCCGATTCACTCACATTCACATATCATCGGACCTTAGTCCGACATTCAACATTAAAGTTGAGAATCACCCTTTCATTTATATGTAAATGCACATTCAAAAACACACTTGTCATCAAACCGTGGTCTAGCATTTAGCAATCATAATATGCACACTTATTTCATCTCATTCACATACAATGAGCACTTCAATATTTCTTTCATACAATACATTCATCAGACCTCTTGTCCGGAAACCAACACAGTCAAACACTTTCGCATAATCATTCAGAAATCAATCAATATCAAAAAGTCAAACAAAGCAAACAGTGGAATGAGACCATCTAGGTTTACTCACAGAACGCTCCAGATTAGCATTTGCTTTCAAATTATGGGAACGCCTGAATGCGGACACTTTATTGACCTTGATTTTCTTGCTTATAGCCTTGCTCAAACATGCCCCTTCTCTTATTCCTCTTGCCTCATTGGTCCCTTGATTCTTCACTAAATGAAGAGATATTTAGCTCAAAAAGGAAGCTCTTCCCTTCCTCTTCCTTTTTCCTTTCTTGAACAACTCCAAAATCTCTCTTGAAGGTTAACACAATTGAAACCCTAGCTTAACTCTCTTCTTTTCTCTC
Source organism: Erythroxylum shatona (assembly GCA_027568895.1). Taxonomy (NCBI): domain Eukaryota; kingdom Viridiplantae; phylum Streptophyta; class Magnoliopsida; order Malpighiales; family Erythroxylaceae; genus Erythroxylum; species Erythroxylum shatona. The sequence goes on from JAOSBK010000206.1 coordinate 34,338,417, forward strand.
CAACAATCAAACTCTCTTTCTCTTTCTTTCTCATTTCGTTATTCTCTTCTGCTTCCCTTCCATTCATGTTTTTCTTCTTCATTTATAAGCAAGACAACACTTCTTCCTCTAATTAAGCCCTTAATGATTGAGAATTGTCCCATTTGCCCTTCCATTTATGCCTTATGTATTTTATACTTAAGTGTCTTGCCAAAAGCACCCTTGAATATTCTGACATAACTCTTTCTTCTAGAAAAGTATTATTCCTTGTCTTAAGTTCCCAAGGACACCAAATTCAATCCATCTGGTTCAAAACTCTAATAGTATTTCCCAAACATTTCAGACTATTGGTAGACTGAAATAATACACTATACCCAACTTTCATCCAAAATTGAAAGTCTTAGAGACTGAATTAGATTTCAATTTCTTCATATCATTTGTAGCTCGTTGTCTTTAGTTTATCTTAAAACTAGAATCATCTCATTCGGAGCTCTACTGATCCAGAAATCGTCAAAACACTGAAGCATATTCAGTAATATATCTAATTCCTACTCTACTCTTCCAATCAATACCCTTACTTGATTTAATACATTTTTTTCACATCAATACCAAAATCTATAACCTTTTATGGAGATGTAAAAAGAAAAGTGTTAGGAATCTAAGGGTTCAA
>JAOSBK010000206.1:34339165-34350083 GCA_027568895.1 Erythroxylum shatona
CCCCCAAAATTTTAAAAAAATTATATTTATATATATATATATATATATATATATATATATATATAGCCCATTAGTGCACTGGGCCCCCCAAGATTTAAAAAAATTAAATATTTGGGCCCTCCTATCTTAAATTCCTGGCTTCGTCACTGTATCCACTATTAGTAATTGATTTGATTAGTGACATTTAGAAACTATTTCCAAAATGTTATTTCATCTTAGCCAAAGATTTTCAGAATCAATATTAATCGAGAATAACGGAACATTCTCTCTAATTACTTTAGAATGATGAATCGTATATTGATTACTCAATTACCTCCATATAGTTCATGTTAGATTCACTTACTACTGACTGAGTTACTCTTGACTAAAGTAGATCATAAATAGTATCAAAATATAGTCATTTATATATGAGATAACTATGATGATCTCAAGATAAAGGATCACTTATACAATTATTATAATGAGAATTTCCATAAACATACAAGTAATGTTCCAAATGGAATTCTTATATTGGATCAGTTCAATAAACTTATTCTCTAATAAGCACTCTAACGTTTATTTAAGCATCTTCATATTTTAGTCTATAAGATTTACTTTCTTTATAAGGAAGAAACATAATGTGTTAGTCTTTTATGCTTTAATAATGTCTGGCTTTAATAAAACAATGACTAGGAACAATTTAGAAATAATACATAAGTGAAATATAAATCTTATAATTATAATCTTATCAAAATTTTGTTTGCAATGTATATTTACCCTATGAATTTTATCATATACATCCATATATGTATAAGAAAAAAATGCCTTAAAATAATTATATTACTACATTATAACCAACCGATTAGCTGTAAGATATAAACCAATAATTTACCATTCGCATTAAGCCAATCGTTTAAATATCTTATACTATATCATCATATGATGGTCATACTATTATAAGATTATCTATAGTGAGCACTTGCTTAAATCATGCAATTTTCATCTTAATTATTATTATAATTAAAAGAAATTGCCTAAATACATACTTGAATCTTTGATAAGACTTTAGCACCTTTTGGATACCTAGTGACTCTAATTTTCTACCGTGCATTATTGTTTGAAAAATACAAAGAACTATACTAAGTTCATTAAACTTCTTGATCCAATTAATCATTTCTACTAAATGAAAAATGTATTATAACCTGACAATTATTACTATATTGAAGCTTTCTAATCTCAAAATAATATTTTTCTAAGTAAAATATATCTTAATCATGATTTACTTATAAAATTAATATCCATTTAACCTTGAGCTTAAATATCAACTTATAAATAGAATAATTAATATCTTTAATACTTTACAAATATTAGATATTTCATATATTAAAAACTTTTAAGTGCATTATCTATGTACTTGGACTATGATAGATAAACTTTTGTATATATCTATATAAATCTAATTCTTATAAATAAAATGTTATCCTTTCATATCCAATTTGAATTATTCTTATACAATTATATTTTCACTTATGGGACATGCACCAGCACAGAGTGGTTGTTTCAAAATCGACATAATCTCTCTACAACTTACCTTTGGTATCTTATATTTTTGCTTCATTTTCCACCTGTGAATTAATTTACCAAGCTTTTAACATCTTAAAATGGGCACGCTGATTATTGCCATACTCGTGTCTTTCAGCAACATTATCAAAATTCCCATTCTCTTATTCAAGACTAAATCGGCAGTTTCTTAGTAATTAGGGTTTTTATGAAGTTAATCAAGATCAATATAATAATAGATAGAAACATAAGTTTGCTAATATTTATGTATATTTAAAATTTAAAACGAACAATTTGTAAACATCAAGGTTATTTTAAATACTCCAAAATGTTAAAACATCAAGGTTAAAAATGCATATTTTATTTTTCCATAAATATAAAATTAAGAAGTAGTTAAGTTAAAAACAAAAACCAAAAAATCAACAAAACAAAATTGTTTTTTTATTGAATTTGAACACTATGAAAAATAAAAAATAAATATTAGGACCAAACATATCTTAACACAGTGGTATTACTAATAGATTATCCATTATATTGATATTGCAAGCTTTTCTATATTTTAACACTTCTTATATATATATCTGACAAACTAGTTCTCTGCATTATCAATAGGATCTATTATAACAAATCACACACTCATATTCCAGAAATCTAAAAAAAAAAGAAATTTCACAATCTAACTACCAAAATAGAATGAAAATGAGATTAAAAAATTGGAGACCCAAATACTTCATTTTGCATTGGAATGAGCGATTCTTGTAAATCTAATTCACTAAAATTCCATCAAATAAAACTGAAGAATTATAAATTTTTAAAATAATAGATAAGAATATCGCAAATAAAGCCATTGCAACTTCCCATCAAAGGGGTAGTTTCCCATGTAGAAGCTACTTTACCATATTTCGAATTCAAGGGTTTCAATAAATACCTGACAGTATATATGTATAAAGAAGTCCAAATTGATACTTAAACTTTGACGATAAGAAAACATTGGTCCTTGAACCTTTTTCTTTTTCAACTTAACGTTAAAATTATTTAAAATTATCATTGGACTCTCAATTCACCTGCAAACAGAATCTGTGATAAACGATCTGCTCATGTGGGATGGCATTCATTAAAAGACAAATCAATAATGTAATATTCTTTTTACTAGCTAAACTCACTAACTTGTCTCCATCATCCCTCCTACATTTTTTCTATTATTTATTGCCTTTTCGCAAATGTGCTTACCATCTTCATTTCTAAGGGAAGAAGGTTAATTGCTCGACATATTGATGATTATTTATTGTTAGCGGTTTTTTTAGTTAATTAGTTATCAAGATTAGTTAGTATAGACAGCCATGTATATAAGATAAGACTATGTACAATGACGAGTTAATGAAATATACAGAGAGTTTCTACTTTCATACAATAAGTTTGTTCATGGTATCAGAGAAAGGTGAACGATCTTGAATACGATTGATCAAGATTTGACGGAAGGAATGGGAACACATTTTCCAAGTTCCGACGAGCCACAGGATGATTGTTTACAGTTGTACAGTTCTGATCATCCTAGTATGGTGCTTGTTACTGCACCGTTAACTGACGTAAACTTCTATTCTTGAAATATTTCTGTTCGGAATTCCTTGGAGGCTAGGGATAAGCTTGGGTTTGTGGATGGAACCATCCCGCCACCTACCTGCGAAGTGCGATACAGACGATGGAGGAAAGTAGATTGCATGGTCAAGCAATGGATTCTGAATTCCATCTCCAAGGATATCTCTGAATCGTATATTACCTGCAATTCTTCTAAAGCACTATGGGATAAGCTCGAAGAGGTTTATGGAGAAAGCAATTTACCACAGCTTTTCCAAGTGCATAGGGAGATCAATTCAATTGCACAAGGTAATTCTTCCATTACCGCTTATTACAACAAGATTAATAAGTACTGGGATAAGTTAGGGCAGCTTCTGCCCATACCAGCGTGTAATTGTCAAGGATGTCACTGTGGGGTTCACAAGAAGTTAATGGAGATGGACGATGCTAACAAATTGATTCAATTTCTGATTGGACTTAATCCATCGTATGATCATATTCGAAGCCAAATCTTGGTGCAGGATCCACCTCCATCCGCCAGTAAAGCCTATTCACTTGTATTGAGAATTGAGAAGCAGAGGCAGGTGAACATGTTGACTGAAGACGCAAGAGCTATAGCTATGTTGGTGAAGGATGATCACTATAGCAAGAAAGGACCAATAACTACAGAAACTATGATCAAAAATGGCAATCGGAAGAAAGACAATAAAAGAAAGGAGGATAAGCATTGTGATTACTGTAATTTGGATGGTCATGAGAGGATCACATGCTTCAAGTTATATGGATATCCTGATTGGTACACTGAACTGCGGAACAAGCGAGATGGTACAAAGAAAGGGCAATCCAAAGGAAAATCTGTGCATATGGTTGATGCTATTTAACAAGGTATGGAGACTGAACCTGATTTATCAAGTAATTCCCCGTTGCTTTCTGCGTTGATTCAACAAGAGCTCGCGAAGCTGTTGAAAGGGAAGCACTTTGGTGACTCTCATTTCCTGCATTTAGTGCAGAATGAGTTTGCAGGTATGTACATTCTGAATCCTGCTATTAAATCTGTTAAGAAATCTGGGACTTGGATTGTGGATTCTGGAGCTACCTCACATATATACACAGATAAGGCCATGTTTCGTTCGTTGATGCCGGTTGGAAAAATTACGAAGTTGTTCTTGCCTAATGGTGAAGTAAGTGAACTAGCGCATAGTGGAGAAATAGTTTTGAGTGATCAAGTGATATTGCAGTCGGTTCTTTATGTCCCTAATTTCAGCCACAACCTTATTTCAGTCAGCAAATTAGCCAAGAACTCCTCCTTCAATGTTTTGTTTTACACTGACCATTGTTTGTTATAGGACCAGAAGACTGAAAAGGCAGTGGCAACAGGCAGAGTTGTTAAAAATTTGTATTTCCTTGATCACAATTCTTTTCTATGTGACATATCAGTTTGTACTGATTCTTGTAATCTTCATACACATCTCGACGCCACAACAGAGGATGTTTGTAATGTTCATAATCATCCTGATGACAGTGTTTTGTGGCATTCCAGATTGGGACAGCCATCTGATATTGTAATGAAGCATATACCTATTTGTAGTGATTCTGTTAATAATGGCAATTTGGTTTGTGAAGTTTTTCCTCTCTCTAAGCAAGTTCGAAGTGTTTTTTCCATCAGTCATACTAGAGCAGATGCTAATTTTGAGTTGTTGCATATTGATGTTTGGGGCCCTTATAAAGAAATGTCTCTTTGTGGGGCGCATTATTTTTTGACTATTGTTGATGATCGGACCAGGTGTACTTGGGTTTTTTTAATGAAACATAAAGCACAAACCAGCCATCTTCTGGAGCAATTTCTTACATTTGTTGAAAGGCAGCATGTAGGGCTTGTGAAAATTGTCCTCACAGATAATGGATCTGAATTTTTGGGTCAAAGTTCTCAAGCTATTTTCCAACGTAAGGGCATTGTTCATCATAGAACTTGTGTCTACACTCCACAACAGAATGGTGTTGTGGAGCGGAAGCATCGCCATATTCTTCAGGTGGCGCGAGCTTTATTATTTCAATCTGGTCTTCCCAAGCAATTTTGGGGATATAGTGTTCTTCATGCTATTTATCTTATTAATCGGTTGCCGAGCAAGGTCCTTGGTTGGGTGTCTCCTTATGAGATGCTTTCTGGGAAGCCACTTGATTATATTGATTTCAGATGTTTTGGTTGTCTGTGTTTCGCTACAAATACTAGACCGCACAGAGACAAGTTAGCGCCTAGAGCATTCCGAAGTATTTACCTAGGGCACTCTCCTAGCCAGAAAGGATATCGGTTATACGATTTGCACTCGAAATGTTGTTTTGTCTCTAGGGATGTTTGTTTTCATGAGGCTGTTTATCCTTTTAAAAATTTTGACGTCAATACTGCGCCTGGACAATCTGTTATTTTCCCTTCACCTGTGCAGGACGATTGTTTTTTCCCATCGACTTCTGGCGATTCTGTTGCACCACCTGCTAGGTCATCTTTGGGGCCGATTGATGATGGGGCTTCGGCCCACTCTGATGTTACTGAGCCTATTCGTATAAACCCTCCTCTTACTACCGATCCTGTGCTTCCACTTAGGCGCAGTGGTTGAGTTCGGCATCAGCCTTCTTGGCTCCGAGATTTTGTCTCTCATATTCGCCACCGGCCTTCTTATTTGTCGTCTCCCAATATGCCTTCTTCTTCTCCTTACACTCCTAATACTTTTTCGTTTACTGTAAACCCTGATTTCAATGCCTCTTATGTTGAATTTCTTGCTAACGTTTCTGCTGTTCATGAGCCCACCTCTTATTTCCAAGCTAGCAAAGATCCCAACTGGGTTGCAGCTATGGATTCTGAGCTCGCTGCTCTTAAAGCTAACGGCACTTGGGAGCTTACCCCGTTACCTGAAGGGAAGTGGGCAATCGGTTCTAAATGGGTCTACAAGGTGAAGTTGAAACCAAATGGGGAAGTTGATCGATTTAAGACTCGTTTGGTAGCCAAGGGCTATAATCAGATTGATGGCATTGACTATCATGATAGCTTCTCGCCGGTGGCTAAGGTTATGGTGCTAAAGGATTTTATTTGCCCTTGTCACTGCAAAGCAGTGGCCTTTGCACCAGCTTGACATAAATAACGCTTTTTTCATGGGTATTTGGATGAAGACGTCTATATGTGTCCGCCTGAAGGCTATACGCAAGCTAGCCCCAATGATGTTTTTAAATTGAAGCACTCGTTGTACGGTCTAAAGCAGGCTTCTCGATAGTGGAATGCTGAGCTTACCTCCCAGTTGCAATCATATGGGTTTCAGCAGTCCCCGAATGATCACTGCTTATTTACCTTGAAGACTTCTTCTTGTTTTTTGCTTTTATTGGTTTACGTCGATGATATGTTGCTTACTGGTGATTCTGTTGAGGAAATTGCGAAAGTGAAGGTGTTTTTTGATGATGTTTTTACTATTAAAGATCTTCAGCATGCTAAATATTTTTTGGGTCTTGAGATTGCCATGTCTTCCAGTGGTATTTCCATTACTCAGAGGAAGTATATCTTGGATCTAGTTGCTGCTGCCGGGTTAATGGGGAGTAAGCCGGCTGCTACTCCTCTGAGAAAGGGCTTGGTTTTATCTGCTACCGATGGCTTGCCTCTTGAGGATCCTCAACCTTATCGCCAGTTGGTAGGTAAACTGTTATACTTGGGTTACACTCGGCCGGATATTACATTTGCTGTTCATCAACTCAGCCAGTTTGTTCATGCTCCTACGGTTGCCCATTGGCAGGCGGCTCAACATGTTTTACTGTATTTAAAGGGCTGTCCTTCTTTAGGATTGTTTTATCCTGTTGATTCTTCGTTTCAGCTTGCGGCGTATTGTGATGCCGATTGGGCAGCTTGCCCTGATTCTCGTCGTTCTGTTTCGGGCTTTTGTGTATTTCTGGGTTCCTCCTTGATTTCTTGGAAGTCGAAGAAGCAATCCACGGTCTCCAAATCTTCTGCCGAAGCCGAGTATCGCAGTATGAGTTCTGTTGTTTGTGAACTTTTATGGCTTTCTTATATTTTGCGTGACTTTCAGATTCATATTACTCTTCCTATTTCTCTATGGTGCGACAATCAAGCTGCTCTCCACATTGCTGCTAACCCTGGATTTCACGAATGGACCAAGCATTTAGATATTGATTGTCACATTGTTTGTGACCAGCTGCGGCACGGTTTTATTTCTTTGTCTCATACTTCATCTTCTACCCAGCTGGCTGATATGTTCACCAAGTCCCTTTCCGCTCCTGTTTTTAATGCTTTTGTTGCCAAGTTGGGCTTGTTTGATTTCTTACAAGCTCCAACTTGAGGGGGGGATGATGACTATTTATTATTAGCGGTTATTTTCGTTAGTTAGTTATCAAGATTAGTTTGTACAGACGGCTATGTATATAAGATGAGACGATGTACAGTGAATAGTAACATGATATACAGAAAGTTTCTATTTCATACAATAAAAGTTTGTTCATGGTATCAGAGCAGGTAAACGATCTTGAATACGATTGATCAAGATTTGACTGAAGAAATGGGAACACGTTTTCCAGGTTCCGACGAGCCACATGATGATTGTTTACAGTTGTATAGTTCTGATCATCCTGGTATGGTGCTTGTTACTGCACCGTTAACTGACGTAAATTTCTATTCTTGGAGGATTTCTATTCGGAATTCCTTGGAGGCTAGGGATAAGCTTGGGTTTGTGGATGGAACCATCTCACCACCTACTTGCGAAGTGCGATATAGACGATGGAGGAAAGTAGACTGCATGGTTAAGCAATGGATTCTGAATTCCATCTCCAAGGATATCTCTGAATCATATATTACCTGTAATTCTTCTAAAGCACTGTGGGATAAGCTCGAAGAGGTTTATGGAGAAAGCAATTTACCACAGCTTTTCCAAGTACAAAGGGAGATCAATTCAATTGCGCAAGGTAATTCTTCCATTACCGCTTATTACAACAAGATTAATAAGTACTGGGATGAGTTAGGGCAGCTTCTGCCCATACCAGCGTGTAACTGTCAAGAATGTCACTGTGGGGTTCACAAGAAGTTAATAGAGATGGACGGTGCTACCAAATTGATTCAATATTTGATGGGACTTAATCCATCGTATGATCATATTAGAAGTCAAATCTTGGCGCAAGATCCACCTCCTTTCGCTAGTAAAGCCTATTGCCTTGTATTGAGAATTGAGAAGCAGAGGCAGGTGAACATGTTGACTGAAGACGCAGGAGTTATAGCTATGTTGGTGAAGGACGATCACTATAGCAAGAAAGGACTATTAACTACAGAAACTATGATAAAAAATGGCAATTGAAAAAAAGACAATAAAAAGAAGGAGGATAAGCATTGTGATTATTGTAATTCGGATGGTCATGAGCGGATCACATGCTTCAAGTTACATGGATATCCTGACTGGTACACCGAACTGAGGAACAAGCGAGATGGTACAAAGAAAGGGCAATTTAAAGGAAAATCTGTGCATATGGTTGATACTATTGAACAAGGTATGGAGACTGAACCCGATTTATCAAGTAATTCCCCGTTACTTTCTACGTTGATTCAACAAGAGCTCGCGAAGCTGTTGAAAGGAAAGCACTCTGGTGACTCTCATTTCCTGCATTTAGTGCAAAATGAGTTCGCAGGTATGTCCATTCTGAATCCAGCTATTAAGTCTGTAACTAAATCTGGAACTTGGATTGTGGATTCTGGGGCTACTTCACATATATGCACAGATAAGGCCATGTTTCGTTCGTTCTTGCCAGTTGGAAAAATTACGAAGTTGTTCTTGCCTAATGGTGAAGTGAGTGAAGTAGCATATAGTGGAGAAATAGTTTTGAGTGGCCAAGTGATATTGCTGTCGGTCCTTTATGTTCCTCATTTCAGCCACAATCTTATTTCAGTCAGCAAATTAGCCAAGAACTCCTCCTTTAATGTTCTGTTTTACAATGACCATTGTTTGTTACAGGACCAGAAGACTGAAAAGGCAGTGGCAACAGGCAGAGTTGTTAAACATTTGTATTTCCTTGATCACAATTCTTTTCTATGTGACCTATCAGTTTGTACTGATTCTTGTAAAATTCATACACGTTTCGATGTCACAACAGAGGATGTTTGTAATGTTCATAATCGTCCTGATGACAATATTTTGTGGCATTCCAGATTGGGACATCCATCTGATATTGTAATGAAGCATATACTTGTTTGTAGTGACTCTGTTAATAATGGGAATTTTGTTTGTGAAGTTTGTCCTCTCTCCAAGCAAGTTCGAAGTTCTTTTTCCATCAGTCATACTAGAGCAGATGCTAATTTTGAGTTGTTGCATGTTGATATTTGGGGCCCTTATAAAGAAATGTCTCTTTGTGGGGCACATTATTTTTTGACTATTGTTGATGATCGGACCAGGTGTACTTGGGTTTTCTTAATGAAACATAAAGCACAAACAAGTCATATTCTGGAGCAGTTTCTTACGTTTGTTGAAAGGCAGTATGTAGGGATTGTGAGAATTATCCACACCGATAATGGATCTGAATTTTTGGGTCAAAGTTCTCAGGCCATTTTTCAACGTAAGGGTATTGTTCATAATAAAACTTGCGTCTACACTCCACAACAGAATGTTGCTGTGGAGCGGAAGCATCGCCATATTCTTCAGGTGGCGCGAGCTTTATTGTTTCAGTCTGGTCTTCCCAAGCGATTTTGGGGACAGAGTGTTCTTCATGCTGTTTATCTTATAAATCGGTTGCCGAGCAAGATCCTTGGGTGGGTGTCACTTTATGAGATGCTTTCTGGGAAGACACCTGATTATACTGATTTCAGATGTTTTGGTTGTCTGTGTTTCGCTACAGATACTAGACTGCACAAGGATAAGTTGGAGCCTAGAGCATTCCGTAGTATTTACCTTGGGCATTCTCCTAGTCAGAAGGGATATAGGTTATATGATTTGCTCTCGCACCGCTGTTTTGTCTCTAGGGATGTTTGTTTTCATGAAGCTGTTTATCCTTTTAAAAGCTTTGACGTTACTAATGCTCCTGGACAGTCTATTATTTGTCCTTCATCTGTGCAGGACGATTATTTTTTTCCATCGACTTCTGGTGACTCATCTGTTGCACCACCTGCTAGGTCATCTTTGGGGTCGTGTGATGCTGGGGCTTCGGCCCATTCTGATGTCACTGAGCCTGTTCATATAAACCCTCCTCTTACTACCGATCCCATGCTTCCCCTTCGGCGCAGTGGTAGGGTTCGGCATCAGCCGTCCTGGCTTCGGGATTTTGTTTCTAATATCCGTCATCAACCTTCTTATTTACCCTCTTTCAGTGTGCCTTCTTCTTCCCCTTACACTCCCAATACTTTTCCGTTTATTGTAAGCCCTGATTTCAGTGCCTCTTATGTTGAATTTCTTGCTAACGTTTCTGCTATTCCTGAGCCTACTTCTTATTTCCAAGCTAGCAAGGATCCCAACTGGGTTGCGGCTATGGATTCTGAGCTCGCTGCTCTGGACGCCAACGGCACTTGGGAACTTACATCGTTACCTGAAGGGAAGCGGGCAATCGGTTCTAAATGGGTCTACAAAGTGAAGTTAAAATCAAATGGGGAAGTTGATCGGTTTAAGGCTTGATTGGTCGCCAAGGGCTATAATCAGATTAAGGGCGTTGACTATCATGATAGCTTCTCGCCGGTGGCTAAGGTTGTGATGGTAAGGATTTTATTTGCCCTTGTTGCTGCAAAGCAGTGGCCTTTGCACCAACTTGACATAAATAATGCTTTTCTTCATGGGTATTTGGA
>JAOSBK010000206.1:34370580-34383976 GCA_027568895.1 Erythroxylum shatona
GGAGAGACGGCAGGGGGTAGTTGTCGCCGGAGAAGACGGACGTTGTGGTCGCCGGAGACGCAGCAGCTGGTCGGACGTTCACGGAGGACGAAAATCGCCGGAGGAGAGGAGAGAAAGAGAAGAGGAGAGTCGGGGAGAGGAGAGAGGAGGGACGGCCGCACTGATTTTAATTTAATTTTGGCGACGGAACTGAGTCGTCGGTATAATTAAAAAAATCCGTCGCAGAATTAAGCTTCCTATCTTAGTTCCTCGACGACTTTTTGCGATATACCGACGGCTTATTTCCGTCGGTGAACCATCTCTAGCCGACAAGTTTGCCGACTGAAATTTAATGTCCGTCCCTATTTACAGACGGAACTATATTCATCGGCATATTTCCGTCGCTATAATTCCCCGTGAAATTTTCCCTCCACCGTTGGCAACGGATTTCGTAACCGTCGCAAATTTTGTTTCTTTTACCAACGAATTACGGAGTCCCGTCGCAATTCACATGCGGTCCACATTCTGTCGGTCTAGTTCCGTCGCTATTTAACAATTTTCTTGTAGTGAATAATCACTGCCACTATTATGTGTGGATTAAAGGTTGCTTATCCTTCTTATGATTAATTTATATGAAAATAATCGTTAATGGAAATTTGTATGTAACAAATTTCATTCTTTTCCTTTGCAGCAACTTTCAGTTGCTGACAATACATGCAAGAATTGATAGATGCTGGATAATATATATGGAATTGAAATTTGAAGTTTTTAACGTTGTCAATGCAAATGTCTACCTAAAGTTTTATCAGCGTTTCATATTGTATTACGACTAAATGGAAAACTAAACAAGGAATACTGGATTTGTTGCTCTATTATCTATTAGTGCCCTCATTCTCGAAGAAACCATCACATCCTAATACATATAAAAAGATAAAATAGTTTATACATTCAGAGATGTACATCATAGAAAGAATATGTGCTACTGGGACAATCTTTAGTAATGTACAAGGCATAAACATACCAACAAAGAATGACAAATAATAAGTTGTCAGGGAACTATATTATCTCTATTTCACCACAAGAAACAATGGTTCCACGTCTAGTGCACTTGTCTCCTACCTATTTAAACAAACTTCGTAACCAAAAAATTTAACATTCTATATCACTGTTAAACACACAGCAGAGAAGGGGAGAAGATGCACCACTGAGAAGCGCACAAGCAGAGAGACACAAGTTTAGGGATTGAAAGCAGAGAAAAATAAGCAATTAGGGATGTTCTCTGAACTGCATGCCCAATTTTAGACGGAGCTTATGCTAAACGTTGTCGTCTAGCTTGGAGAAAGTCAGTTTCTTCCCCTGACAATTTAGGTGTACAGGTGGTGTGAGGCTTACACAAAATTAATATAATATGTCATACGTATTTAACTTGAGTATATATTTCACACCAATGTTTCGTTTTCAAGTTTTAACCCTATTCATTTCTTTTCTTATTTCATATTCCATAAGACTCTTACACGTTTTAATTTTATATCCCGTAAACAGCTATAGGATGTTGACTTGTTTATAATTTCTATCACGATTGAAAACAAGGGGTAATCCTAACTGGGGTACTCTATTCATCGAGTTAGCCAATGCATTCGTTAATTGGTCGAAGCTGATTAAAAATGCAAAAGAAAAGGCTATATTATATAAAGATGTTCATGTTCTTGTCTAACCCAAAAATTATTGTACTCGCGAAACTCGTTTTCCGAGAAATGTAACTCTCCAGTTCCGTATCTTGTCCCTATGTGCAAGTTCCCTTCACACCCTCTTAAAACCTCTCTTTGTTATTGGCTTATTGCCTGGAGAGTTGCCAAATAAAACCCAAAAAACGCTTCTCCCTCGCGCTTTTCTTCTCATAGTTTACCGTCAGATACTTTTCTTCTCTCATTCAACAAGCTAGCTTCTTCATTTTATATTTCGTTTTTCTCGTTGTATCGCTGTTTCATGCAGTATTAACACAAGCAAGCGATCTTTTTTTAGGGGACCCTTTTTGTTGCCCCTTCAGGGTCTTGTTTATCTTTTTTTTATTTATATATATTGTTGCTCGCCTATTGATTTTACAGACTGTTGCTCGACTTGTGAGATGAAGAGCGAGGATCAATCGCGGTCTTTATTCGGGATTTCTCTCTCTGATAGACCCAAGTGGCAACAATTCCTTATTTGTTCTTCTGGGTTCTTCTTTGGGTACCTCGTTAATGGCATTTGCGAGGTTGGTTTTGTTTTTCTCGTGTTTTTTGGCTCTGTGTTTTGGTTCTTCTTTGATGTGTAATCCCCAAATTTATTACGTTTTGCGTTTGTTCGCGTAATACCCGTTGAATCTTTCTGCATGCAGTAGTATTTCTTCTTCTTCTTCGTTTCGGTTACATGTGTTGTTGTTTTGCCAAATATGAATATCGGCTTACGTATGGGGCTTAAAAGGACGAAAAGTATCCCGAATGCTTGTTCTTTCTGCGTAACTTGTTTTGGCTTCGTCTAAGGACTCAAGATTATAACATCTGACTTGGTAATTTGGTTAAGTACTGATAATTTTGGTCTTTCGTTGGCTTATTCCAGGAATATGTATATAATCGGCTACAATTCAGGTAAAAAAATCAAATTTTCTTTATTGTTTGATCGGCTTCAATTCGTCTTCATATGCGTAATCGTTTCCTTCCCTGAAATTTCAGCTACGGTTGGTATTTCACCTTTGTGCAAGGATTTGTATACCTGGCTCTCATATACTTGCAGGGTTTCACCACCAAGCAAATGGTGAACCCGTGGAAAACTTATGTGAAGCTTTCTGCTGTATTAATGGGCTCCCATGGATTGACCAAGGGTTCTTTGGCTTTTCTCAATTATCCAGCGCAGATCATGTTCAAATCCACCAAGGTAAATTAGCTGTTATTTCCTAGTTTTTGAACATTTACTGTTGTCATAATCCACTCATCTGTTTTATGATGATGTCCCATAACAGATTTGTAGATCTCGTGAAATAACTATTGGCGGCCCCTTGTTAATATTAGCGTATCAAGAGATTAGTTTGTTCCATTTTTTTCCTATATATTATTGTGTCGGTCTGTTTATTCTTTTTTTTTTCCTGGGCATTACAGGTGCTCCCGGTCATGGTAATGGGTGCTTTCATTCCCGGCTTGAGAAGGAAGTATTCACTTAATGAATACATCTCTGCGCTTCTTCTAGTTGTTGGTCTGATTCTTTTCACCTTAGCAGATGCCCAAACATCTCCAAATTTTAGCATAATGGGCGTTTTAATGATTTCTGGTGCTTTGTTTTTGGACTCGTTGATGGGAAATTTCCAAGAAGCAATTTTTACCATGAACCCTGAGACCACACAGGTGATCAGGACTTTCTGAGTGACATTTGAATACCAAATCAGTTGACGTAGAGTTTCCCACTTGATTTTTAGTTGTTTTTCTTGATTTTGACAGATTGAGATGCTATTTTGCTCAACTGTAGTTGGGCTGCCTTTCCTGCTTCCTCCAATGATTTTAACAGGCGAGCTGTTCAGGGCTTGGAGTTCTTGTGCTCAAGTAAATTATGTTCTATTTTTTGGTTTTTACTTTTTAGAGAAGATTTTAAAATGTGAACATATAAGTTGAGTCAATTATAGCTAATTTTGCTATTTGAACTAGTTAAGGGAGTTAGCTGTCCATGGACAGCCAAATGAATTTTGTCGAAGTCAATGAGTTGGTGCATAATTTTTGAGTTTGTTGCATTGCTCGACGATGACCAAGTCACCTAATTCAGGCCTCAAGTGGTGATAATTTATGAATTAGAGCTTTTGTATTTTCACACCAGACTTTGTATAATAGAATATTAAAGTATTTTCAAAGAGTAGTGCTCATGAGTGGAAGTATTCCCTGAACCAGAAGCTACAATATTTAAGACGTTAAGAGATTAAGTAGCTTTTTTCAAATGTTTTCTGGTGGCTTAATTAAAACCGGGGCCGTTTATGAGATATACATATTGCATTTGCCTTGATTTCTTGATTGTGGTTCAAACCATATTTTCTTCTTGTACTGAAAAAACAAAAAGAAATGTCTTTTTTACTTACAATTTGTTTTTTCAATTGCAGCATCCTTATGTTTATGGGGTGTTAATATTTGAAGCTATGGCCACTTTCATAGGGCAAGTGTCTGTTCTGTCCCTCATTGCGATATTTGGAGCTGCCACCACTGCCATGGTATGTAAAATCTTACCCCCCTGGTGATGCATTTTTAATACTCTTTGGCTTTCCAGTGGAAATTTAAATGAACTCTTTTCACTGTTCACCTTTTTTTTTTTTTTTTTTTATCATCTTACTGCATTTTTTCATTTGCATATAGGAAATGGGGTTAACATCTTTTCCTCTCTGTTATGTCTATTTGCAATGTTTGATGTATGCATTAAAATAGTTAAGAATCAAGATTTTGATATCTTACACTTAATACTTTGCAATGTTTTGCAGATAACGACAGCTAGAAAAGCAGTGACCCTCTTTTTGTCATATTTGATATTTACAAAGCCATTAACAGAGCAGCATGGCACAGGGCTAATTCTCATAGCCATGGGCATCATCTTGAAGATGATCCCAGAGTCTAAACCCACCAGTAGGTTCAAGCCCAAGCATGTGAAAGAAGAGAGGGGCTTAGAAGGTAATAAGGGAGAAGATGAAGTAGATGAAGAGAAAAGGCCTTTGGTGTGAAAATCGAAGAGGGACTGCGAAATTTCTTATTGCATTTAGTTTCATTGCGACAGCCATAAGTAAGTGGACAGAAATAATAAGAGAAATATAGCTGAGAGTGTACACAATGCTAGGCCAGCTGTGTAGAGTTCATTTGTTGAAAGTTCAGTTTTTTAGGCTTTTGGGAAATGCGTATTGCCTTAAAGTTGGTATCATCCCCTTTTGGCGCATGACTGGTTGTTATTTCATACAAGTTCTAAATTATTTTCATTTTCTCATAATAAATTCGAGTCTGATCTAATTAAGTGATATCGTATAGTTGGATGTAAACTAAAAGTACCAACATAGTAAAGCAATGTATAGGCTTTCAGAGTAGGCTTGGCAACATCACAGGTTGGGTTCAGGCCTAGTTCGAAATTTTGTGTTTAGGCTTGACTTGAACCTTGATCGGATATTAGGCTTTAAGCTTGAGTTTGAGCTTTATTTGATTTAAGCGGTTTATCAAATTTGGTTAAGTCAAATATTATAAATTGAAAACATCATATTATTTTAAAAAAATATGGTTAAGTCAAATATTATGTATATTTATTTAATTTAAAATTGAAAACATCGTATTATTTTAAAAGAATCTGGCTCAAAGTTTGATTAAAGTAAGTCAGGTTCATTAAGGTCAGATAATTTTTGCCATCTTATTTTAGAACAATAGGGTTCCGATGATATGAATATTATTATTGTAGTAGATATCGATTTCAATATTGAATAAATTAATATTGATATATAAAAGCAATCTTTAAATGAACAAAAGCAGTTAATAATTATTTAATATCGACATTGAGTTTTTAAGCAAAGTTGTGAATGTAACTTACATCAATTTTAGCTACTGGTACTCATCTATATAAAATAGCATTTAAGATTAATTTTTAAATTATTTAAATAAATTTTAAGTTTTTATATAATTAAAATCTAATACCCTATTATATATTTTTCAATTTTAATTTGCAAGTGTAGCTTATTTTTTAATGTTCTAATATATATTGGTGAAATTTAAAATTTTATATAAAATAATTTTATTATTTTTATTTGTATAATAATATATAATATTCACTACATTTTATTTTGAATAAATAATATTTTTAAAATTTAAATGTTAATTAATTTTATAATATTATACATAATTTAACGTTAAGTTAATAACACTAACGTAAATTGTCACGCAGTAACTATCTAATGTCACAATCATTCTCTAATACGTACTAAGTTAACAGATACTTCTAGGAATGGATCCTACTTCAGTATGATCTGCCAATTCCTACAGAGGGATCGGTGAATCGAACCTTTTGCTTGACTTAACCGATGCCGAGCATTCTGGGGTTATGGGCATTACATTTCATCCGATATTCCAGCAAATATCAGAAACTCATTAGCCATAAACCCATAAATTATCATGCTTCAGATTATAACAATTTAATTCTTTTAGTTCTAAACTACGCTTATCTTTTATTATTATTTTTTTCATTACATAAATTTATTCTGAATTGAAAATCCACGGGTGATCATGTTTACGTTAATATTAATAATAAAGTAAAATTTTTGAATATTTAATAGAATTTTACTTTTATTTGTTGCGATCTTTTATTTAATAAACATAAAAATATATGTTGGTGTTAAATATTAGTCACATTTTCATTAGTAATAGCAATAAATATTAATTAACATAAATTAATTTATTTAAAATTTATATAATATTTATTAAAATAAGTTTTTTATTTTTATTAAAATAAAATAATTTAAAATTTACACTTTATGTTACTTAAAATAAAGATATTTTTATTGAATTGTTATTAAATTTATAAAATTAGATTTTAAAATTTAAATTTAATATAAAATTTAAAATATTTGATGTTTGATGTTAATTGATTAATTAATAAAGTTTATATACAAAATTTAAAATATGAAAACAAAACCATTCATGTTAAAGATGATAAAAGGCTAGGCCTAAGTTTAATTGGATATATAAATCGTTGTTTTAACAAATTTGTCAATATAATATTGTCTTATAGTGGAGGGTCGAGTCATTTAGGTTGGACCTCAAATCAGTCTCAGATTTAAAATTTGACTTGAGTTGTGAGCGAGATTCATTTCACCGACTTCTGTGTAACTTTTAATGGACCTATGAGTCTCATGTAAAGAAGGAGTAAACTTTATGGTCCCCAATTGAAAGTTAGTTGGCACCTTATCGGGTGAACAAGAATTAATACATTATCTAATTTCCCCTGGTAGCTTAAGAATCTTTTAGTAATTAGGTTGCAATATATTAACCCCTAAATGAAATTTGTAGTTGCTTTTTTGATTTTGTTTTTTTATTTCATTTCTATTCATGTATCTAAAATCAAGCATCATCTTGATCAAATGGATGGGTTTGTTTTAGATCTTGATAGGTGAATTTTAGTTGCCGGCAAATTTCAGTTGCCTAGTTGCTGATTATCTTTTGAACTAAGAAGATGAAGATTATGGGAAAAAGTGAGAAATGTTAAGGTATTAGTGGATGAATAGGAAGAATGTGGCTATTACTGACAATAACTTGATTAGATCCATCATATGGTGTGATGAATTCAACGAAATTAGGATGTGTGATCATGTAAACAGTTGCACCAGCATTTAGTAATTTGTCAGTAATAGTTTTGCGATTGAAGGGAGTAGAATCATGGTCAGATTGAATGTTCATGGTAGATAAAGTAATGGTAAGATTACTTGTAGTGTTACAGAATGCAATGGGGTGGTTACGAGATTTAGAGTAATAAAAACGACAGTGAGCAATAGTGTGCCTCCACTTCTAGCAAATTTGACATTGAGTAGGTGACTTATTATGGAAAATAGGTTTAGGGTAAGAGCGGTTATGTTGGGTTTGGTGTTGGGTTGAAGTGTGATTATGATTGGATTGAAAATTAGGATCAGAGGTAAATGGAGAAAGCTCAGAACGAGCAACATTTAAAGGCTCAAGAACTAGTCCATTTGATGGATTGACCCACTGACAGAAGGGCACATTTGTCATATTAGGGAATAAAAACAAAATCAGATGCGGGAGAGGTGGGAGATGGACTAGCTTGGTGTCACCCATATCTAGGTTTGCTGTTGTCTCTATTAGAGGAGTTATAACTGGAGCGACTATTGGAGAAGACAACAGAAGAAGAGTTTGATGACAGTAGGGCGTGGAAAGATAATAGTCGTTATTCATGAAGTAAGAGTTTTAGCCTTGAGTTCGGTAAAGGTAATGCTTCGGTTGCTATTTTCGATTGTTGTGATAAAAGATTCATAGCTTGCAAGTAGTCCATTTAAGGTGAAAAGGACACAAAGTTGTCATTAGAAATGGAGTCTTCAATGGTTGCAAGCTCTTTGACAGTAGTAGAGATAGATTTCTGGTACCCAACGATGAAGCTGGAACCTTTTTTAAAGGTGTAAAGTTTCCGTTTAAGGAGGGACAATTTTAATGCAAATTGGAACATGAAATGGGTTTCAATTCCAACCCATAGATTGCAAGCAATGGTGTGCTAGAGGGCAAGCCTTGTGGTGGAGCTAAAGAGGGAGCCAACAAGGAAGCAATAAATAAGCTAGTCAGTTTTTTTCCATTTGATGTAGTCTGCTGAGTGAGGGTCTTCTAAAGGTGCAATAGTTCCATCTACATATCCAAGATGTTACGAGGTAATGAGAATGACTTTGATTTGGTTTCTCCATACTAGATAATTGGTAGAGTTTAGTGGCGTAGTCAAAAAATATGTAATTTGATGGAATGATAATGTAGGGAGATTGGTGTCTGTTGTCATGTTTGTGATTAGGAAGATTCTTTGTGTATGTTGGATCGAGTTCTAATGGTATTTGGTTATGTGGTAACTATTTGTAATTATTGTCTTTTAGGGGGTATTGAATCAAATGTTAGTGGTTTTTAGTTATATGGGAACTATTGTTGTGACTAGAAATAGGGTGTTATGGTTTTGACTAGAAAATGGTTATTAAGGAAAATTGAATGTTGGCTCCGATACTATGAAGAATTAGAGAAATATGAATAAAGGGTAATATTTTGTTGTGTTTATTAATAGAGGAAACAATCTTTTATATCATCCTTGATGATAACTAGATAAGTAGAAATAAAATAAAAAATAAGACTAAATAAATGGACTTTATCATTTGATGAATCATAAGTGACTATATGAGAGTAACTCTTCCCTACAAGAGTAATCTCATATTTTGTGATTATACCATCTTAACCATAAAGACGAAAACTAGAATCATAAGAATTATTTCATTGATCTTGAAAACATTTAAATATTTCAGGTGTATAGACACTAGCTGCATGCTTTAAAATTTGAACAAGTGTTGACAATGTTAGAGTGCTTACATTAGTTCTAAAATCAGCTTTCAACTCATCATTTCGACGATCATCAATAAACCTTTAGAAGTGATTAAAATTTTTTAAATAGTTATACTGATAACTCATATACCTTTTCATAATGCTATTCATGCTCTCACTTATTTACGTGGTGATTATGTCTACATAAAACATTTGACATCCATAAACCAAAGCCTATTTTTCCTTTATATAAAACACATGTTTAAATCAATTCATATTTTTATAACATCTCATTCCATGCATTGAAAAGTTCATCATCTTCTTCAAAGTCATATATGCATGAGCTCAAATCCCGTGAAAAATCTTTAATTTGAGAAAAAACACGGCTCAAATAGATTGCAACATTTTGATAAATGTTTCAAATACAAAGTCGATGATGAGTTTTAGGCCGTTTTGAAGCTAATGTTTTTGCTATCGCCCCATCCTGATCAGTAAGAATAGTTGTAGGCTTTTTCTCAAACATGACCCTAGCAAATGTGTCGAACAACCACTCAAATGTAAGAGTAGTCTCATCGTATAGTAGTGCAACACCAAAAATTGTAGTTTTCTTGTGATGGTTTACATCTAAAAACAAAGCAAGTGGATGACCTTCACCATTTTTCCTGTAAGTAATATCAAAGCAAACAACATCACCAAATTCTAAGTAATCATTTCTCATCTTTGCATTCCACCAAAGTATATTAGTTATCAAATCATCTTCATCCATTTGAATTGCATAAAATAAATTAGGATTTTTAAGTTGCATTTTATGCAAATATTCTAACACGCCACCTGTATCCTCCTTTTTCATATCTCTTGTTCTGTTGGATCTTAAATAATTCTTTTAATCTTCCAAAATAAAGTCAAGATTATCTCCCACCTGCTCTTCTCACCATAAGATCATGAGATGCTTTTGGTGGAATTCCTACGTCATTAGCCATTTGAATTTGCATTGCTGCAGTAGACGATATCTTTTTATAACTTCTAGGCTAATGTGTTTTATTTGGACTTGAAAGATAGTGATTGTGATCCTTAACAAATTGAATAACTTGAAACTTTCTAATTTTCATACTATTAACTTTCATTCTTGCCTCATATCAAAATCTTGTTTCTGCATGTGGAGCTTTTACACAAACATCTCTTTTGTTAGACATCCTTTTACCTTTAACATTACAACAGAAAACCCTGCTAATTAATTTACCAGATTTATCTTTATGACTTTTGCTTCTTCTTATTCCAAAGTTGACATGTTTGACATATATTAAATAATATTAATAAGCTTGTTCTTCCATCTCAAACTCTATGCCAATTTTCAATATTAATTCTTTGGAACAAATGAGTGGACTTTGTTTAAATTCTCCTCAGAATTTGAATGAATAAAATTAGTGGACTTGATATTATTGCTCTTATTGCCAATGCAATTTCATCATTCTTATGTTGCTCCTTCTTAAGTTCCTATTCTAATCGACGATATGGAGTACATCTAGCTTCCATCATTTTGTTTAATACTAAATTTGACACTTATCAAATTCACAAATGAAACATCATTATGGCTTTGTTTTATAATAAAATTATTAGCAAAAACTCGCGAAAAAAGGAAAAAAAACATTTAGGTTGATTTGTATGCATAAGAGATGATGTTAGCTTTCAAACATTTCAATAAATATAAAAGACAAAGCCATATTCTCAATATGAGCTCAACTCCATACAAACATAATTCTTTAGTATTACCAAGTTATCTGTAGAAGGTTTGCAGAACTAGAATAGAAGGTGTTTTTGTTACTGTTTAACAATAAGTTTTATCTTAGTAGGAAAAAGATAAAAACAAGATGAGTTAGGAATGAGTTTGACACGATTGAAGGATGGTAAAAACGAAAAATTAATTAATGGATTGAAAGTTGCGAGTTTCATATGATTGAAACGACTTGGCTTGAACCTTAGCCATTTAATGTAATCAATAAATAAGTAAACAAAATCGGTTGCTCACTCTTCTTTAAATAAAACGATAGCATTTTTGAGATTAGATAGTAGGGCTTGACAGGGCAGCCCTAGGTAGAGGATCCGGACTAATTTTGCAGTGTTTTTTGAGACTCCTACCAAACTCGCTTTCTTTCTTAGGCATTTCACTAGTCTTCTACTTTTGGGCGTGGCATGGAATTCTTTCCTGGAGTAGCCGAATTATGCATGTTTACATCGTGTAAAGCTGTTTTATAACCACAAAATGTCATTTATCGTTTAGTGGTTGTGGAGTTTAAGCTTCAACGATTTCGTATAGGGTGTCTTAGCATCCCATTCCCAGACATCATAAGCTCGAACTTGAAAGAGTTCAGGCAATCTAAATGTTACTTTATCATGTACATACTCCGCAACTTTAGTATATTTGTCAATATACATTTCCTCATAGCAAACATGTCAAAACTTACGTGCGAATGACACCTCTGAGCATATGATTAAGCCATTCGATTATCAACCCAGTTTCATTGGTTTTTCTGTAATATTCATGAGTATCTTTCCCAACTAAGCTAACCATCTAACGTAATTTTCTTGTCCATTCTTCTAGCAGACAAGTGATAATCAAAGTGATGGAGGGGTGGGGATGTGGGTGCATGATGCCCATCGAATAACTGACTTAGTCACTGCAACTTTTACTTGATTGAGATCACCAAGTCCAATGGGGTGATTCCTTCTGTTGTGGCTACTTGACAGCTTAGCCCCATTGATTCCTTCCTGTCTATATTTTGTTTTTTGGATTATTGAACAACGTAAGTTATCTAGCAAATCAATAAGATATTCTAAGATATGTTTTACTACAAGAAGCAAGGAATTTGTTGGATATAGAACTAAAACAGAAATCTACAAAAACAGAGATGGGAAAACTTTGGAGAAATAGAACTGTTATTACTTAAAAAAATGCAGTGAACACAAAGACTCAAGATTCCTATATATAGGATCCAAATACACAACTGACTCCTATAAAAGCTCAACTGAAACATAAACGTGGACCATGACTAAAACCTGACTTGCTACTAACTAGAGACCACGACAAACATTAATAACAAATTACCAACAAACTAGCTAGGACTTGCTCAAACACTAGGAGAGTGACGCTACAACTTTGGAATCACATTTTAACACTTCCCCTTGATTCAAAGTTGGTCACACCAAGTTGAGTTCTGAAAAAGTCATGCTTTCCACTAGCAAGTGATTTGGTAAGAACATCAGCAACTTGTTGTTCTGAATTGCAGAATTTCAGCACCACTGCTCCTTTTGCAACCAAATCTCGAATGAAATGATGCTTGATTTCTATATGCTTTGTTCTCCCATAAAATGCTGGATTTTTGGTCATTGCTACTGCTACTTTGTTATCACAGAAAATTTCAGTTGCTTCTTCCTACTTCTGTTGAAGATCTTCAAGCAATCTCCTTAACCAAGTTGCTTGACATTCTGCTAAACTTGCAGCAATGTATTCTACCTCAGATGATGATAATGCTGTTGTGGCTTGCTTCTTTGAGCTCCATGAGATTGCTCTAGAACCAAGAGAAAAAAATGCTACTAGAAGTGCTTTTATGATCATCTAGAGAACCTGTCCAATCACTGTTAGTGAAACCAATTAATTTGAATTTAGACACATGGGTATACCATATTCCAAAATCAACTGTTCTTGCTACATAATGCAAGATTCTTTTTGCTGTTCCAAGATGGTTCTTTGAAGGATTTTGCATAAACCTTGAGACCACACCAACAGAAAATGAAATGTCTGGTCTTGTATGAGTTAAATAAATCAGTCCACCAACTAAACTTCGGAAAGTTCTTGCGTCAGCTATTGCAGTACCATCTTCAAGCTTCAATTTCTCATTTACATTCATCGGAGTGGCTATCACCTTGCAATTCAACATGTTAAACCTCTCAAAAAGATCAGTAGCGTATTTCTTTAGTGAAATAAAGATTCCATTTTCACCTTGCTGAATTTCCAACCTAGGAAAGTAATGTAGCAATCCCAAATCAGTCATCTCAAACTTTCTCTTCATACGATCTTTAAAATCAGCTACAGGAGAGTGAGATGAACCCATATATATCATATCATCAATATAAAGGCACACAAAAAGGAAGTCATCTTTACCTTCCTTCTTTAAGTAGAGAGTAGGCTCATTTTCACTCCTATTGAAGCCACTCTCACGAAAATAAGAGTCAATCTTGCTGTACCATGCCTTTGGAGCCTGTTTCAATCCGTAAAGAGCTTTTTTTAACTTATATACTTTCTCTTCTTTTCCACTAACCACAAATCCTTCCGGTTGATGAACGAAAACATCCTCTTCTAGTTCTCCATTTAA
>JAOSBK010000206.1:34397738-34409252 GCA_027568895.1 Erythroxylum shatona
AAGAAATATAAAGATAAAATATAACTTAAAATCATTATTTATTTTGGAAGACTAACAAACTATTGAAGTTTAGAAGTTATAAAATTGCTGGGGGAGTACAACTATCCTTAATGATATTTTCTAAAAAATAATAAATTGAAATAAAATTATCAATTCAAGTCCAATGTCATAATTAATTTATTTTACTAAAATTTTTATATTTTAAATAAATTATAAAATTCATAAATTTTATCTAATTTTGTAATATTAATTACAACTACTAAAGTAATAATAAAATATGTGAAGTTTTAATTTGTAATAAAATTAGTGTGCCATTAGCTTCTAGTTTAACAGTACTGTCATGTCAGCAAAATTATCACACTAAAATGACACATTAAATAAAAGAATTAAAAATAAAGAAAAATTAAGTTAATTTGTTTGTCTTTGTACACCGCGACCATTGGGTATGGTGGTGCAATAGAGGTCTGATGATTATTAAGGGTGGTGTCATTTGCTTTCTGGCTCATCTTTTTGAAGCTAGTGCTTACACTTTTCTATATTGACTGCCCTTTTACATGTGGTATACAAATATCTGCTTCTACTTGCTTATGATTCATTTACTAGAAACTAGATTGAAGGCCAAATTCATTTGTTTAGTATTGAAGTTATAACTTATGTTAGGGGATTTGTCATATGTGGGATGAGGAAAATCAAACTTGTGTATCGCAAACTAGAAGATGAATGTGGACCAAATTTTGGTATACATAAGCATAAGCATACCCTAATGTTATTGAACTACTAAAAATTTGTTATGTTATAAAGATTGTTCGTTACTTTTTGGATTATAGTTACGACGGGGTTCATTTGTCACACAAAGTTGTTGGAATTCTTTCCACTCTATTTGATATTAGAGGAGTCTTCAGTAGAATTTTAGCAGGCAATATATATTGGACGTGTAGTAATACCTTGGATGTGTAGTAATACTGATTTTTTTTCGTATTGTTGGTTTATACCTTACAATCAATCTCCTTGGTTGTAGTTTAGTGAAAAAATAATCTAAAAGCGTTCTTTTTCTTGCACATATTCAGATGTATATGATAAAGTCCATGAGATATTTATTCATTGCAAATGAAATTATAATGAGATTATAATTATGAGATTCATATTGCATTTATGTATCATCGCTTAATTGTTTATGGTCATTGTTCTATTAATATTAGACATTAATAGCATACAAAAAGACTATTACACGTTAAGTTTTTCCTTATGAAGGAGGTAGTCAATCTCATAGACAAAAGTATGTAGATATTTAAATGAACATATAGGTGCTTGTTAGAAAATAAGTTCACTTAACAGACCCAATATGAGAAATTCATTTGGAACATTACTTATTCTATGGAATTCTCATTGTGATAATTGTATAAATGACCATTTGACTTGAGATCTCTAAAGTTATCTTATATAGGGATTGATATGTTTTGATACTATTTATGACCTATTTAATCATGAGTTATTCAATCGGTAGTTATTAGATGTAACATGAATTATATAAAGGTAATTGTGTGATCAAGATAGGATTCATCACTCTAAAGTAATTACAGAGAATGTTCCACTCTTATCAATTAGTATTGACTTTAGAAATTCTTGATCAAGGTAGAATGACGCTTTGTAAACAGTTTATAAATGTCGTTAATTGAATCAATAGTTAATAGCAAAGAGCTAATATAATTCGACTAAAAAAGAGTAGATATTAATTCTATGTTCTGTTTAATCAAAATATTATATGATGATATAATTGAATTATACTAAAAAATCATACACGGAAATGTTAGTCAAAACTATTTTGACATTCCTAAATATTTGAGTGATTATGATGTGTTGCTAGACATTAATCTTGATCTATGATTATGAATTGTTTAATTGAACAACCAAAGATAAATTAAAAGGAGTTTTAATTTGTTTAATTTTAATTATGAATTAAAATTATAATTTATAATCATTACCAACATTAATGAGTCTCACAAAAAGAATGGTTTGAAGAGAGTAAATATATTTTAATCAAATTGGACTTGGTTGTAAAGTTTGAAAAACTTTATGAATAAATATAAGATATTTAATAAATAAGGATTAATATGAGATATTGTATTTTATTTGTGCATAATTGGTATTTAATTAGAATTATTTGTAATTCTAATTAAACTTCAATTGAAATTAGAATTTAATTTCAATTAAATTGCTAAAATGTTCAAAACCTATTATAAATAGGTTTAGCTTTAATGAAGCTAGCACTTCTTACTTAACCCTCTGTATAAGATTTACACAGTTCTTTCAACCTATTCTGTGGATATTGTTAGAGACTGAAAATTTATGCGACTATTGAGGTTGACGTGGATCAGTTTTGGAAATAGTTTGTGGGATACGACAAGAAAATGATCAATCTTTAGAATAAGGTACGGATTAAGATTCATGCTTTGATTTATGTATTAATCATTTTATAGAATTAAAGTAATCTAGGTTTTCTAAAAATTAAAATACAAAAAAGTTTCTTAATTATTCCACTACAATTAGGATCTGATCTAGCCCTAATTTTCCATTAGTGGTATTAGCGTAATCTTTTTTTTTTACAATGGATAAGACACCAAAAAAGGAAAAAGCAAAACTCGCAACTCCTTCTACCCCTAATGCAGGGTGCGAGGATACATCATGCCGATCATATCATGAAAGAGTATATCGCGAATAGACATCGGTGGATCTTGAAGATATTGCAGTCCAGGCCTTGACCGAGATGCTAATACCGCTAATCTATCTGCACATTAATTTCCTTCCCGATGGATATGCTGGATGTGAACCTCCCACTCGCGGTGAACTAATCCTCGAATACCTGCCACCAAAGGAAAATTGTCGGACAACATACTATGGGATGAGGAGAGTATATTAATGACCTCCAGCGAATCCACTTCGACTACTACTCGTTGGTGCCCACGATCCCATGCTAGGGAGAGGCTGGAATGGACCCCCCATAATTCTGCTTCTATGGGCACTTCCACACCAATATTCTGAAGAAATCTACCACACTAGTGTCCTTGACTTGATCGGAGGATTCCTCCAGCTGCAGCCAGGTTGGATCCTGTGTTTACTGTGCCATCCGTGTTGAGTTTGATCCAACCCTCCGACAGTTTGTTCCATCCCACAGAAGCACCCAAAGGTAGATTCTACGTCTGGAAGACTCGAGTTTCCACTGTATTCGCCCAGGAAATCCAATCAACATGATCCATAATGAGGCGGAAACCTTCCATTGGCCATACAAAGTTCGTGTCAAAGACACTATTGTTCCTCTATTTCCATAAGAACCAGCAGGCGACATCAAAGATAATCACCCAATCACACTGATTAAGCATAGGTTAAGGTTGAAGGTTGCTAGTAACCCACGTTACCTCATCGGTATGAGAGAAAACCCTATCCACAAAAGCTGAAGGAAACTTTTGCCAGAAAGAACTTACTCTAGGGCAATCCCCAAGGGCATGGAGAATAGTCTCTTCCTGACCAAAAAAATGGCACCCGCTATTCATTGTTAAATGACGCACCACCCACTGTTGATTAGTTAACAACTTCCTTTTTGCCAGAAGCTAAGGAAAGAACCTTATCCACTGGGGTCCTTCCTATTACCATATGACCTCCCAGATTCTGTTGGTTTTGTCCATGTTGGTTTGTTCAATGAGGGCATAGGCCAAAGCCACTGTGAAGTTCCTAGATTAGTGGGGCCCCATAATAATTGATCCTCCGCTTGGGCATTGTAATTTGGACTAAGAGATGCAAGCAACATACAAACTGAGGAGGGGAGGTAATGTTGGAACCTATGCCAATGCCAGTCACCAGCTTGACTTATGTATTCGAACACTGTGACTTCGAGGATGCTTTTCGAAACATGAGTAGT
Organism: Erythroxylum shatona; assembly: GCA_027568895.1. Lineage (NCBI taxonomy): Eukaryota > Viridiplantae > Streptophyta > Magnoliopsida > Malpighiales > Erythroxylaceae > Erythroxylum > Erythroxylum shatona. Next base: position 34,401,652 of record JAOSBK010000206.1, read on the forward strand.
GGCCATTAAGTAGAGAGGTACCAAATCCTCGACCCAGTTATCACGCCAGAAGAGGATGCGTCGGCCATTGCTTAGCTTCCATTTAGCGTCTTGACGCACAACGGGCCGAGTTGCAGTCAGCCCCCTCCAAAAGGTCGAAGGTCCTGATCGAGCCAAAGTTTGGGGGAGGAGGTAAGAATCTAAGTGGTATTTGGCTCGTAGGAGTCGAACCTATAAGGCATTGGGATTAGGAAGAAGATCCCATCCAAGCTTGGTTAGGAATGCATCCTTGGAAGAGCGAATGCGTTTTAGGACTAGACCCCCTACTTTTTTAGGAGTACACAAGGTAGCTCAATTGACAAGGTGTATTTTCTGAGGCCCATCCTGCGACGCCTAGATGAAGTTCCTCATTAGTTTTTCCAGATCGTCGCAAAGTTGATAGGGCAGATGAACCGTTTGCATTGTGAAAATAGGGAGGGCCGAGAGAACAGATTGGGTTAACGTAACCGTGCCCGCTAAAGATAGCGTACGTTTCTTCCAGACTGCCAATTTTGTATGGGCTTTGTCCAATATGTGCTGATAAGTGTGTCGGGAGGTTCACTCATGGATCAGAGGGACTTCAAGGTATTTACCAAGATTGTTCATATTGTGCACATTCAACGCCTGGCTGAGCCGCCGTGCTATAGCACGAGTAACATTCTTGGAAAAGAACACTCAAGATTTATCTTTGTTTATGCACTGCCTCGAAGCTTTAAAGAAGAACGCGAACGTCTGAGAAATAACTTGCGATTGAATATCTGTGGCTGCAGAAAAGAGAATAAGATCGTCGGCAAAGAATAAATGAGAGAGTGAAGGGCCCATAGGGCTTAACTTGACTGGTTTCCACTATCCCTGTTCCACCTCCAAGTTAATAAGATGCCCTAATCTTTCCATACAAAGCACAAACAGGTAGGAGGATAAAGGATCTCCTTGCTGGAGACCACTGGAGGGTTGAAAGGGTTCTGATAAGTTACCTCGCCGGGCGACTTACATGGTCACAGTCGTAACACACTTCATGATGATCTGAATGAGATTGGGCAGGAGCCCAATATCGGTTAATGTGTCTTGAATGAAATCCCATCGAAGCCTGTCATAGGCTTTTTCGAGGTCTACTTTTAGCGCACCCAATTTTGCCCTACTTTTTCCTCATCGTGTGAATAACCTCCTGGACTATGATAATGTTATCAGTGATTTTACGTCCAAGAATAAAGCTGCATTGATTATACGCCACCAGGTAATCAAGGTGACCTTTCAAATGATTTACTATAATTTTAGCAATGACCTTATAGAGTACCGTACATAGGCTAATGGGCCGGGACTGGGAGATGTGGGTAGGATTGGGAATTTTAGGGATCAAAACCAAAATGGTTTGATTCAAGCCCTCCTCCCATCGTTCTTGTCAGAAAATCGCTTGGATAAAGGCCATCACAGATTATCCTACTTTATCCCACTAGTTTTGAAAGAAAAACGTATTGAAACCATCTACTCCCGGGGCTTTATTAGGGTTCATAGAAACAATAGCACTCCTAATTTCTATGACATAGACGAGGGCCTCAAGCTCAAGAACCCTATCCTCTGAAAGTTGAGGGAAAGCACCTGAAAGGAACATCTGTTGACTGGTCTCATCTTCGGGGGTATACAACTGCTTATAAAAGTTCCATGCTAAGTGCCTCAGCTACTCCTAGTCAAAAATCAAGGATCTCTTATCGTTTGAAAGGCAAGCTATTTGTAATTTCTTCCTTTTAGCAAGGGTGATAGTATGGTAGAATTTAGTAATCCTATCACCCTGCGAGAGCCATTCACATTTGGGTTGTTGGTGCCAGAAAAGCTCCTCCTCACTCAGCACCTGGAAGAGCTCGGTGTTTAGCTGTTCCTCCAAATCTAAAAGAGAATATGAATTGTCCGTCTGCATTGCTCGTTGGAGGCCCTCCAAATGAGTAAGAAGACATTTTTTGCGATAGAAGATGTTTCCAAAAACATTGGAAACATCTTTATTGCACTGCGAAAGATGATTAGAAAAGGTGGCTAGGGATTTCCTGAAGGTCACCGCATCAGGGTGCCAGTGAGTAGCAACCACTTTGGCAAAACCTTCATAGGCTAGCCACGCGTTTTGAAACCAAAAAACGGGGGAGGACCCAACTCTCTGAAAAGGGATATTGATTTGAATCAACAGAGGATGGTGGTCCAAGCCCGGAAAGGGCAGATGTTTAATAATCGTTTGGGAGAATATACTCATCCAGGGAGTTAAGCCAAACACTCGGTCCAAACGCGCTTAGGTTGTGCCTCTCCTCTACGTAAATTTAGAATCGACGAATCCCAAATCGTGGAGACCACTAGCATTGACCTAATTCTTAAAAAGTTGATTGACTATGCGTCCTGACGTAGCACCACCTCTTCGATTCGACGCTTCCAATTTAGTGTTAAAATCTCCGCCCACTATCCATGGCCTGGGAGTAGTCAGACCTATCCAATTTAAAATCAGCCATAAGATTTTTTTGGAGACAAATTGAGGGCTAGCGTATACTGGTGTGAAGTCGAAAGATCCACCCGTATACTTGACTTTGGTATGAAGGAACTGTCGGTACGCGATGACCATGAACACCTCAAAGTTGTGTTTCCAAAGCATCCAGATATCTCTAGAAAAACCTTCGGCTTCGACCCTTATTGAAAAATCAAAGCCCAATTTCTAGAGCACCTTTGTCACTCTAGCTCCACTAATTCGCGGTTCTAGCAAAACCAATATACCTAGCTTGTAGGTACGCGTGTAATGGAAAATAACTGTCTGCACGCGGGTTCCCCCTGCACCTTGACAATTCCATGTAAGAATCGACATCATAGGTTATAGACTGGATCAGACCTCCTTACCTCATTGGCTAAGGCTGTAATCTCTTGGATAGCGCTCGTATCTCCACTATCTAGAATGTCCATCCCTTGTGCTTCATCAATTTCCAGGGTCGAATCTTCAGGTAATTTGTCAGAAGGGTCAGTGAGGGGAATCATATTCACTGCCCCTCTGTCCTATAGGGGCCTTTCCACTTTATCGGTACCTTCCTATCTGGGATGACTGTCCTTCGCTGCCATTCCGGTTCCTTCTACGGCTTGGCAATCACTGATCATCTCAGTGTGGGAAGTAATATTTATCGCAAGATGTTGTTCCTTATCCGTAGGGGCTAATTGGATCTTCGGGGTACCCTCGGAACCCACCTCTTTTGGTTCACTTGTCAGAGCCTTAATATTTTGTAAAGCCCTAGAACCTAGCTTGGCCTTACCTTTAGATGTAGCTCATGAATTGCGCTTAGTCTCAATAGAAGACGACACAGCCCGTAGCCCAGATTCTATTAATTCATTAACATTAAAATGCAAGCCCATACCTGAAGGAGTGCGGTGAGCTGGAGGCTCCAACGTTCCAATGCTAACAACATCCATCAGCCCCAGGTTTGTCAGGGGAGAGTACCTCGATCGTCCCGTCTAGTTTTGTATTGTGTATCTATTCGATGGACGCTGATCGTGACGTCACACTAGAGCTCTACTAGTTTTTTGTTGGGCCTCCTTCCACTGTTCATAGCCGTTGGAGGAATCAACTATTAGCCTTGGAGAAGCTGTCTCACGTGGTCTTTGGATCACTGTAGCGTCTTCTTCCCTCCCAACAGTTGAGTTTGCCAAAACCTGTGGTGGCTGGGGTTGCTTTGGGCACTTAGAGGGATCGTGACTGACCATGCCACATCCAAAGTAGATGGCGGGGAGACCTTTATAGGTGACCAATATCGCCTCCCCATCCAGCTCCACCGAATGCCGTAGCAGGACGCTGAGATCCACATCCACAGCAATGCGAGCAAAACGTCCCCTTTAAGAGAGCAACATGGTTTCATCTATCTTCAACGTCTTCTCCACAATATTCTCGAGAGCTGTTAATATCTTTGGGTGGTAGCAGGCTATGGAGAGTTTCAAAAACCTAACCCATACCACTGCTCGAGTGACCTTGTCTTGGGAGGGACAGAAATCGGGCCTCCATTGTTGGACAGAAAGAGCATGTCCAAAGATACTCCAAGGGTTGTCCGTTAGTGCATGGATGAAGTCACCTTCCTCCATAAACTTGACCAAAAAATAGTCGAAGTCTAGGTCGACGATCTTGACTAGTCCTTTCGGGTTCCACTGGGCTTTTAAGCGAGAGCAGAGGACTCGATATCCAATACTACATCCTATTAACTTCACAACCACAGTGTTGTTCCATTGCTTGTCTAATTTATCCCGAAATGAGGGGGATAAGAAGACGCCGTCCCCTGCACCTTCCGGCAGTTGGGTGATATCCCCCTCGTCTACCTCAATATATTCTTCGTCTGGCCAAGGGGAGGCTTCCTTGGCAATGTCCCTCAACGATGACCCTAAAACCGTTGCGTTATACGACGGTTTGGGTCCTGAAAGGGCTTCCTCTTCGCATTTTCTGGTGCGGACCTTCTTGGACAAGTGCCCGTCGGGCACAGGATCAGCCATAGTGAGCTCCGCTCAGCTGAGAAGGATGAAACCAACAGTTTACATGAATAGTGTGTTGTAGTAAGCTTTAGACAGAGACGAGAGAATATGCACGTGAAAAAATGTGATTGTTATTGACTATAATTTTGAAATTGAATTGTAAAAAGCTTGTAAATTAAATTTGAAAAAGGGTTTTAGATTAATACCCAGATTGCTTAGGTGTTTTCCTTTTATTGTTTGTGTTCTGGAATTCTAGAATACAGAAAAGAACATGTATTTTGCGTCTACTATAAGTTTTCAATTACCCTAGAAGGAAAAATCAGATTATGCATCTTCGTTTGTGATTCTTTATTTTGGTTGTTTTTATTTTTATGCTTTATGCCTACGTATGCTCCTTGTTCTATGGATGTTTTCTGCTTCATTTTTCTAGATTTGCTTGTGTATTGGTTTTGTTGTGCGAGTATCTAGAAAAATCAATTGTTTGTGGGTTTGCTTACGATTGAGATTGTTGGATGTGTTGATGGAGTATCACTAGTGGCTTGTGTCACTGCTGGTGAGTCGCTAGAGGTGACAGAGATAGTGGTGAAATCGCCACTAATCGAGGGCGATAGCTGCTCATGAAGGGCGACAATCGCCCAGTTTACATAGGCGAAACTCACCCAAGATAAGGAAGTAGGCCAAAAGGGAGATGTCACCGGAGACTACAACAAGGTGACACAACATCAATGTGGCTTGGTAGAGGATGCAGTCGGCGAAAAAAAGTCGAAAGGAGTGGTAATGCAAAATTTTCCACAAACCTACTTTTGGAAAAACAATTACACGTGCCCATACGAGACCAAACCGTATTCTACAGCATACACCTCACAACTACACAGGCTAAATAGTCCCTCTCTTTATTTTATTATTTTTAAAATATGTTTTAACCTTTTTTAATTAAATTGATTTAATTGAAGTTAAATAGGTTTAAATTCCTAATAAATTTGAAAAAGTGTTTCTAATTGTTTTAAAATTGTTTTCAAAGATTTATTTTATTATGATTACTTTGGAATTTAGTTTTATTTTTCAAGGAGTTGAATTATTAAATTAAATTAATTATCAAATCATTTACAAGATTAAAGTAATAATTTTCTTAATTCAATTAAGATTAATAATTATATTGTCCTAATTAATTTTAGAAAATTAGTTTCTAAAATTAGTATTAATTAGTTTAAATTAGATTGAAATTAATTAATAAGACTCCTTAAAATTAAGAGAATTGTTTTCTTAGGTAATGAAGAAAGATGTTTCTTATTTAAATTTATTTATTTCAATTTGATTGAGATAAATTTAATGTATGACTTTGTTTGTTTCGATAATTATTATTCAATTTATTTAGAAATTGTTTCTTCATTAATAAGTAATTAGTTTCTTAGAAATCAATCTCTAAATAAATAAAATAAATGAATTTCTTAATTAAATTTAAAACTGTTTTATTGAATTTTGAAAGTAGTTTCCTTTTATATTAGAAAATAGCTTTCTAATTAAGGAAAATTAATTTTAATGAGATTAGAGATAATAATTTCTAATTAGATTATTAGAAATAGTTTTCTAAATGAATTAGAATATATTACTTATATAATTTTGAAAAAGAAGTTTTTCTAAATTTTAGTAAGAAGTACAATTTATTGAAAATTGTTTTTAATTAAACTTTGTTAAAGGACTCAAGATAATCATAAATTGTTTCCAATTGGATCTAAAAATTATTTTCTAGTCAAATTAAATTTCTATTTGGAATAGGAATTTAATATATTTAGGAATGAATGAGTTTAATTTAACTAAATTTGTGTGATTTGGATGAGCAAATTTATGATCACATGAATTTAGAGGCAAGGTTGGGAATAACATATAAGATATGTTTTGATAAGAGTTGTCATCTAACGGATCTAGAAGTCACATGACATGTGATTGATAAACTTGTTATCTACCTAATTTAAGTTTAGTTAAATTGCTAACGAAACTCAAAATCAACTATATTATCTTACTAGAAAGATTATAGTGATTTTCTAAATAGTAATAAGGACTATTATTTCGAATAAAATAATGGAAGTAACCAAATACATTATTAAAGTCCTACTCTCATTTAGTAGTCATGGCATATGATTAATTACTTGCTTTTCTTACATTTATATTTTGTTCTGAGTGGAATTTACTAGTTGATACTAAGTTAGTGAACTACATTTCATGGACATAGTGTTGGATCCCGCTTGAATCCGAAGTCCAACTCTTACTCTGATACCACAACTATTGGGACTCGTTTCTAGAACCCAACTATCTTGCGAATATCAGAAGACTGGAGCATATCTGTACATCATCATACATGTTTAATACAACACTTACAACTAAATATCATCATTCATATTTCATTACCCTCAACAAAAAGGGGTCTTACAAGCCACAATACATCATAATCCAAAAATCTCAGAATACAAAAGTTACAAGAATTACAGATTCTCAAAACTGCAACTAAATCCTCCTGGTTACAAAATCTAGCTTAAAATACAAAAATAACAAATCTGAAGAATTTCCTTTAGGCTCTTGCTCGCTTGACTTCTTAACTATAACCTGAGGAGGGGACAGAGAGGGGGTGAGTTTGAAAGCTCGTGGGTAACAGATTACAATAAAGGATAAGAAAAAACTTTTGAAACCATTTTACTTGTCACAATAAATCTTCGCTGAGTTTTAAAAGTACATATTTCTTAAGCTTTTAGCCAAAATCTACAAATCACAAAACATGAATGCATCAAACTTGATCAAACACCTCATGAGCACATAAACACAACAGAATGGTTTGGGTGGATTTGTAACAGAACGTACTACACATTTCCCATAAGGGTCCTATGTAGCTGTGAACAGAACGTACTATCGCAATCCCACAAAATGGTCTTGCATAGCCGTGAATTTATGGGAGTCCGTGAAGGAGCTCCGTGCCACTAGCCAGCAGGCGGGAGAAGCCTTAAACTTGGGTCAACGTGCACATGACGGTTCTTAAGGGATCATCACAAACCCACATAACACATATATTTCAAAACTTGTAAACTTGTGTTGCCCAAAATGGCACTTCTTGAAAACTTGAG
>JAOSBK010000206.1:34416867-34444748 GCA_027568895.1 Erythroxylum shatona
AAACACTCGATCACAAATATGCACTAACAGCTCTATCCGTACCACTATGCTCATCGCATCGGTAACGGGATGTTACATATCATCTTTATAAAAAGAACAACTATTATTCTTATAATAAAGACAAATCTATTCAAGTCTAGATAAGAAATAGAAATGATGTTTCTAGTAATAATTGGAATATAATAATTATTATTTAGTTAATAGTAAAAGGTTAGAAGGCAAAGCTATATTACGAGTTCCTATAGCTAATAAAGCAACTTTAGCTCCATTACTAACTCGTAGGTCCACTTCATCTTCTCACAATGATCTACTCCATTTTAACATCTGCATTTTATTACAAATGTGAGAATCACATCCAGTACCTAATACCGAAGAATATGGAACAAAAGTAGAAATACTAATCTTAATCATAAACATACCTGAAGAAACAACTTCCTTAAGCTTCTTATCTTTTAGGGTAACCAAATAAGTTGAGTAGTTCCTCTTCTTGTGTCTATTAACTCCACAATGAAAACATATTCCTTTGTTATTGCTCTTCTTATTGACTCCACCTTTGGCTTTACTCCAGCAGCAGAAACCTTCTATTTCTTATTATTATTCATCTTAAAGCCCTTTTTCTTACTCTTGGAAGAATCCACACCAAAAATAGAATTGGATTCCTTCTTAAGGCACCCCTCTGCAGTCTAAAGCATATTCAATAGTTCGAACAATGATATATCATTTTGATTCATATGGAAGTTAATAACAAATTGTGAAAAGCTCAAACTAAAAGACTGTAGCACTAAATTAACTCTTAATTTGTGACCTATGACAAAACCTAATTGGGAGAACTTTTCAATATACCCAATCATCTTCAACATGTGTAGGTTCACTGAAGATCCTTCTACCATTTTGCATTCAAATAATGCTATGGAGAATTGGTATATCTTACCCTGCTTTGTACACCAAACAAATCCTTGAGATGCATAATTAGAGCCTCTATGTTCTCTTATTGCCTCTAAAGCTCTGGGTACATAATAGCCAACATCACTCGTGTAGCTTGCTCAACATCATTAATATAACATTGATATTTCTCCCAAGCCTCACCAATCTTATATGAACTAGACTCTGGTAAAACAGGAATGTTAAGAACATATAACTTCTTTTCTTGTCTGAGAACAATACTTAAGATGTGAAACCAGTCTGTTAGGTCTAGTTAGTTTGTTAACATCTATGATACTTCTCAACATTAGATTGGTACTCATCTTTTGATTCGATAACCAAAAGATATAAAAAAAAGCAAGTATTATCTTTTTTTAAAAAAAGAGCAAGTATTAGTTTATGTCAAAAAATCAAATAAAATAAGGACTTTAATAAATATTTTATTACTCCCATTATTTTATTAAAAATAATAGCCCTCACTATTAAATTGAGAAATTATCAAATAATCTCATTTTGGGCTAGGATCCCATTTAAAAATAATTAATCTTGAGTTTGCTCAACAAACTAACTAAATTTAAATCAGCTAGATAACAATTTTATCAATCACATCTTATATGGCCCCTAGATTCATTAGATGACAATTCTTTTCCAAAATATATTATATGTATTATTCCTAACCTTGCCTTTAAATCTATATAATCGTGAGTTTGCTTATCCAAATCATATAAAATTTAGTTAAATTTAATTAAAGATAAAACATATTGGGGTTAAATTGACCTTGAGTTTATTTAAGGGTCGTTTGGTTCTACTTCTATTTTTTTATTGTAGTTTTCAATTTTCGTTTTCAATTTTTTGTTTATATTTTTCTTTCAAATAAAAACAATAATTTGTTTAATTGCTAATGTTAATGTAGCTATATTTTTACCACTGATAATAATTATCTATTAGATAAAACTTAAAGATAAATTATTTTAATTAAATAAATTTATTTAATCTCTCATATAATATTTATTATTAATAAAATTATGTTATTTTAATAAAATAAATAATTTATAAATTAATATTTATTTTAAATATATTTTAATTATTAAATCAGATTTTATTTGAATATGTATATATTTTAAATTTCATTATATTTATTAATAATTTATTAAAATTTAATTACATATAATTTAATTATACAATTAAATTAAATTAAACTATTCATATTTTATTGATATTTAATTTTAATTAATTAAATATAATATTGAATTAAATTATTCATAATTTTTATTAATAATTAAATAATATATATTTAAATAATAATAAATCAGATTATGAAAAAATAGAAATAGGAAACAAAAACTATTTTTTATAGTTTTCATAATTTTTAAAAATTGGAAGAAACCAAAACAAAAAATAGAAACTAAAAACTCAAACAAACAAGTATTTTTACTAAATTTGAAACAAAAACTAAAAACCAAAAACAAAAATGGAAACAAACACCCTTCAACAAACTATACAATAAACACAAATCTTATTTTATTCTTAAATAATGGAAGGCAACTACCATATTCTCAATATGTAATTAATATTTAATTGAAATTTTTAAATTTTTAAAAATTTATAGTCTCATCAAAATAATATAATCTCATTATATTAACAATTTCTAACATAATCTAATTAAGGAAAAATCTTTTAAAACCTTTGCTTGATTCTAATTATTGATTTGATAACTAATTTAATTTAATAATTCAACTTCTTAAAAAACTAAACTAAATTCCAAAATTTTATAATTGTACTTTCATCAAAATGGGATATTAATGAAATTGTAAACTAGCACACATTATATTTCTTTCTTATAAAGAAAGTAATTGATCTCATAAATTAAAGTATGGAGATACTTAAACTAATGTATGGGCGCTTATTAGAGAATAAGTTCATTGAACTGACTTGACTATGAGGATCCTAAATGGAATATTACTTATGTGTCCGTGGATTTTATCACAATGATGGTTGTATAATCGATCCTTAAACTAAAGATTACTAAGGTATTTCATGTTGAAATTACTATTTTTTGATACTACTTATGAATTATCATAGAATAATCTAGTTGGTAGTATTTAGATGCAGTGTGAACCATATGGACATAGTTAAGAAATTTAATAAAGGATTTGTCATTATAAAGTAACTAGAGAGAATGTTCTATTATTCTTGATTGGTAGTGATTTAAGGAATTCTCTGACCGAAGTAAAATGACATTTGAAAAAGTATTTTTAAATATCAGTTATAAATCAATTAAAAATTAGTAAGAACGAACATGATTGATACACAATAGTAGACATTATATTCATACTCTATCCAATTGGAACACTGAATAACAAAGGATTAAATTATACATCATAATCATGAATGGACAGGTTAAGTCAAATCACTTTAACATTTCCAATATTTGGGCGGGAATGACATGTTACTGGACATCAATCTTGATCTATAACTATAAATTGTTTAATTAGATAATGAAAGATAAATTAAAAGGAGTTTTAATCTATCTGATTCTAATTATGAATTAGAATTATAATTTATAATCGTTGCCAATATATTAAGAATCTAATCAATTACACAAATAGAACAGTTTAAAAGAAAAAATCAATTTCAATTAAGTTGGACTTAATTATAAAATTTGAGAAACTTTAGGGATTAAATATGAGATATTTGATTTTATTAAAATTAAAATAATTATAATTAGAGTTAGACTTTAATTATAATTGATGTATTTAATTTTAATAAAAATTGACTTAATTATAAAGTTCGAGAAACTTTAGGGATTAAATATGAGATATTTGATTTTATTAAAATTAAATTAATTATAATTGATGTATTTAATTTTAATAAAAATTGACTTAATTATAAAGTTCGAATAATTTTAGAGATTAAATATGAGATATTTGATTTTATAAAATTTAATTAATTATAATTAGAGTTACGCTTTAATTATAATTGATGTATGTAATTTTGATAAAAATTAAAAATCTTAATGCTTTTTCTATAAATAGAAATAAGCATAAGGAGCTAGCACTACCGCTTATTCCTTTCAAGAGTCTAGAAATTGCTTTATGAATACTATTAGAGGTTAGATGCATAAACAACTTATATAAAACACATCGAAAAGGTTTTGAAAGTATTTTAATAGGAATATTGAGTCATGTATTATTTCATATTTTATGATTCGAGTTTAATTTTTTAAGTTATTCAATTATCAAAAACTAACCGAAAACTGTAAAATTTATTTTTCTATCATTGCACCAGTGATCATTAGTTTCCAACAGGCATATCGTAACAACCATCAAGTTGTCTATTGCACCACATTTTATTGCTTATTCTAGCACTCGCCTATGGCTGGCATAGCTTCACATCATTGTACTCTTGGAGTCTGTTTTGAATAAAATCTACACACTACAGCTACAAAACACATCCTATATTCCATCACTATAGATATATAAGCAAAAACTCATCTTGGGCCAAACTAATCAACTTAAGCTCTAGTTCAGCATTCAAGGGGTCACCCCTTCCACCCTAGTCCTTCATCCCTTCATGTGCGAATCATCTATTGCACGGGTGACTACCAACTATCCATTTACGTAACCGTCCTCAACATGTCTTAATTAGGGAGGGACTCTATTCTTATCATTTCTTTAGGGCAACAAGGTCAACAATCTTTAGACATCTCTATAACCATACCATTTTGTGATAATATTACTTGACAAGTACCAGCATTTGTCACAATTAAAGACCCACAGAAGAAAAAAATATTATTCAGTAAAGTGGTGCGATGGTGTATAGAGACAAAAATGCTCCTTTCTCCATTATCAGACCATACATGCCTCTGCACAATCAATGAGTTATGGGACTTAAGGAATCTGGTGAGACAATATTTGATCCTAAGAGATAATGCTTGATGTGTTTAAATAACCAACTATGGTAGTTATCTTAGATAGGCTACTGATCATGTAATGATTGTCGTTATCTTATTAGTATTTGAGAAAGCTATATACACACGATGTTTTGAACTTCTCTATATAAATATACCCAGTAACCTCGCTTGTTAAATAAGTGAGGATTTTCAATTACTCAAATAAACTGTTAATCAATTTGGTATCAGAGCCTTACGCAAAACTGCAAAGTGATGGCTACTGATACTGAACAATCTACCACTACAATCACCTCGTCACTTCCAATTGTCCCTAGCCAGTTATCCCTCAACACCACTTCTTCCTCTTCCTCCCTCAATAACGCACATCACTTCATTTCCATGAAATTAACAAATCACAACTATTTATTCTAAAAGACATAAATGTGACCCTTTCTCTATAGCCAAAGACTGTTTGGCTATGTAGATGGCTTTAAACCATGCCCTCCACTAACAATTACCTCCTCCAACGATGACCAATCTGAGATAAATCCTCTTTTTACTGCTTGGATGCAATAGGAATAAATGCTCATAAGCACTTTGATCACCTCCTTGTCTACAGAAGTTCTCCCTTGGTGATAGACCGCACTATATCTCAAGAAATCTAGCTTACTCTCGAGCAAGCACTTGCTTTTGCCTCCACTACCAGAATTATACAACTTCATCTAGCACTCCAAGGAATCAAGCAAGCATCTGGTAAATTAGTGACAACCTTTTGTTCATCGTGCAAAGGGGTTCAGCAATGAGTTAAGTACGACTAGATGACCACTGTCCACGAGTGACTTGAACCTTTATATTTTTAAAAGATTAGGGGTGGAATTTAAGGACGTTATTACTACCTTATCTACAAGACCAGACCCTGTACCCTTCACTGAACTTAATAGTTTTTTAGTAAGCCACTAGTTCCTCTATAAAGACTCAATTTCAGTAATTGTTCCAAGCATTACAAATTAATATTGAACCTACTGTGCAACTAGTAGCTAATGTTGCACAAAGGACTCCTCATTCCAGTCAAGGAGGTAGTAATGGCAGAGGTCATGGTCAAAATGGTAGAGGACGAGGTCGTGGACGTGGTAGGAACAATAAAACCTATGATGAGAGAAATGGATGGAATCAAAACTGGCAAGCAAATCAGAATTGACATGATAACATTGAAAAGAGAATAAGGTGCCAGCTTTGTAACTTATGTTATCATATCGCGAGTTCCTATCCACAGAGGTATCAAACTCCTATCATGCCAAGTGCACACTTGGCATCTGTTCCTACGCCATCTTATGTTCAATAGTATCCTTGGTGTCCGGACACTGGTGCCACGCATCATGTCACGCCTGACTTAGCTAGCATGGATCACTATGAACCATTCCAAGGTAATGATGAACTGCAAGTTGGAAATGGTGAGACTCTTCCTATTAAAAATATAGGGTCTGCACATATTTACATGCCACAAAAAACTTTACACCTTAATGATGTTTTACATGTTCCAAAAATCTCAAAACCACTTTTATCTGAGCTATATATACATAGGCTTTCTAACTTGAAAACCAAGTTACACTCAAAATCCCACTAAAACTAAACTGCCTAAGATCATGCTAAAATCACATCTATCCTTATCAAATTACATCACGTGAACCAATTAGGCAACACCCCGTCTAAATAGGACTCTAGCTGATATGATAAGGCAAGATAAGATAAGATAGTCGCAAACTTATACACCGCAGGACATTTGCCACCTGTCCTTTATTAGGCAATCTCCAGTGGTGTGAGAGGTTGTTGTCCCAACACAATATCTTTCTGTTATCTTATCTAATCTTGTCATTTAGAGTCCTATTTAGATAGGGTGTTGTCTAATTAGTCCATGTACTGTGTTAAAAACTTCAAATCATAACCTATCATATTAAAAAGGGACGTTTAGAATCGGCCTGTAAATCTAGCATCTCAGTCTCTCGCAATATCCGCTAAAACTCTGAAATACTTGACCACGTTCTTGTAGAACAACTCGACCGTAACATTCAAGGGACAAGTCAGAGGAGTTGGCAGGAAGTTCGTATACTTAGAGAATCTGTCAACCATCATCATGGTTGATGCTATGTTGTCCACCTTTAGAAACCCACTAATGAAATCCATTGAAATCGACATCCACAGTCTCTCAAGGATGGATAAGGATTATAGCAAACCGGTTTCCTTCTTTCTCTCCGGCTTATCCAATTGACACAGGAGGCACGTCTTGACGTAACATTCCATATCATTCTTCATCTTCGACCAAAAGTAAGAACGAGATAGGAGCACTAGCATCCGTTAGACTCCTGAGTAACTAGCCCCACTGCAAGTCATGCGTCTCCTTCAACAATTGTTATACCTTTCTCAATTGTTATACTAAATCCAAGGTGACCTTTGTAACAACTATGGTACCAGATTATACATTTTTGAAGATTCTAGGGTGCCTTTGCTTTCCATACTTAATGCCTTTACAATCACCATAAAATGGATTTTCGCTCCTTACCATGTGTATTTTTGGAGTATAGTCCTTTTCATAGGGGTTATTGTTGTCTCAACTTAAAAACTAACCATTTATACATTGCAAGGCATGTTATTTTTCATGAGACCAACTTTCCCTTTAAAAATTTTTCAACAACACTCACTAATCTATTTCCCTCTTATCATCATGATTCTCCTTGGGTTAGTGTGCCTTTGCATGTCTCTTCCAGTCTAGGTGGTGATTCATCCGCTTCAGTCCATTTCCCTCCTCAACAACAGAGTTCAGGTCCTTCGAATATCGCATCTTTTATTCAAACACTTCCCTCACCAAAAACAAATACCAACCTCACTTTGCCACCCCCTGCAACTATATAACCCAAAACCTCTATACTTGCACCACTATATAAAATTGTGCAGCCCCAAGGTTCAAATTTGGTTGTTGATTTAACAAAATTCAATGCTCCATTTTTTCCATCTGGTCTAGTCACCAATATCATAGTAGCTCCTCATCGTGCTCATCCCATGCAAACACATGCTATGTTCAAGGCTGAGAAGCAAAAGCACAATCACTCATTGGTGTCTCTTGCGGTCAAAAGGCCATGTCCGAGTATTGAACCTCAAAATTATACAGAAGCAAAGAACTATTGTGAGTGGCATGATGCTATGGATATAGAGATCAATGCTTTTATTCAGAATGGTATATGGATGTTTCTTTTACCGAACCTAGTCTATCGATTAAAGCGGAAAGCAGATGGCTCTCTTGAACTATTTAAAGCTTGCATTATGGCCAAAGGTTATCATCAATAATATGTAATTGATTACGTTGAGACTTTTAGTCCTGTTGTAAAACCAACGATGATCCTCAATGTACTCTCTCTGGCAATCACTAATGGATGGGTAGTCAAGCAAATGGATGTGACTAACGCCTTTCTCAATGGCAGTTTAAAAGAAGAAGTTTATATGACCCAACTACTCGGGTATATTGACAAACACAATCTGACCCATGTCTGCAAATTGTTGAAATCTTTGTATGGTTTAAAACAATCTCCTCGTGCTTGGTTTCATTGTCTCCATCAAATTTTACTAAGTTGTCAGTTTCAATGATCCACAGCAGACAGTTCTTTGTTTATCTACAAGTTCCCTATGGTGGTATTGTTTGTTTTGGTTTATTTTGATGACATTTTGGTCACGGGTAGTAGCAACGAAGTAGTGCAGTCTTTAATTCAAAAGTTACATAGCAGGTTTTCACTCAAGGACTTGGGTGATGTACATTACTTCTTGGGAATAGAAGCCCACCGGAGCAAATCAGGCTTGTTCCTTACTTAACGATAGTACATTTATAACTTATTACATCGGTATGGTATGGACCAATGTAAGTCGATTTCCACTCCACTCTTAACAACCACAAAAGCTAATGCAGTATGGGGATGAATTGTTTAAAGATGTAACCAAGTTTAGATAGGCGGTCGAGGCCCTCCAATATTTAACCTTGACTAGGCCAAATATTGCCTTTGCCGTCAATAAAGTATGCCAGTTTATGCATGCACCCCAGTAGGCTCATTGGGTGGTAGTTAAACGCATCTTCCGCTACTTGAAATCCACCTCTAATAATGGTTTGCACATACGACTATATACTTCCATGCTGCCACATGGTTTCAGTGACTCTGATTGGGCTGGCTCCGTTGATGATTGCAAGTGTACAGGTGGTTATACAGTGTTTCTAGGTGCAAATCTATTATCATGGAAATTGGCTAAGCAAAAGGTGGTTTCACGATCCTCCATTGAGGCAGAGTATAAAGCTTTGGCTGATGCTATAGCTAAGATTTTATGGCTACAAATGTTGCTTCATGAGTTGGGTATTACTCTTCCAAAGCCACCAATCTTGTGGTGTGATAATTTGGGAGCAACTTATTTGACTGTCAATATGGTCTTTCACGCAGTTATCAGACCATATATGCCGCCACACAATCAATGAGTTCTGGGACTTAAGGAATTCACACAATCAATGAGTTCTGGGACTTAAGGAATTTGGTAAGACAATATCAAATCCTAAGAGATAATGCTTGCTGTGTTTAAATAACCAACTATGGTAGTTATCCTAGATAGATCTAGGATATTGACCATGTAACAATTGCCCTTATCTTATTAGTACTTGAGAAAGTCATGTACACACAATGTTTTGAACTTTTCTGTATGAATATACCCAGTAGCCTCGCTTGCTAAATAAGTGAGCATTTTCAATTACTCAAATAAACTGTTGTTCAATTGGTTTAGATTACAAAGAATTTAACCTAATTTTTCTTTATTTTTTGCTTTTTTATGTGATCTGAAGTGTCATTCACTACATCACGTTCATACCGCTAAATTGAGAGTTAACGACATATCACCTTTATTATAAATTAAAAATTAGTACATTTTATTATTATTTTCAATAATTGTGAATTGTAAAATCATGTAAATTTTAGAATTTTTATTATATTTAGAAATTTTATCATTTACCAATTTTGATGTGATTTATAAATTTTTCTACAATTGAGATTGTTATTTCTCCTCATTTGCTGTATGCTGATATTTTCTTTTCTTCCCTCTCATTTCTTTTGTGCTAACGATAACTTTTATTTTCGAATTTAAATGCTTTAAAGTAAAAGATATGCCTTCCACGACTTCAAATACCGATTTGAGGTTGCCGCAATTTCTTTTTTTTTCTTTTATCATTTTTAGCTCCAGCAAGGTTCCACGTAAAGCACGTCTCAATAACGTTAATCAATCTAATCTATTAAGACAACTTGAAGTGTCCATATTGAGACGACAATAGCATGCATACAAGTCCTAAAAAGACAGAACAACAATCTAATGGGCCTCGTAATTAACGTGATCAGTCAAATCATTATTCCACTTTCACAATTTAATTCAACTTCCATTTGTGGCTGTGGTTGAGGCTGTCCTCCATCAAATTTAAGGACCACCTATTGTCTCAAAAGTATTACATAAATTTATGACGTCCGACTCAGACGTCATAAATTTCCACACTTTATGTAATACTTGTCTGAGACCGTTATTTGGACAACTTTACATTTTTATCAAAATCTTCTTTACTATTATATAATTTTAATTCTCTAAATTGTTTTTGCAGCTTAAGGTTTGCTATTATTATTCGTATGTTGATTTACTTCTGAAATTGGTTGCTGGTTCAGACTTCACTTTTTTCTCTACAGACTTTTTACGTCTATGAAACCTGAGTACGAATTGAGATAGCCAAGCTGGTTTAAGGCGTCGGTAAATTTCTGGTCCGAAAGGTCTCAACACTTAGGTTATTGTTATTTGCATATCTCATTTACCCTTGGGAAACAAATTCATAAAGTTCAAATTCTACTCCCCCCCCCCCCCCACATTTCTGACATTTATCTAATTAAGATTTTCTTATTAACCCAATCCTTAAATTGCACCTCTCCCTTTCACGTCTCCCTATCAAACTAATTCCCTTTACATTACGCAACAATAAGTACCTGCGTTCCAAATTTTGTCCTGTTACCTTCTGACCAAGCTTTTCAAATTTGGAATATACCCTCCATTTTTTCATTTATAATTGAAAAAACGTAAGCAAAGAGCTAGAATATCGATTGATGGACATAAGAAAAGGGATTTTATACAGTATAAATGCAACAAAGAAAACAAAAGCAAATCGAAACAAACGCGATAAATAGAAAATAGCAAATATATATTCACAAGAAATATATTTCCATAAGCGCGCGTGTATGATTTTTCAAGGAAAGACCAAAACGTATCTGAAGAAAATAATAAGTACTAGTTAAGACAGAAAAATCAAAGCCACCGTACATGGAAGAAGAGTTAGGTCGTCGCTTTCCCAATTCCCTGCCTTAAGCGACCTGCCATCGGCTGTTGACTAAATTTACCAAAATTATAATTGCCGTTTGTTAAACGTACTATCATCGAACACTTTTCGACCAATATTCACACCGCATAAAGAAAATATTGCGCAACTTTATCCTGGTAGACCAAATGGATAATACTTATTTGGAGGACTTCCTTCGTTGATCAAAATGTGGATATCGGCCTTCACACCAATAACATTTATTGTTCACTTTTTGTAACATCAAATTACGTAACATCTCATCAATTACTCCGTAACCTTTGTATTTGATTTTTTTTAAAATCTAAATCATAACATGATTGGCGCATAAAACATAGCAAAGTATAAATGGTAAATTCGTACTTTATTATATATCTTAATTTTTGTTGTTGTTATTTCCATCAAATCATTTTTAAGATTAGATCATCTCAATCTCCATAGTTATAGAACTGTCAAGCCATTGATAGTATTTGCAAAACGTGTTGATAGAACTCCCCAAATGGTATAGAAAGGGGTGAGCTAAGAGTGGTAGCTAGTGCAAAACCTTCACCTATTTAAAATAAGAATTAAACCTTTTAGTAATTTAATTAAAATATCGTCCTATTTTAATTTAATTTAAATTACAATTAATTCTAATTAGACCTAAGTAAGATTTAATATTTCATATTTATCCTTTTTTATTAAATATATCATATTTAATTCTAAAGTTTCTTAAACTTTACAATCAAGTTCAACTTTATCAAAATATTTTTCTCTTTTCAACCTATTATTTGTTTGTGATCCGCTAGATTCTTAAATATGCTGACAATAAATATAAATTATAACTGTAAATTATATTTAGAATTAGATAAATTAAAATTCTTTAATTCATCTGTAATTCTATAATTAAATAATCTATATCCACTGATCATGATTAGTGCCTTGCAACACATTTTAACCACATAAATATTTAAGAATGTTAAAGTAATTTTAACTAGCCTTTTCATATATGATTTTTTTTGTAAAATTCAATGATTTCATCCTTCAACGTTTCAATTAAAAATAGAGCATAAAATTAATGTCTACTATATTTGAGCGTAATCAAGTTAGTTCTCTACCATTAGTAATTGATTCTATTAATTATATTTGTAAATTATTTTACGAAGTGTCATTCTACCTAGGCCAAGTATTTCTTAGATTAATTTAATCAAGTATAATAAAATATTCTTCCAACTTACTTTAGGATGTTAAATCTTATATTGATCACTTAACTACTTTCATATAGTTCATGTTATATCTAATTACCATTGATTGAGCTACCATCAACTAAGAATAAGTCATAAGTAGTATCAAAATATAATAACTACTAAATCAGATAATTTGAAGATCTCAATTCAAATGATTATATATATAATCATCACAATAAGAACTTTCAGAAATATACAAGTAGTTTTCTAAAGGGAATTCTCATACAAGGTTAATTCAGTAAACTTGTCCTCTAACACGCATCAGCATGTTTGTTTAAATATCAATTTTAGTCTATAAGATCGACTACTTTCTTCATAAGGAAGAAGCATAATGTATACCATTTTTTACACTTTATTAATGTCCAATCTTAATATAATAATGACTACAAATAATTTATAAATGCAATATAAATCTCATAATTACGATCTCATCATAATTTCATTTGCATGTACATTTATCCCATGAGCTTTATTACATACATATGAATATTTATAATATAAAAATGACTTTAAATAATTATGTTACTAAACTATAGCCAACCAATTGACCATAGCATCTAAAAATTGACTATAGGATATAAATCAATAGCTAAGTCGTATAAATTTCAAAATCACGAAATGACAGGAAAATATACAAATTCGTCTTTCTCCATATTAGGTTTGGATTGATAAACTTTTAATCAGAATTAGGCTTAGGATAAAAGGATTAGTTCAAAAGTCTTGACAATTGAAATTTCTCCCTTAAAATGATATTGTTTTGGTAATGCTCAAAATATCATTATTTTGATCTATAAGTTTAAAAACAGCAAGAGTAAAATAATGACAATTTGGTCAATTATGCTAAAATAAAGTTGTTTTAGGGCGTTACAAACTCAAATTAGATTTGGATCAGATTTGAACCATAGGTAAAAGGCTTTAGGCTAGGCCCCTTACTATCCTTATATGCGATCAAGGGTTTTGTTTTTCATTATATTTGAATAAAAATATAAGCATGTTCTTTTATGAAGATATCTTAGTTTAAAAATCATGCAAGTACTTTTGAAAAGATATTTGCATGACATAAGATTTTGGTATAAAAATTTTGTAGTTCTAGTATAAATTATAAGAAATATTGCTCTTACTTATATAAAATGATTAGAGTTAAAGATAATGGTCATGCTCCTATAAAGGTTTCGATTAAAAGAATAATTCTATCATACATTAAATTTAGTCAATTCATTAGTAAAATATAATAGTTTAGTATGATAAACGATAAACTCTGTAGATCATTGTGACAAAGAGAAGTATATGTATTTCATATTAGGAAATCAATCGTAATCAAATAGTTTAATAGTACAAATTAGAAATAAAAGGATTGGAACCTACTTGACCTAAATTTGTACAAAAACTTTTCTTCTCAAACTATTAACTATGAGTTATTCACGTGTCTAGCTTTTAACAGTATTTATAAAGCAGAGGAAAAGAACTTAAACCCTTTTGTGAGAAAAAGATAAGAGTGATAACTCTAATGTCTTTTTCCTATTTATAGAAAAATATTATAGAGTCTCTTTTTAATTAAAATTAAACTTCTAATTATAATTATAATTAGAAGTTTAATTTTAATAAAATTAAATATCTTATATTTGATTTATGAAGTTTCTTAAACTTCACAATTGAGTCCAACTTAATTTAAACTAATTTTTAAGTTTTTAATATGTTGATAAAGATTATAATTAGAATTTAGGTTAATTATTAAAAAATTTTGAACTTGACTCAATTTTATAATATTAGTTTAAACTTTAAAAAGTGGCGTTAGAATACTCTAACTTTTAATTTTTCACAAAAATTGTCTACGGTTAGACTTCTTGTTAATGGTGGTGATATGACTAGCCATACTAACTAATATTTTTGCCATGTTGGTGACATCTACATTATTAATTACCATAAGTGAAATTAACATTTCAAAATAAAAATAAAAATAAAAATTTAAAACCAAAATATCAAAATCCCTAAAATAAAATTCTGATTGTGTGTTTATCAAAATATGCTGATACAACCATGAACCACTTCTAATAAATAACTCTAGTTATTGTCAGTACCATCCTCCACCTCAAATTGGACACCATCAACCAAGATAATAAATCCAGCATAATTATCATTTGGGAAGTAAAAGTCCCCAGTGTCCAAAATCTATGGACCTCTGTAGGATATTTTTGTACTTCTCTATAAATTGGACAACTATTAATTGTATTTTTGGGTTTTTAATAACTTATTTGTTAAGTTAAGTAATTCGATCCTAAAAAAGGTAATAAAGTGGCCAAATAAATGATCTATATTAATGGTTGAAGTCCGGGAGGAAAATGGATCACAATTAGTGTAGACCAAATCTATATCGGGCTTATAATGGAAAAACCCGATATGGAAGCTATATATAAAAGTTAAGGTCTTCTTTAGTTACTTAAGTAATTCGTAAGCATACAAATCCTCTGACCCGTTAGGAGTACTTACATCTTAAGAAAATTGAAGAAAGGCATTAACTGAGTGTCGGTGATTAAATTCCTCAAAAGTCTCGAGGAGATTAGAGCTCATTTTGGCATTGGAACATCGAATGGAACCAAAATCAGATATTTCGCATTTCCTTCATTTTTAACCCTTTCATGAACAATCTGAAACTTGTAATAAGGTCTATCATATGTGTTACATGTAGATCAAAAAGGTTAGGTGATCGGGTTGTTAGAAACGAAGTTATTTCGGTTTCCATTCATTATGGTTTTCTTTAGTTTTTTATTCGTTTTTTGATTTTTTTATGTATATAATTACGTAAAAGTGGTATACATAAGGCTAGCTATAAAATTAGGTCAAAAGGAGAGAAAAAGGCATCCCAAGACACTAAAAATCATCCTCCCCCGTTGGAGGGTGATGGAATGCCCAGTGTGTACACTGCACTAACAGTGCTGCAGTAGCAGGAGGAGCGGCAGTACGAAGGACACGTGCTGTAGAGTGGCCCCGCACACTGCGAATGCATGTTGCACATGCCTCACGTGGCGCACTCTCCCACAAGTGTTGAACGACTGGTGCATGCGTGGCAAGCGCCGCATCTGGCCTGACATATGGACCGCAGGGATCGTTTGCACACGTTGTACAATGAATGTGCATATGTGCGTGGGGGTGTGTGCTTCGCAAATGCCAGATGCATCTAGAGAACGTTGGCACTACACTACTGCTGATATCAGCACACATAAAAAAAAGGAGAAAATTTTCAGAATTCTCGTAAAGGTACCTTAGGTCCTTTTAGGTTAGTTTTCGTGTTTGGGGAATTTTTAAAGTAGTTTTTTTCCGATTTTTCTGGATTTATTACGTTGGTAACCGGATTCTAGAAAAGTTTTTAAATCCTTTTTAAAGCTAATATTGACTGCATTTTCATACTCCAAACTGCACATGAAGGAGACACTTAAAATTTTGATGTCTCGAGCGGTAGATTCGGTATTCGAGAAAGTACGATAGACACTCTCATTGAGATTTTTTATTTATAAAAGTCTCAAATAAAGTTTAAAGACAATGTTTTCAGTATTAGTATGTGATTATTTAATTGTGAATCTAGTTTTTTCATTTATAACTAATTTTCACATACATTATGCCCATATAGAATGTGAAGATGATATAAAGTTGTATCATTTGTGTTTGTGGACTTTCTAGGGTACTAATGAGAATGCAGTCACCAAAGTGGCATTTTAAGTCAGTATTTTGGATTGTTCTACTAACATGTTGGGAATGTATTTGACCTTATGTTTGGTTATTCTCCCCAAAGGTGTTGGCCTTACATAAAGTTTTAAAATGTTCATAAAGGCATTAGATAGAGGAAAGTCGTTGCTTAAATAATATATTCACCCAAAGATGGTAGTATCATGATAGTTGATGATTTGTACTCTGATCATTTTTTTGTGGGGGATCTAATTACATATATGTATTCAACCCAAAGGTGTTTAATAATATGTGTGATCGGATTCTCAATACAGATATTGCTTTAATGCTTTCAATATCACTGTTATCCTGCATTTAAACTTTTTTCTCATTGTCTTTTCTATCTTACAATCACCTTTTCGGTATATAACAATGTTGTCATGATTGAGACCTTAAATGGTTCAATTTTAAGAAGTGTAACAAGAACATGGATTTTGCAGTGGAAATGGTTGATGTCAGCATGGCGATGCATATCGAGCGACCTTCTCCATTTACAGATATCAGCTTAGAAGTTGATAAAGCAGCTATGACGGTCTGGGAGAAAAGTTAAATAGGATGTGCTATTTGACCATTAAGAGGTCGATCCTAGATCATCTGCTGAGCGGATTGCCATATATGACCATAGCAAAGGAGTTCATAGACGGCATTTCCCAGAGATACAAGGTGTCTTCTCATATAGAGTAGAGCACGTTGATTAAGGAGTTGATCTCCATGAAGTATACGGAAGAAAGAGGTGTCCGAGAGTACATTATCAGGATGTTATACTTTTAGACTAGGCTGAAGGTGCTTAATGTACCAATTCCTGATAATCTCATAATGCATCAGGCATTAAATACTCTCCCTCGAGAGTTTGAGATGTTGGCTACCTCCTACATCTCTCAGGATGAGACTTAGGACATCAATGCCTTGATTTTCTGGTGTGTTACAGCAGAGGAGAAGATTAAAAGTTCTCCTCATACGGCTATGTATGCAATTGCCAAAGGTAAGGGGAAGGCTAAGCCTTAACAACCTAAGGGTAAGGGTAAGATACCCAAGCCCTCTCCGAGAATTCAGACTAGACAGTCTAGCATCACTAAGGAGCCATATGACCTAAAGGGTATGAGGTGCTTCTTCTATAAGAACAAGGGGCATAGGAAGTCTCATTGCGAGAAGTAAAAGCCATGGAAGGTTACGCAGGAATTGTCAAGTAACTCCTCGACCTTTATAATTCATGAATACAATATAGCTATAACCACGTCAAGTTCTTGGTGGTTAGATAGTGGAGCTTCTAACCATGTTTCTTCCACAATGCAGGGGTTCAGATCAAGAAGAAGGCCAACTAAGGGAGAGGAGAAGCTGATGGTTAGCAACAATGAAGAGGTGGATGTTTTGAATAGAGGAGATGTAGGATTAAACCTCAATATGGAGTTTGTATTAGTTTTACGAGACACATTTTATATACCATCTTTTAGACAGAACTTGGTCTCTTTGGATAAAGAAGGTTTTTGTTTTGTATTTGATACTTCAGTTGTAAATATTTCTATCAATACAAGACATATTGGAACTGCCTTCTTATCCTATGGATTGTAGAGGATGTGTCTCACTCTTAATGAAATGTATTCCTCTTCTTATGTTGCTAAACCTAATGCTCAAAAGAGAGCCTTCATAAAAGAAACATCGTACATGTTGTGGCATAAACGTCTTGGCCATATTTCCAGGGAGAGGGTTGAGAGATTGATAAAGGATAACATTCTCCCAACTCTAGACTTCAGTGATCGAGAAACATGTATCTATTGTTGTAGGGGTAAGTTGACCAAGATAAAGAAAAAGGGGTCAACTCTTACATCTGGTTTATTGGAATACATACATACATTGGTGGTCCCTGTATAGTCATTTTATGCAATGCTAGATATTTTCTGACTTGTATAGATGATTATTCTCGCTATAGCTACGTGTTCTTGCTTAAGGAAAAGTATGAAGCTCTTGATAAGTTCAAGATCTTTAAGACTGAGGCTGAGAACCAATTAGAAAAATCAATAAAGATAGTCAGATCTGATAGGGGAGTGGAATACTATGCCAAATATGGGATTGTAGGACAAGAAAAGGGTCCGTTTGTTAGGTATTTAGAATCAATTGGAACAATGGCTTAGTTTACTACGCCAAATAGTCCTGAGCAAAATGGTGTGGCTAAAAGTGCAATCACACCCTAAAGGACATAATGAGATCAATGCAAAGTAGGACTAACCTACCCAAATACCTTTAGGGTGAAATTATCGATACGACATTGTATATCTTGAATAGAGTCCCAAGTAAGTTAGTACCAAAGATGCCTTTTGAACTTTGGGTTGGAAGGAAGCCAAGTCTTATACACCTTTATGTGTGAGGCTGCCCTGTTGAGGTAAGTTATATAATCCTTATGAGAGCAAATTACAATCTTGTTCCACTTGTTGCTATTTGGTAGGTTATCCCGACCACTGAAAGCGCAACAGATTTTACCGTAAAGAAGGAGGGACCAGAATAGTCGAATCGTAGACGGATAAGTTTCTAGAATACAATGTCCAAGATAAGGGAAGATCTTCACATCCTTCAGAAGATAGCAGGATGGATACTGCAATTATTTCGTATCCACTTCTCATACAGTTAGGTCCAATGGACGTAGGTCTAAGTACCATGCCTATGTAGGCACAAAAACCTATACTTGTTCAAAAAGAGGTTACTGAGGTACAAGAACCTTTGCTATTGCGTAGATCTACCAGATAGAGACGACCTACTATCTCACCAAATTACATAGTTTATTTAGGTAAGCAAGACTATGACATAAGACATGTTGTTGATCCAGTCACTTTTACAGAAGTCGTTTCTGGATCCCATGCAGATATGTGGTAAGAAGTAATCAAGGATGAGATGTAGTCTATGAGGTATAATAAGGTATGTGAGCTTGTTGATTTACCTCAATATTGTAGGCCTGTTAGTTGCAAGTGGCTATTTAAGACCAAAAAGGACACATAAGGTCAAGTTAAGCAGTTTAAGGTGCAATTGGTTACCAGGGGATTCACTCAGAGAGAAAGAGTTAACTTCAATGTTACCTTCACTTCTATATCCTCGAATGATGCATTTACAGTGATGATGGAAATAGTAGCTCATTATGATATGGAGCTACATCAGATGGACGTTAAGACCGCTTTCCTGAATGGTGACCTTTATGAGGAGGTCTATATAGAGCAACCTGAAGGATTTCAGGATTAAGATGCAACTGACAAAGTCTGCAAGTTGATTAAATCAATATATGGTCTAAAACAAGCTTCTAGACAATGGCACCTAAAGTTTGATGAGGCTTTGACCTCATTCGACTTTATAGAAAACAAAGTTGAAAGATGCTTATACTATAAGGTTAGGGGGAGCAAAGTTATCTTTCTATTATTGTACGTAGATGATATCTTGCTCCTGTCAAATGATTTGACCATATTGTATGAGGTAAAGCAACTTTTGGCCAAACATTTAGATATAAAGGATTTAGGTGAAGCATCTTTTGTCCTCGGTATTTACCAGGACATATCTCAACACTCTTTGAGCCTCTCACAAAGAGCATACATTGAGTGAGTGATACAAAGGTTTAATATGGCTGACTGTAAACCTGTTGTAGCACCTATCTCTCATGATGTGGGATTATCTTTGGCATAGTATATAAAGAATGAAGTTGAGGGAGAGACTATGAGGAATGTCCCATATTTTAGTCCAGTTGTACCCTGATATATGCCCAGGTGTGCACCAGACTAAACAATGCGTTTGTTTTCAGACTGTTTCGTCGATATCTGGCTAAAATAGGTATGGACCATTAGAATGCAGTTAAGTGAGTGTTGAGATATCTAAAGGGTATCAAGGATTATACATTGACATACATGAAGGTTAACAATTTAAACCTCATAGGATATACAGACTCCGATTTCGCTATGTATCCAGATGATTGCAAATCCACATTGAGGTATATTTTTATGTTAGCAGATGGTGCAGTATCATAGAAGTGTCAAGTAGACACTGGTAACTTCCTCAACCATATATGCAAAGTTTATTACATGTTATGGAGGTTCTACACAAGTGGTTTGGCTCATAAACTTAATTTCTAAGTTGTCTACGGTAGAGATTCCATAGTTAGACCCATTCGGTTGTATTGTGATAATCTTACTGTAGTGTTGTTCAGTAACAACAACAAGAATATCACAAGGTCTAAGCATTTAAAGGTCAAGTACTTGACCATAATGGAGTTGACTCAAAAGGATGATGTTGAAGTGGAACATATCAGGACTGAGGACATATTAGCTGATCTTTTGACTAAAGGACTTCGCCCCTTAGTGTTTGTTAGACATGTATATAGTATAGGCATGTTAAAGTCCTTATACAATAGTAGTTAGGGATCACTGTATTTGCTCCTTAAAAGTTTGTACAGTTTGATGTATTATGACATTATGATTATTTATTAATATAGATTATCATCTTTTTGTCCTCAGTAATAACTGTTCTTGTGTATGATCATAATACATATGAAAATCTTAAGATTTGTATCAATCTTAAGCATTTAAAGGTTATAGGGCATATATAAAGATTGACCTTGAGCCTATGTCATTTTGACACATACAGTTTAGTATGGATATCTATAAATTTAACATGACATAGGAGGATATGAGTTTTTAATCCTGTAAAGGTTCTCTGATGCAATTTAGCATTCAGTTGGAGAACATAAAAGTTTTCTCTAATGCTATTCAGCATTCGATAAGAGAAAACAAGTTTTTTCTAATACTATTTAACATTCGGTGAGAGAAAATAGGATTTCTCTGCTGCAGTTTAGCACACCCAGTTTAGGATAAAGTTGGAGAAATTGAGACCTACAAACTAAAATGATACATTTTAGATCATACATGTATCATCTTAGTTTGTCACACTCCATTTTCCCATCATGTTAGTGAGATATTAGATATTTGCGATTATATTGAACCTTTGTCGCACATGACATTAGTGTTTGATTTTTTTTATAAGACCCCGCTTTCGGAGCCCAACTCCTGAGTCATAAAACGTGAGCATATTCTAATGAAATATCCTTAACTAAATCTCCTTAACTATCATCGATTCATCTTCATGTTCTGATATATAAATGTTGAGTCCCTAGGTCCCAGTGGGTGGGCTCACCGCGGCAAACTTTATGTTTCTCCGTGACGAACGGACGAAAACTTCTGCAGGGACCCTTTAGGAAACGTTCGCCGCGATGAACTCTTCACTTCGCTGCGACGAAGTTCCCATATTAGACCTAAGCATCTCTCGAGATTAGTACGTTGCGGCGAGAAGCTTGACTTCGCCACGGTGAAGATGCATAATTAACCATAATAATACCTTTCAAGAAGGGTTCACTCAAGAGCCTTCGCTAGGTTTCTCCATCTATCCAATCCTTACTTTCACTCTAAGTTGTCCCGAATTCACTCCCTTTAAGGTAACACCATTTCATGACAATTCAACTACCAATGTTATTTCATCATACTCTCTAATCTCTTTTCTTAAAACATTTTATTCATTTCTTATAACTAATTCTCATTATTCACAATTTCCTTTCTTTTTTTTCCCGTATCACATCTCACTTATATGTTACAACAATTCGTAATCAAAATGATCAATCTTAAAATGATAACTTCCTCAAGTATACCTAATTTCAACTCAACCTCATCCAGACGCAATTTCATACTTCATTAACCTCAAAAGTAAAGAGTTTTACAAAATTTTAATCACATATCAACATGACATCATTCGCTTAATACAAAAATACACATGGATGTTTATGTTTGATATGTTGCTAAAGCTACTCAAAAATCAAACTAATTTAGTATAAAAACTAACTATCTTGTAGTTGCCAAATGCCTTTATGTTCTTGATCACTTGATCTCTTGGTCATCACCTGAAATGGAGAGGAATGAAGGGTGAGCTTGAAAGCTCGTGGGTAACAAGTTTATAATGGAGAAACAAGCAAAAACCGTTGAAATATTTATTTGTCATGGAAAAATTCTTATTGAATCATAAAATGCATAGTTCTCAACCAATTCACAATAACACAAATCATGTATGCATCAACTTGTCGACATATCATAAGCACATAAGCACATCATAATGGTTTGGGTGAATCCAAAATAGAATGTACTACACATTTCCACATAATGGTCTTGTGTAACCGTGAATAGAATGTACTATCGTAATCCCACTTATGGTTGTGCATAGTCGTGAACTTATGGGAGTCCGTGAAGGAACTCCATGCTACTAGTGGGCAAGCAGGAGAAGCATTTTTGTTAAAGTACACTTGACTTGACTTAGGGGACCACCACAAACTCACATAACATGTATTTCATGACTTGCAAAACATATTGCCCAAAAAGGTACTTTTTCGGAAACATGATTTTCTTAACATTTTGCCAAAAAGGCATATTTAAGAAACACAATTGTCCATGAACATGAAATATGTCACATGCATTTCCATCAACCAAATTCATATACTAAACATATAACAATTTCTTAAGTCATTCAAAAGCAATAATGCCACCATTATAAAGCAATTGAAAACATTTAATTCTCTTTCCTTTGAAAACATAGTCATGGCTCATTACTCAATTATAATCATGTAACCCACCTTAACATCTTTGCTTATAAACTTGCTTAAAGAGACCTCTCTCCTTGCTCCTCTTACTTTCCTTGATTTCCTTTAACAATAACAAAAATTCCCATTCAATAGGAATACAATTTGAGGACCCATATATATAGCATATTCACAAAGATCAATTCTAAATACTCAAACTCTTCCAAAATTCTAAACCTTTGGGTCAATTTTACATGATCATTTAGATCAGGTAAATGAAAAAATTTGTTAACGCTTCCTTATAGAAAAATGTTTCTCATTCTCTTAATTTTCTAATGATATCAAAATCATTCAATTTGGTTTAGTACTCTAAAAGTCATACTTCAAACGTTTTCGGGCTATTCTTATACTAAAACAGCATTCTGTGTTCAAATTCCTTTCAAAAATTGAAATTCTTAGATACTGAATTAGAACTCCATTTCGTCATAAAATTTGTATTCCTATGCCTCTAGTTTACTCCAAATTAAAAACCATCCCATTTGGATAACTACACAAAAGTTATGCCTAAAATACCAAAACATATTCAAGCTGTTTAGAGAAAACTTCGTCGCGGTGAATCAAAAAGTTGGTCACGACAAACTTTGATTTTCTGCAGGTTGGCAATGGCAAACCTCAAAGATGGTCATGGCGAACCTTAGAGTTGGCCACGATGAACCATTGGGACTTCTCCATAGCGAACTTTGACAGAAACTCTACTTATCTTCCCAAATTTTGCCAGATTCCTCACCCCTAATATCTTACACCTAACACATCTTATATAAAAATCATCCTTTCTACTTCATTTCAACTCAATATCATTCACAAACCAATTCATGATTTGTCTTTGATCATTAACCTAAAAAGAGAACATTTGTATATACAATCATCAACAACTTTCTACGCATATTCAAATTCATTTTCACCTTTAATTATCACTAAATATGCTTCATCTAACAAATCAAAGAGGGTTAATGTTTATACTTACTTGTTTAACTTCAAAATCTTCAAACATCACGAAACCCTAGCTTATTTTCTCTTCTTTCTCTCCTTCTCTTCTTCTCCACGACACTCTCTTTTTCTCTTCAATTTTTGTTTTCTTCCTTCTTTTAATACAAGACAACTTTTCTTCTTCCACTTATATCCTTCATTTAAAGCCTTAAGTCTTCCAGACTTAAGTGAACTACCAAAAATACCCTTATACAATCTTACTACCTTAATTCAAATAACCCATGAATTAAATCCTACTAATATAGACATAATAATTAACTCCCAAAATTATTCCATCAAAACCTCATAATCCATTTAAATCATGCTTAATTTAAGAAAAAAATTCAGGGGTCAACATTTTTAGTATCAAATACCTTACAGGACAAAATGTTGGACTTTTATTACCTTTAGATCGAATGTTTTAATTTTTAAAATCTGGTACCAATACAGTAGTGTGACTTAACCGATTTTTAAACTATTTTTAAACTTGAGTCGTAACTGTAATTAATGCTTATCTAAGGGAGAGAATGTCCTACATTTTTGTCCTTCTCTATAAATTGGATAACTATTGATTGTATTTTTTTAATAACTTATCGGTTAAGTTATGTAATTCAATCCTAACAAAGATAATAAAGTAGTCTAATAAATGATCTAAATTAATAGGTCAAATTTTGGGAGAAAAATAGATCCCCATTAATGTAGGCCAAACCCATATTGGGCTCGTGATGGGGAAGCCCAATATGGAAGTTATATATAAAGGTTAAGGTCTCTTTCAGTTACTTAAGTAATTCGTAAGCATATGGACCCTCATACCCTTTAGGAGTGCTTATGTCTTAAGAAAACTAAAGAAAGGCATTAACTGAGTATCGGTGATCAACTTCCTTAAAAGTCCCAGGGAGATTGGAGATGGTTTTGGCATCAGAAACTGCTTTGGAACATTGAATGGAACCGAAATTAGGTATTCCACATTTCCTTCACTTTAACCCTTTCATGATGATCTAGAACACGTAATAAGGTCTATCTTATGTGTTACACCGTCCTTATCACCACTGCATTGCTAATGGTTCTTAAGCTCAGACTATCCTATGACTTCATATTGAGTTGGATTGCAAATAGATAGAATGTATCTACCAAAAGAGACTTCAACCTTTGACCTAATATTCGATCCATACTTATGTCTTTAACCCAAAGCTTCTTAATTAAAGAAATCACTAAGGGAAAAGTGTAGAGTCTATAAAGGAATATTTTTCATGGAGGTCATTATGGTATATTTCTCTTTTCTCTTCATTTAATAAAATTGTAATCTTTTTTAACCAAATGTGTGATACATAGCATCATAGATGCTTTTTTGTATGACCTATGTTTGGCTATATATGATTGAATATCATTTAACTTAGCCTCCATTACCTACGTGGGAATCTTTATCATTGAAGGAATATAGAGTTTCGATAAGAAATATAAATCAAGGTTCCAATACAATGATTTTAAATATTTTGTAATTATTGCAATCAATCCTCTTTCTATTCTCCTTGGTTAGTGGTATGTAGCTATGAAGTGCATGAACTACATTCCATATTATGCAACTTTCCAAGAACATGTATGGGTTATCTTCATTGTCATTATTGCAATCAATCCTCTTTCTATTCTCCTTGGTTGGTAGTATGTAGCTATGAAGTTCATGAACTACTTTCCATATTATGCAACTTTCCAAGAACATGTTTGGGTTATCTTCGTTACTTTCCAAGAAGTAATTTATATACCCAATATTATATTTATTGGAACTTTAATATTTATATTAAAATATAATTTTAACTATAACATTTTGAAATATTTAATTTGAACCGTATATTTTTCAAAGTTTAAACCAGATCGAACCATCCGATCTGACCGAAAAAAGTTTAAATCGGTCAATGGTCTAGTTCGGCTTCACCTCTATGTATAAAACAAGCCAGTTCGAGCCTTTTTCGATCGAACCAAAGAGTCCGGTCCGATATTTAAAACCTTGAACAGTACCACTGAAACGACCGTGAGCACGCCTGCGAAGCACGATGGTAAGATGCTTCCCTGCTTGCCGCCATTTCCACCACTACTAAAACCCCCATCATCTGAACCTTTAAGTTGTTCCTCGATCTCTTGATTTATTTTGTGGGACAAGGGAAGCGGTATATTAGTCGTAATTGGACCGAGAATTATATTATCCATAGGAAAAAAGAGCGATGATGAGAAGGAAACTACGTTCCATTTGTATGAAACTGAAGATGATAGGTTACTATTGGTAGAGAGGCAGAAAATAAGCCAATGATGATGACAACAACTAGAAGAAGAATGAGAAGGAATTTAATTATATTTTTAAAATATTTATTAATCACAAAGTTTATTTAAAGCAATTTGATAGGTAATATTTATAACTTTATTTCATATCAATTTCTGGTAGTGACAAGTTTTGTAACATTTAGAACTCTATTTCATTTCAATTTTTTGTAACATTTAGAACTCTATTTTATATCAATTTCTGTAACATTTAGAACTCTATTTCATATCAATTTTTGTAACATTTAGAACTTTATTTCATATCAATTTCTGTAATATTTAAAACTCTATTCATATCAATTTTTATAATATTTAGAACTCTATTTCGTATCAATTTCTAGTTTTGATAATTGAGTTATATATAGTCTTTCAACTATTCTATTTGTTGATCTAAAGCGCCAAAATTGAAACCTAGCAATATTTCAGTTAGGCTATTTAAAGTGGAGCAATTACTGGAGCAAAGTTTAATAAGTGAGTAATATATGTTTGTCTTTTGTGTATCCATTCTACTGTTGTTCGTCTTCTTTATTACAATTGATAATGAGAATTATTTAAGTTGCAAACTTTTTCCTTGACAGTAGTGTACCCAATTATTTTTAATACTTTTTAGGTTAAATCATAATAAAGAATTTGGAACCATCCTTTACTCATAGTAAGTCCGATCCAGCGTGGAATTATTTTTCTTCTTCTCAAGCATCTGATGGGAATATCCAATATAACTATATGTTTTGCGGTAGAATATTTAAAGGGGGAGGAATTTTTAGAATGAAAGAACATCTTATTAGTGTTAAGGGTAATATTGCTTCTTGTAAAAAAGTATCACTTGATGTTCGTGATATGATTGGAAAATAATTGCAGTAACAAGTAAAAAAGAAAAAAGAAAATAAAAAGACTCATGATATATCTTTTGGAGATGATGAAATACCACAAGTATCACAAGTATTAGATAAAGGAAAAAAGAAAAGCTACTATTGACATAGATTCTTATTTTTCTCTAAGAAC
This sequence comes from Erythroxylum shatona, assembly GCA_027568895.1. NCBI lineage: Eukaryota > Viridiplantae > Streptophyta > Magnoliopsida > Malpighiales > Erythroxylaceae > Erythroxylum > Erythroxylum shatona. The sequence goes on from JAOSBK010000206.1 coordinate 34,443,954, forward strand.
TACTCCTGATTCTTAACCTAGTCTTAAAAGTTTTATGGTTGATAAGGATGTTGTTTTATGATGTAAAAGGGCATGGGCTAAATGGTTCTATCATTCATATATTCCTTTAAATGCTTTAAATTCACCATATTTTCATGAAGCAATTGATGCTACAACAGCAATAGGTTCAGGATTTAAGGTACCATCTTATTATGAATTGCGTGTGCCTTTGCTTCAAAATTTAAAAAGGGAATGTAATTATTTGTGGATACATATAAATCTAGTTGGGGATCAACAGGATGCATTATTATGACAGATGGGTAGACTGATCAAAGAAAAAGAACCTTGATTAATTTCTTGGTTTATTGTAATATTGGAACAACTTTTATCAAGTATGTTGATGCTTCTGACATGGTAAAAAGTGCTAAAGCTTTATCTAAATTATTCTTTGAAATTGTCGAGTGGGTTGGACCAAAGAATGTTGTGCATTTTGTTACAGATAATGCAGCAAATTATGTATCAGCTGGATACTTATTACAATCAAAGTATGGGCATATTTATTGGTCTCCATATACTGCTCATTGTATAAATCTTATTTTAAAAGATATTGGCGGCATGGGTCATATTGCTAGTCTTGCTTCACGCGCATCTGAGATCATAATTTTTGTGTATAATCATGTCACATTTTTGTCTTGGTTAAGAAAAAAGAAGATTGAGTTGAGATCATTCGTCCCGCTGTTACCAGGTTTGCAACTACATTTATTACTTTGAAAAGTGTTTATGAACATAAGCAACTACTTCAAAATTTAGTGGCAA
>JAOSBK010000206.1:34446311-34461331 GCA_027568895.1 Erythroxylum shatona
TTACTAGTTATAACAAATTTCATAATAATAATAGAAATTAAAATAATTAATAAATTTAATAATAATAAAGAATATAATAATAATAATAATAATAATAATAATAAATATAACAAAAAGATTAACAAAATTATTAACACGAAATTTAATATTAATTATAATAAATTTAATATTTACTCTGCAATAAATTTAATATTAATAATAAGTAATTTAATAATAATATTTAATAGTTATTATAATAATGGAAATAAAAATAAATAATAATAATAATAATAATAATGATAATAATAAAATAAAAATAAATAACTAAATAAATAAAAACATATATACACTTAATAATAGTAACGAATTTAATAATATTTATAAATAATAATAAACATGTTGTATTAAAAATTCAGTACTGTAAAAGTCCAAAAAGTACAAAAATAATAAACATTTAAACATGGCTTTGATAACATGTTTCTTTGTCAATGCCATTATCAAAGCCAAGCTCGTAGGCCGCTTGGAGGAGTAGCACTCAGCAGTCAGCATAGAGGAAGGCGTGGTTTAAAATTTTAAACCAAAAACATCATCGTTTGGGTCTTGGACAGAATAAGACAGATTTGTCTTAGACAGACGATCCGGACTCGGAGTTGAGAGAGGTTTTTCGTTTAGATGGGGACTCGTGAGGGGCCGAGAGAGTAAGATCCACGCTTCTTTTTCCTCTAAGATCCACGCTTATTTGTCCTCACCACACAAAGATAAACAGATTGATTTTTAATCATAGATTCGAACTAAAGAAACAGAATGAGAAGCAAAAGAAGCACCAAATATCAAATAAGCAAAAAAAAAAAAAGAAAAAAGAAAGAAATAACTGGAATATCCTGTGGACTGTAGCATATTTGTGGACGTCAATGAGTGCTGGGGTTGTAGCTAGTTTCTCCAAACTTGCCTCGTAGAGAATTAGGGATAAATAATAAATAATAATATACTAATCAAGTAATGATAACATGTTAATTAACCTAATGATGGGTTAATAAAAATTAATATTTAAAAATGAGCTTTAATTTGTCACGTGACAATAATATCGACTTTTTGATTAAAAATAATAATAATGCTAAATTACTATTGACATAATAATATTTAAGCGACAGATATTTAATTCTGTCAAATTGTTGTCAAATTTTAAATTAATTTAAGATTTATTTTAAATATTTTAAAAAAGTTAGTATTTAAATTGAATGTTTCAAAATATAAGAGTTGAAGGAACTTTCTAATGCAAATATTGTGGTTCAAAACGTACTTTTAACCTAAAATGTATAGTCTTTCAAGTATACCTCGATTTAAGGTTCTCATTTTACTTCAGAGAGTCATGATTATAATAAAGTGAATTATAAGGAGAGGACATAGTTTTCTTCATTTGACCCCTTCCGTTCTAAAACCATAAAGTCACTCGCCTAAGTTGTAGTCCTAGCTTTTTAGTCAACTACGTCTTTCTGTATGACTCTATATTGTTCTTAATCTCAAAACTCCTTTTTAGTAGATCAACCTTTTTTAGAAGTACCTAATTTTATATATTATAAAACATGAATATTTAATTTACATAATTAATCTATAGATAGCTCTTGAGGGCATAAATTGGACCTCTAACTAATAATTTGCTAGATTGACTGGCCTGTAAACTAAAAGGAAAAAAAATCCCATTTTTGGAATTTAATGTTATCAATCTATCTTCTGTTGTTTTTATTATAGTTCATCATATACAAAGCAAAATTAACTTTTTTAAGTCATGATATTTTAATTCTTGAAGGTAACTTGTTTTTACTAGAAACTGTAAGAGAACTTCATCCTATGGTTATCGATAGAAGATAACAGTGAATGAAAGATCCCATTTAATTAAATTGGATTCATAAATAAATCTAAGAAATATTGAGAATTCTTAATTTAGGATGGAGATTTAGGGACTTTAATTATGTTTTTAATATTTATTTTTATTTTAAATTATTAATTTCACACATAACAGTTAATAATAAATGTGTCACCAAGGGGTAAAAATATTAGCTGACATAGCTAGTCACATTAGCATCGTTAATAGGTGTCTAACATATGGCTATTTTTGTTAAAAATTGAAAATTATAAGTTCTAATTCATAATTAGAATTAGAAAAACTAAAATTCCTTTTAGTTTATTTTTATTTTTCAATCAAATATTTATAATCAAAGGTTAAGATTGATGTCTAATAAAATGTCATAATTGTTCAAATATTATAAATATCAAAATAATTTGACTTAATTTGTCTATGTATAGTTATAACGTATAATTTAATCCTTTTGTCATTCAATGTTCTAATTTGATATAGAGTGTGAACTCTGTGACTTCTCTATTTAAATATAATCATGTTTGTTCTTGATAATTAATGATTGATTTATAGTTTATATTTAAAAACACTTTTGAAAATCTAAATTCATTCTAATTAGAAACTTTTTAATTTATTATTAATTAAGAAATGTGAAACATTTTCTCTAATTATTTTAGAGTGATAAATCTTTTATTAACTTACTCAATTTTTTCTATATAGTTCATACTATATCTAAGTACTATCGACGGAGTTATCCCAAATAAAATAAGTCATAAATAATATCAAAACATAATAATTTCCGCATAAAATACATTTGTAATATCAAGTCTAATGATCAATTATACAATCATTTAAGAAGGAAATCTATAAACATAAGTAATGTTTAATTTGAAATCCTCATAATCTGGTCAATTCAATAAGTTCATTCTCTAATAAGCACCTAGACATTTATTTAAGAATTTTCATATGTTAATATGTGAGATCAACTACACACAATTTGTGTCTAACTTTTCACTACATTAATCTCAAGCAATGATTGTAAATAATTTATAAAAAATACATAAATATAATATGAATCTTATAATTATTATCTCATTATAACTTTATTCGTAAAGTATAGTTATTTAATAGACATTATCTTAGATGTTAGTTGATTAAATAAACATAAATAAAATAAAAATATTTTTAATTAATTATATCATAAAATCTACAACCAATTGATGGGTTGTAAGATATAAACCAATACCTCAATCATATGAAGCCAAATCAGTGAAACTTAGGAGAAAAATATTAAGAAGTTAACGATTTTGCTCTTAAACATAGTTAATTATAAGGGATAACTCTTAATTTTTTGCATTTCCATACATATGCCTGCTTTAACCATTCTAAAAAGATGATTTAGATCCCTGTACAAATTGGTTAAGGTACCAATAATTATTATTGAAAACTACTTCCAACAAAATGACAGTCTTCGTGGAGGCAATCATAGAATGACATATAAACATATTCAACATGAATCAGCAACGTCGCTTCACTTCTACGGGCTCTAGGGGTGTCGTGTCCACTGTCCACTACTAAAAGTGTCTTTACCATTTTCTGCTTGTTGGTTTCTTACAAGAATGAGATTCTCAAATGTTAACAGCGCAGCTCTTATCCCTTTGAGAGCAACCCCCGACCACTTCATTGTTCGGAAGAAAAAGAGGAGCCATGTGGCCCGCAGACTTTTGCGGTCACTGGTTGGCATTAGGAATTCCGCAATACAACAATACGTGTGGGTCGGTCTAAAGTTGATGTCGAGAGGCTACTTTGTGCTTCCGTTGGAGCAAGTTGATTGACATGTTTAGTAGTCCCCAGTGGCAAAAGCCATACATAGATTGGAAACAGCTCGTCCTAATATATAGTTGATTCAACTTTTTACTTGATTCGGATTCTCCTGTAACATCATCAAACACTTAATAGAAATTCTGTTGATACGTGGGATTTAAAGAGCCTTCGTAACATACAATCTTATTCTTAACAAGTAAAAAGGTTATTTTTAAATTATCCATATTAAAAAATAAATAAATAGTAAATAATAAAAATAAAACAATAAAATGAGATTTAAAATATAAATAAAGAAAAATATTAATTTAAAAATATATAATAACATGGTTAAAGATTAAAAGTAAAAAATAAAATAAAATTAAAGTGTGATAATTCGCAATGTGAGGAGGAAAACATGACAGAAGATTTCAGGAATTTGGATTTAGAATTTTATTTTGTAAATTATTAAAAAATGCACCATAAAAAATTATGATTGAGATTTTTTGTTTTGCCAACCCTAATGAGTTTTACGCAAACTCGATAAATTTAATTTGTGCACTAAATGAACCGTAAAAGGTTGCAAAAATCACCTCATTTATTACCAGAATGTGCGTTGAATTCCCTTATTATGCTTAGTTGTCAAGTTTAACGAATATATAAAGCTCGGTTTAGTCCTACCAAAGAATCGTGCAACATTTTACGCCACAATATCACTAGATGTTAAGAAGTCAACAAATTAAAAGGTATGAACTAATTTTTATTGGACGAATAACAATTAAGTTAAAAGTACGTTTTAGAAATCAAAACAAAGATAGATTACAGCCTTGTCTAGAATGTAAACGAAGATGAACTATTCTTCATTCGTTGCCGGTGGATGAGGAGGAGGGAAATCCAGCACAATTTCTGCATAGAGTGCCCTTCCTGGAATGCTCTGCCGAAGACTAACAATTACTTTGACTTTTCAGCGTAGATTGACTAAACCCACGAGAAGTTTATTAAAGACGATTACGTGAGCTGTGTGTCCACGGGCAGGGAAAGAGCTGCAAGAGATGCTTCCAGCTTTAACAAAAAGCGACTCAGAAACCTGTAAATGCCAGGGATGTTGCCCAACCCCTTTTCTTGGCCTCTCTGTGGCTCAGACACCAAACCCCATAACCAGTGCTGCTCTGTCTCGCTATAGCTTCGAAGTTGCCATGGTTTCTTCCGTCTTCAAGAACTATCCTTTTACAAACCATGAGTCCCTCCCTTCGCTGCGACAATCGTACTTCGATTTGATCAACGTATTCCCACAATATGATCACACAGAACAGGTTGACAGAATCAGAGAACGTGAGTACCCTCATCTATCCAGATACGGTCATGTTTGTCTTGATTATATTGGTCATGGGCTCTTCTCATACTCTCAGCAACATGTTCATATTCAGCCTGAATCCGTAGCTTCAATGTCAACTACTTCTCCTCCTCCACTGCCGCCGCCACATTCTGCTGCCTCTGGACCGCCGTTCTTTGATATTTCCTACAAAGCAGTGAGTTTGAATTATCAGCTACAGTATGGTGGTCAGGAATCTGAACTGGAATACAAGTTACAAAGAAGAATTATGGCGTTTATGAATGTCTCTGAAGATGATTATACGATGGTTTTCACTGCCAATCAGTCCTCCGCATTCAAACTTCTTGCAGATAACTATCCATTTCAAACTAATCGGAACCTTGTTACAGTTTATGACCACAAGGACGAGGCGGTGGAAATGATGATCAGAACCTCCACGAAGAAAGGAGCAAGAGCGACGTCAGCTGAATTCCTGTGGCCTTCTCTCGATATCAATTCAGAGAAATTGCTGAAGAAGGTAGTGAGTAAGAAGAAAAAGAAGAAAAGGGGACTATTTGTGTTCCCAGTTCAGTCAAAGATGATAGGTACAAGGTATTCATATCTTTGGATGAGCATAGCTCAGGAAAATGGATGGCATGTGTTGCTTGATGCTTGTGCATTGGGAGCTAAGCACATGGAGACCCTTGGACTTTCCCTCTTCAAGCCTGACTTTCTCGTTTGTTCTTTTTACAAAGTATTTGGAGATAACCCTTCAGGGTTTGGATGTCTGTTTGTGAAGAAATCTAGCGCTTCAATTTTCAGTGATTTATCTACTTCTACTAGCATGGGTATAGTGAAGATTGTCCCAGCTAAAAGACCATATCAACACTCTGAAGACTTGTCCTCAGCTAGTATAGAGACTCAATCTATAGGTGAGTTACATGGTGATGGCATTGTGCAGGAATCTTCCTCGTTACCAACATCTTCTGGTCAGCAGGAGATTGACAAAACTCATGAAAAGACAGAGCATAACGCAGAACAGAAAGCATCGAAAATTGACAGTTTAGGTAAGTCGTCTGAGATTTTTGAAAAAAGTACAAATGAAACATTAGAACTTGAATGCGGAGGGTTAAATCATGCAGATTCAATAGGCCTGATCACAATCACGACCAGAGCCAGAGTTCTGATCAACTGGTTAGTAAATGGACTGATGAAACTACAACATCCGAATTCAGAAAATGGGCTTCCTCTTGTTAGATTATGCGGACCAAAGGTGAAATTCTATCGTGGGCCAGCAGTTTCGTTCAATGTGTTTGATTGGAAAGGAGAAAAAATAGATACTTTACTTGTGCAAAAGCTCGCTGAAAGAAATAACATTTCTTTAAGTTGTGGATTTTTGGAAAACATTAGGTTCTCGGACAAGAATGAAGAAGAGAGGGTATATACATTGGAAACTAGAACAAGTAATAAACGGGTGAAAGACTCAAATACGAAGCGAAACGAACCTCATTGCGGAATTTCTGCAGTCACAGCTACAGTGGGACTATTGACAAACTTTGAGGATATTTACAGGCTATGGGCATTTGTTTCCAGGTTCTTGGATGCAGATTTTGTGGAGAAAGAGAAATGGAGGTATGCAGCTCTTAATCAGGAGATATTTGAAATTTAATTTAACATCATTCTTTGAATCCTTCGCATATTCAAGATCAATTGCATTATGAGACATTGAATATATACAATTTCAAAAGAAACAAAGAATGAAGTTTGAGATCTAATGCCAGGAAGGTTAATATCCTACGATCAATCTTTGATTATATATTTATAACACTTAATTAAAGACATTCTTACTTTATACTTTTTTTTTAGTTAAGGCAACCCCCTAACCTTTGGTAAAAATTTCAAAATGGTCCCTACTGTTATTTTTAATACCAGTTTATGCCCTACCATTTTTAAAATAGAGCAATTTGTCCCAAAAATACTGACTCCTTCGAATAAACGTTATGTCTATGTTAGGTTTAGTCAACATGTCATGTAAGTCAGTTACTAATATAGCAATGGACGTATATATAGATAACAATTTCTTGTATTTTTATTTATTTATTTATTTTCTAAAATTTAAAATTAATTTACATATGTTTTCTTCTAAAATATTGCCCAACTGAATCCGTAATTTGACCCTAATCTGCATCTGTTTTCGTTAACCCAACTGAATCCCTTCGTGCTTCTTCTTCGTTTATCTTTTGGCATCTTCATTCTCCACTCGCCCCAGTAGAGGTACCTTCATTCTCCAGTCACTCCAGTCTGTTATGTCTCTTAGCACAAGATCGAGTCACTGGGCGATTAACTGTAAAATCAAACTCAATCAATTGGGGCTTTCCTTTGCCCTTCCTTGAATCCGTATTCCTTGAACGACCTATTTTGATGACTTAGCTCGTCAAAGGGAGCTGAAACCTTGGACCTTGTTAAAGAGAGAATCCGATCTTATAATTTCTTTGATAACTTTCTGGCTGCCGTTTTATTTCTCCCATAGCCTTATAAGTAGGCTAACTTATTACATTAAAATAGAATTCCTATTCTATAAGGAAACTAAGAAAATAAAAGGAAAGCACAATAAAACGTTAATAACAAACAGCCCTAGATATATCAGAATCTTAGCAGAATTAGAAACCAACGCTTAACCCCTCTGCTTCCTTTTATAAGTTTGTCCTATAAAGTTGTCCACAACATTACCCCCCTCTCGCTGAAAGAGCTTGTCCTCAAGCTCAAAAGAAGGATAGGTCTACTGAAAATGGCTCAACTCTTCCCAAGTTACGTCCTCTTCAGCCAGCCCAATCCACTGAACCAGAACCTCCCAAGTACCCCGATTAAGACGAGCTCTAAGAATAGAAGCAAGCTGTGCAAGGATTTGACCGTCTTCAAGGAGAGGTAGCTCGGAGATAGTAGGAATATGATCACCCTTAAAGACTTTCAAAAGGGAGACATGGAAAACATTATGTATACGACTTGTAGTAGGTAATTTCAGCTCATATGCAACTGAACCCACCGCTTCACAATCAAATAGGGACCATAAAACCGTGGAGATAGTTTAGAATAGACCTTGAGCCGCATAGAATGCTGCCTATATGGATGCAAACGCAGCCATACCCATGTGTCAGGAGTGAACTCAACCTCACGATGACCCTTATCATAGTAATCCTTCATTCGTTGTTGAGCTAAGAAGAGGCAATGACGGACATCTTCCAAAACCTTGTCACGCTCCAATAAAGCTGTCTCAACAGCAACCACACGAGTTGAACCTGAAGTATAGGACAACAAATGTGGTGTATCATGACCGTATACAACCCGAAAGGGAGTTGTTTGAAGAGTGGAATGAAAGGAGGTGTTATAGCAAAATTCTGCCCAAAGAACCCAAGCCACCCATTTGGTGGGGTAATCTCCAACAAAGCAACGGAGATACATTTCCACAGTACAGTTGACAACCTTAGTTTGACCATCTGTCTATGGATGGTAAGCCAATGAGAATTGTAACTTAGCGCCATGGAGGCAAAATAGCTCCTTCCAAAAAGGCCACTTGAGTGGAACCGAAGGTGCATTTAGATCGTTTCAAATATAGTCGGTTGGCACGCAATAGCTCAAAAACCTTCTGCATGTGGCTTAAATGCTCATCCCATGAGTGGCTGTAAATTAGAATATCGTCAAAAAAAAAACTAGCACAAATTGACGCAAATAATCATGAAATAGCTCGTTCATTAATGCCTGAAAAGTGGATGGTGCATTAGTAAGCCCAAACGGCATCACAAGGAACTCAAAATGACCATGGTGAGTGCGAAAGGCAGTCTTCTCCACATCATCAGGATTCATGCGGACTTGGTAGTAACCTGATTTCAAGTACAATTTAGTAAAAAATCGGGTGCCATGTAGTTCATTCAAGAGCTCATCTACTACTGGGATTGGGAACTTGTCTTTTACCGTCTTGTTATTCAATTCACGATAATCAATACAGAGTTGCCAAGAGCCATCCTGTTTAGGGACTAGTAAGAAGGGTGAGGAAAATGGGGATCTGCTAGGTCGTATAAACCCCTGCGGTAACAATTGATTACACTGCTTCTCAATTTCATCCTTTTGTTGGTGGGGGTACCGATAAGGACGAACCACCACTGGTGCTGTCCCCGGAAGCAAACATATATGATGGTCACATTCCCTCATAGGCGGCAATCCCATAGGGTCTTGAAACAGATCCTCAAACTCTGTCAAAAGACAATCCATCTACTGTTCCTCTGTCACAACCTCCCGTAACAAATGCAACCCTCTCCTATAGTTCTGTTGATGGCCCTGTGGTAAAACAGTTTTGCCTTCCATCAAAAAAGACATCGTAAGGGTAGCAAAATCACACAAGATGGGCCCTAACGTTTCCAGCCATTTGATACCCAAAACAATATCAAATCCCCCCAAAGGAATTACATAAAAATCAGCAGAAAAATCATATCCAGCTAAGGAAAACATAAGTTGAGTACAAACCCCCGAAATCGAAACTTTCTCCCCATTGGCAATGGACAAGGTTGTATTTGGTAAGGGCTGAACCTTAAGAGCCAATTGGTGCGTTGCAAATGAGCTAATAAAATTATGGGTACTGCCAGAATCAATTAAACTAAGTACCTATTGTCCTTTAATTATAGCTTGGAGCTGCATAGTTTGGGTTTTGGCTAACCCTTAATAACATGCAATGAAATTTCTGGTTCACCTTCCACTCCATCCTCCACTACTTCCTCATTGGGATCTAATTCAACCCAAAAAAGTCTTTTACATTGGTGTGTGGTTGAGTACAACTCATCACAATTGTAACAAAGCCCTTTTGACCTTCTTTCTGCCATTTCTGCCCGAGATAACCTCTTAACAAAAGGAGTATTAGCACTAGTTTGAGTACCAGCTGCTGTAGGAGGGTTATTGTAAAGCCCCATGGACCTTGGTAATGTGCTTGCTGCAGAAATTGGAGCTGTTCGTGATGGCTACCATCCTCCTCCACGATTTGGATTGAATTTTTGGAGCTGATTTTTCTGTTCATAAGCTCGAGCTAAACTCATTGCTTCAGATAAGTCAGGAGGTTTCAATAGTTGGACATCCATCCTGATTGAGTCATCTAAACTTGCCATAAACAATCCCACATGTAAATGTTCAGGAATAACATCAATTGTCCTGGCCAACTTCTCTTGAAATTGGCGTTGATAAATCTCTACTGTTCCTGTTTGGCGAAGAGTGACAAGGTCTCCAATTGGATTGTTGCCCGCTGCTGGCCCAAAACGTCGAAAACAATATTGTGTAAAATCAACCCAATTCATCAGCCTTTTAGTCCGCTTTAACTGATGATACCAGAGTTGCGCTTCCCCTAGCATGTGGAATCCAGCTAAGCCTACCTTGTTAGCCTCATTAATATTCTGATTCTTAAAGAACTCTTCACATCGGTGGGTCCAAATTAATGGATCTTCGGTCCCATCATATGTTGGGAAGTCCAACTTGGTGTATCTAGGAACAACATTGTTTGTTGCTATTGTTCCCGTTGAAGAACCTGGCTGTCCCATTACGACTAGTTGCATCACACGTTCTGTCCTAGGGTTTGCAATTAGCACTCCCCCTCCCGCAACCGTGGTGGTGCTATCAGCCTCTGTTCTACTTGCGACTGGTTTAGAGTTAGGGTTTCCCAAACCCTGAGATTGGTTGAGGAGGATTTGGGCAATCCTATCCCTTAACTACTGCTCCAATGCCGACATTGTTGAGTCAATTAGGGTTTCAATGATGCCACATTCTTCTTGCAATCTTGCATTGATTTCGTCGCCCATAGTGATCGTCTCTGATACCAAATTGTTATGTCTCCTAGCGCAAGATCGAGTCACCGGGCGATTAACTGTAAAATCAAACTCAATCAATTGGGGCTTTCCTTTGCCCTTCCTTGAATCCGTATTCCTTGAACAACCTATTTTGATGAATCAACTCGTCAAAGGGAGCTGAAACCTTGGACCTCGTTAAAGAGAGAATCCGATCTTATAATTTCTTTGATAACTTTCTGGCTGCCATTTTATTTCTCCCATAGCCTTATAAATAGGCTAACTTATTACATTAAAATAGAATTCCTATTCTATAAGGAAACTAAGAAAATAAAAGGAAAGAACAATAAAATGTTAATAACAAACAGCCCTAGATAAATCAGAATCTTAGCAGAATTAGAAACCAACGCTTAACCCCTCTGCTTCCTTTTATAAGTCTGTCCTATAAAGTTGTCCACAACACAGTCGCAGCTTCGTTCTCTAGTCTAAGTACAGTTTTATTATCCACTTATTTACGACTCATGAATAAAAGATTATTTGTGTTAAATTATTGTATACAATGTCAGAGACAGTGGAGGAAGGTAGTTCTCTTTGTGTTCCCTCTTGTTTTCGATTATTACTATATTGAAGGTTAATGATCCAAAATTTTCATATGATCATCTTTTTATGTCATATGGACGCAAGCACAAGGGTTTTGCTAACATTGTGTTCTTAGTACCTTTTTACAATCCCAATTTTAATATTTTAGACTCAATCTTATGGATGAGACACGCATCTAAGAGACTCATAAATAATTACTACTTAACCATATTCAAGGAGCCTTAACAAAAAATTTTGTCGAGCGACTTGGTTGAGTATAGTAGGAATTTACCAAAACCCTGCTAACAACCTTGGTAACTTCAGCTGCAAGCTTTGCAAAAGGCCACCTTAATCAATAGATCATCTTTTATTTAAGTGTGAATATTCTAATCAAGCTTGGAAGCATATCCATATATTACCACTTTCCTCCACTGTCCCCAGCTCTATAAGAATGTTAGTACTTTAAACATAAATAATTATTTATTTATGGGCCATAAAAAACAAACAAATATAAAAATATGAGTGGAGAGCAAAGTCGTACCTGGACTAGAGAACGAAGCTACGATTGGAGTGACTGGAGAACGAAGATACCTCGACTAGAGCGACTGGAGAACAAAGACGCATCTCAAGTGAGTGGAGAATGAAGATGCTAGAAGATAGATAAAGAAGAAGCAAAAAGAAGCACAAAGGGATTCAACTAAGTTAGGCAAAATATATGAAAGATAAGGTAAATTTAGGAATTCAGTCGGGTTATGATCTAGAGAAAAACATATGTAAATTAATTTTAATTTTTGGAAAATAAATAATAATTAATTTAAAAATATGAAATTACTATTCATATACACATCACGTACAATAATAGCAACTACCTTTTGACTTTAATCTAACTTGAGGTATTCTATTAAATAACACCTATTGAAAGAATGTGGTTTCAATTTGTCAAAGAAGCAAGCCCCGTTTGATTCTAATGGCAAGTATGACTTTTCATTTGACATTAAATCTAATATTCAAAATCGACATGTCCTTATTCAATCAATTGTAGATGTAATATTCAATCAATTGTAGGTGTAATGAAGTAATATTCAACTACCATGACCTAGTTTTCATAATCTTTAATGTTTGAGTTCTAGTTTCAATTTTAAAGGGAAAAATGTTATCATCATTATTAAAAATTCCACTTAAGTTGTGCCCATAAATTCATTATTAGAAAGGAAGGCTTTCTATTCGTGAAGAATATAGGGAGAGTTGTATCACTTTAGCTATGCAAACACTTAGCAAGCTCATTAAGCTGGTTATTTCCTAAAAGAAGCATTTCAAGTTTTACTCCAAATATAGGAAAGCCAAGCTTACCAACTTAGATATTTTAGATGATTTACTTTTATTATCTAATCAAGCTTGGAAGCATATCCATATATTACCACTTTCCTCCACTGTCCCTGGCTCTATAGGAATGTTAGTACTTTAAACACAAATAATTCTTTATTTATGAGCCATAAAAAACCAAACAAATATAAAAATGTAAGTGGAGAGCAAAGTCTTACCTGGACTAAAGAACGAAGCTACAACTGGAGTGACTGGAGAATGAAGATACCTCGACTAGAGCAACTGGAGAACAAAGACGCATCTAGAGTGAGTGGAGAATGAAGATGCTAGAAGATAGATGAAGAAGAAGCAAAAAGAAGCACGAAGGGATTCAACTAATTTAGGCAAAATATATGAAAATTAAGGTAAAATTAGGAATTCAGTCGGGTTATGATCGAGGGAAAAACGTATGTAAATTAATTTTAATTTTTGGAAAATAAATAATAATTAATTTAAAATATGAAATTACTATTCATATACACATCACCTACAATAATAGAAACTGACCTTTTCACTTTAATCTAACTCGAGGTATTCTATTAAATAACACCTACTGAAAGAATGTGGACGGGGAGAGTTGTATCACTTTAACTATACAGACACTTTCAAGTTTTACTACAAATATAGGAAAGCCAAGCTTACTGACTTAGATATTTTAGATGATTTAATTGTATTCTCTAAAGATGAAGTTAACTCCCTAAGTGTTCTTATGCTAGCCATGTATACTTTTAAACTGCTCTGAGGCCTCCCTATTAATAGAGATAAAAACATGAAGCTTGAATCTCTTCTCTTATTGGATTAAAGTCCAAGTTACCATAATTTTGAAATTACATCAGAAGAAATAAAAACCTTTTCGGAGCTCAAAAGGCAAAACGCTCTGAAATGGATACCAGCTTTACAAAACGTTCAGAAACTACTAGACATGACCATAATCATACTGAGCACGCCGGCCACACAACAAAAAAAGGTCACATCTGTGAACGCAAGGAAGACTTGCCCCCCTATCCGTCTTCCCCACCTCCTGTGAGAACTAGTTATCGCGCAGTGGTCATAGGTCACTTGGACCCAGATGCAAGCAAATTAGAGTGGCCTACAAAAGACCCTGTAGAAATCGAAGAGGGAGATATAAATGTGGTACCTGGCGAATTCGTATTGGGAATTGTATTATCCAACTCCTTCATGGGTAGACTAGACAAACAATGGGAAAATGCTATTGTGGTTAAGCTTCTAGGACAAAGAATCAGTTTTAACGTGCTTAGAAATAGATTGACCTCCATGTGGAACTTATTTGGTCTTATGAAAATCATCGACATAGATAACGATTTTTTCTTGATCAATTTTCTGCAGATCGATGATTATATAAATGCCCTCACTCAGGGGCCATGGGTACTCCTAGGCCATGCTTTATCAGTACAACTATGGAACCTAACGTTTCGTCCCTCTTCAGGCAAAATTCCTCATGTCGTAGCATGGGTGTGCTTCCCTGAACTTTCAGTAGGCCGATATCATCCCTCTATCCTAAGAGCCCTCGGTAACTTAGTCGAACGCACCGTGAAAATCGACGTTACCACCCAACAATCCCAAAGGGGCAAATACATAAGGGTGGTTGTTGGACCCCGTTTCTGAAGTCCAACTCTTACGGAATATCATAAGACTTGAACTGTTTCCAATAAAAACACCAGAACTATTATCGATTCATCTTCATGCTTCGATATCATAACTTGTGGGCCTTGTTTTTGGAGTCTCACTCTTAAGTCATGAAATCATAAATATCGAGTCTCGGGTCCAGAAGTTCATCACGACAAACTTCATGTTTTGCCGCGGCAAATGAACGAGCACTTATGTGGAAACCTTTCGGGAAAAGTTCACTGCAGCGAACTCTTGACTTCACCGCTTCTCGCTCCTCTCGGGATAAATACGTCGCGGAGAGAAAGTTAACTTTCACCACGACAAACCTACAATGTTATTTTCGCCACGACAAAACCCCTGGAAACTCAACCCCTAAACCTAAAATTTCTATTAGTTTCTACATCACTCTTTCCTTGCTTTCAATTTACGTTGTCCCAAATTCACTCCCTCTAATGCATTATCATTTCGTAACAATTCAGTATTATGTCATCATACTCTCTAATCTCTTTCATTTAATTCATTTCTTACGACTAGTTCTCATTATTCATAATTCCTATCTTTCTCCCATAACATCTCACTTATGTATCAACAATTCATGATCAAAATTCATCATCTCAACCTTATCCTTACACAAATTCATATTTCTACTCAACATCATCCATACATGATTCATAATTCATTTACA
>JAOSBK010000206.1:34461431-34484270 GCA_027568895.1 Erythroxylum shatona
CTTCAATTCAATTAATCTATGTCATAAAATCTTACCAACATTAACATAATAATTAACTCTACAAAATAATCCCTTAAAGACTTCATAATTTATTCAAATCATATTTGATCCTCAATAAAAATTTTAGGGGGCCAACATTTCTCCCCCTCTTAAAACAATTTCGTCCTCGAAATTCTTATCTAACTGATCGAGAAGGTAGGACGCTCCTCTGTTTCCCATTTAGCTTCATCACTCGGATAACTTCTTCTAATTGATCATAGTCGGTAGACTTACCAAGTCTTTCTATCCCTTATTTGGTCATTCACTTTTGTAACTATATCCTCATTAGGTTTTAGATTACTCGGAAATTTCACTTCCTGTGCTGACATTTCGTCTATGTCAGATTATATCAATATTTTTGAACATACTTACAATAACACATCGTTGTTGGTAATACCAACTTATAAGTCGTTGGTCCCATTCCTTAGTAACTTCATATGGACCACTGCAATTCAAACATAATTGTTTCTTTATCCTAGCCTGACCTCATCTTGTACTCACTGCAAGCATGCCTTGGGAAGGTGATACTCTCAAAAACATTTATTCTTTTGCTTCGTAGTTCACATCTCTTAGTATCAGTACATTTAACTCCTATGTATATCTCACTGTATTCCATTTCTTTGCCATGGATCTACCAAATTCTTTCATCTTTCTTGAATCACTTAATTTCTAATACTGATCGATTTCACTAATCAACCTAATCATCGCAAAACAAAAGCGAACGACTCTTTCTGTCATCTAACTCCTTACACTATATTCCAATAAAATCACTATAATTATAGTGATGCTTAAAGTCAATCAAAGTTGTACATTGATTCATATTCCTATGAACTCATAAAAATATAAGCCTTAAGCATATCTTTGATAGTTAAGACCATCGGCAAATCAAACATTCAGTCACTTGATTCTATATTCTTAGCCACTAAAATGATGTTCCGGCGTAATCCTACTAGGATGAATAGCTTAAGTTATCACTTGTACTTTTCCAACAATCTATTTGCTCTATCATCTTTATCAATTACACATACTTCTTATTTCAGTCACAAGGTATCATTATTCCTATTCAAACTCAAAATTTGTATCCATTTTAGATTTCTTGGTAAGATTCACAATTTCTGAATCCTCAATTGATCATGTGAAACTGATCTTAAATTTTTAGTGACAAATCAATTTGCCCAAAATTTAACTCCATTATGCACTCTTTATTGCACTAGATTTGATAACCTCAATATCCAAATTTGTGATATACTGCTATTGAATTCTCTATTCAATGCATCTAATTACAACACTAGCTTTACCAGTATAGTACTCACTTGTACAATCATAATTCTTTGAATAGCTCTATCTATTGTCTCAGTCTCGTATTCAATTCTTTCAACTCATTATTTAGCTCAAAATTACATGATCTGCATATTTCAAAATATTTCTATACTTATAATGTCTCCAACTTTTAAGCAATCACTATCACAGCAAGTTTTAATTCATGTATCAAATAATCAACCTATGAGGTTTCAATAGTCTCCATGCATATCAATTCACTTCATTATGCTGCATTGGATTTTATCCTAATCTCTTACATAAACATCATTGTATACTACAAAATCTCCAAATCTAGGTGATATTATTAAATCAGTGTTATAATTCCTCAAAATTCTCTTTACTTTCATTACTCATACGATTTACACATTTTTCCTCAAGTAATCAGATTATTCTTCTCAACTCTTCGAATACACTTAACATATCATCAAACTTTGCTTGGATCACTTTAATCTTCAATACCATAGAATTGTCGAGCATTTGTTAACTTGAACAAATATCGCCAAAACTCCATATGTTCACAATTAGTTCTCGTAATTCCTTAAGTAATTAATTTCCTCAATGAGGTAATCTTATCTCTTGTTATTTTCAATTTCCCAATTGTATTACCTTCTTTGACTAATTTTCTCCATTATTTAGATTTCCTCATATTTTACATTGACGTATTCTGATGTCTGCTCATTCATACTAGTTTCTCCACACGTTTCAATTTATCTGTAATCTTAACTTCATGTGTTGGTAACACATTCATCAGATCAAATTTTCATCTCCCCAACATATTTGCTTAGAACATAACGTGAACCTATATACTCTTCATATTGGAAATCAATGTCACCTCAAATTCAGGGATCCACGCACATAGTTGGATACTTTACATCAACAAAATTCATACTTTTTCAGTAGCATATTCTACCACTTATGCTTGAGTCTCCGTTAGGGATATGACTCCAATATTTACCTTTGAATCACCACATATTCATTCATTCCTCAAAATGGAACATTCGATTCATGTGATATGATTTGATAAAACATCTCTATCACAAAAAGGTTTCTTACCTTGATCATCTATCCTATTTCCATAATCTTTGTCAATCAACTATATTCCTCATTGTTGTTTCAGCTGTTCTTAATACCTCAAGAAGACAAATTTCTATCGTCCTTACAAGGTTATAATGTTCTAATTACCAAAACTCAATGAGGTAGTAAACACAATTACTGTTGCATATGCATAGGTGTGCATCATCAAAATCATGCCATTATGTCTACAGATTTATTCCTGAAAATCACCAATTTATATCTTACATAAATGATACATTGATCTCAAATGATCTTAGATAACATTTCTCTCTTTATCAACCATACTAACACCGATCGTATTCCAATTTTTCAGAATTCACCTTTTCTGATGCTATATCATTTCATAATGAATCAGCTACCATATTGAGTGCATCTACTCTTCTCATTTGATTCTTCATCCTTTTCTTAATCTCATTCTTGCATAAATCCCATCTTATACATACTTTTAACTTTTCCCATAGTACATATCCTTTCGTTCGTCTCATGTAAAGTCATTTATGTCTATTTCATTTTCCATTCTCTATTTCCTCATTTCTATCTCATTTTCCTATTATCATTCATTTCAGCTTCTACATGTATATCTTCAATCAATTCAAAATTATCGATGCATAATCATTATAAAATTATGATCTCAAGTCCATTAATTTCTTCTTACTACGGATCATAACTCTTGTCGCATTAATCGAGCAACTACTTCGGTTCCAATTTCCTCTTCTTAAGATCATAACAAGGTTATGTTCTCATTGCATTCTGCTTGTACACTCTAATCTCATCGTTCATACTTATATCCCTATATTCCTCAACCAATCCATGACAATACATTCGTATCGATATCACTTTCGAGAATATATCGCCATAGTATAATATTGGTGTCATATTCAATAATACATCCTCCAATACAATTGCATTGAATCATTAATTATCATATCTAACCACATACTATTTCCCATTTCTATTTATCCACAACTTTCATTTTCTCACTTCCTGACAAATCATTATCCTTCTCACTGTTTCCATCAGCTTAAACTCTTAACAATAGTTCATGCATGTAACTTCTAAACCCGGGACCCGATATTTATGGTTTCATGACTTAAGAGTTAGACTCCAAAAACAAGGCCCACAGGTTATGGAATCGAAGCATGAAGATGAATCGATAATAGTTTTGGTTTTTTTATTGGAAACAGCTTAAGTCTTATGACATTCTGCAAGAGTTGGAGTTCGAAAACGGGTTCCAACAGTGGCGGTAGACATTAATATAAGCAAGCCCTTACGCTCCATCTTTGAACTTGATAGCGAGATAATTAAGGTGGCGTATGAGGGCATGCCACAAATCTACTTCACCTGTGGCCAAGATGGCCATGATGTCGTGATCTGCTTCTCTCACAGCATGTCCTCTTCGACTACAACCAGCAACATGGGTGGCAACGTAACAGATCTCCCACCGAAACAATGTTCTGACACATCTGTAATAGAAAGTCACCTAGATGCGTACGGTAACAAGAAGTGACAAGAGAGGACTTACCAACTCAAACGACGCTCAGGGCTCTAGGTTTCAGCTTCTGTCAGACAACGAATATCGTGACTTCTCTACAGCAGCTACATAACCTCGTCCCGCAAACCAAAACGAAGCGTCTAGTTCTTGAAACATTTTGGAAATCCTTAAGCTACCACTTAATCCGCATACACCAAGCTCAGGCCGTAAATAGAATGGACCTCTAACGAGTGGGCTTGCGAACCAGCTATCTAAGCCTCCTCTCAAGAACAAACAAGTCAACAAATCCAAGTCTCCATTGGCCTATGATCTGCAAATAACACACTCAACTGATAGAAGGAAGGAGGTTGTCGCTCCTCAGCCCACAAACAACCAACACCTAGTAATTTCCATTCCATCACATCATAAACTAGTGATACAGAACCCCTCCTTAGTCCCAGCCATGAACGAGAATTTAGACTGTGGTTCCATAGAGGAAGATATGTATACAAACGACACACTTCCTCCAAAGTTAAACAACCAACATCTGCTGCCTCCATTTAAACCACTAGATCCTAAGAATGGCACAACTTCGGTAAGCGAAGACACGGTGATACTAGATTCCCAGATGGATGAGATGTCGCAACATCCCCTGATTACCACCGATGATGTGCAGATAGATGTCTCAGTAACCTCTCAAGACCAATAGTCGTCACCTTCCCTCTCGAACCCTTTAATTATGTCCATCTTCATCTAGAATTGTCAAGGGGCTAGTAGCAAGAAGTTTAAGCCAATTCTCAAGAATTACGTCAGGATTCACAAACCCATGCTAGTAATTCTGGTTGAGACTAGAATAAGCGAGGTACAGGCACAAAAGATAATCAAGACTTTGTCTTTCCTTAATTCTTATCAGGTGGAAGCAAACGGATTTTCTGGAGGCATTTGGCTACTATGTCTTCAGAAATTATAGTTAAAATCCTGCTAGCTCATCATCAGTTTATTCATGTAAATATTAAATGGGAACAAAATATATTAGATTTCATGGCCATATACGGGAGCCCCACTTATTCTTTACAGCATTTCTTATGGAAGTATTTGCGAAAAATTGCTAGCGTTACCTCACAACCGTGGCTCATAGGTGGCAACTTCAATGCAAAAATTAGAACGAAATGACAAACGAGGAGGTGCTAGAACTAAGCCCCATTTTAATGATTGTGTGTAATGCTGTCACCTTCAAGATCTCGAATTTACTGGCCCCAACTTCACATGGCGACGAGGCTTGATTCTTGCTAGATGATCGAATTTTTTGTTCTAATTCTTGGCTCACCTCTTTCCTAAACATGACAGTCACACATCTATCTTTCCTCAAGTCCAATCATCGACTCCTACTTGTGACATTCCATCAAACTAATCATCTGCCTACTACACCTTGGCCGTTTCGATTTAAGTCTGTTTGGTTGACTCACGAATTCTTCGCACAAACTGTTGATGACCATTGGAATCCTAATATATCAAATTTTTGTGGAGCAATCAGGAGTCTAGCCGTAAAATTGCAACATTGGAATTACTCAACCTTTGGAAATATCTTTCTTCACAAAAAGAGAATCATGGCACATCTAGTGGGCATTCAAAAATCACAAGAAGAAGAAGATTTTGATCCTCTTTAAAGCTAGAAACCTATCTTCGTAATAAGCTGGAACAAGTTCTCTGTTAAGAGGAATTGTACTGGCATCAACAATCAAGATGTTAGTGGCTCGTTCAGGGAGACAAGAATATGAAATACTATCATATGGTCACAACAGCCAAAAGATGGAAACTACACATTGTCTCTTTAATAGACAAATATGGATGTGTTAGTTCAGACACAACTAGCATCAGACATACAACCAAGACCTTTCTTGAAAAGCTTTATACGAAAGATTCTTCAACACCTACGAAATTGTAACTCAAAAGTTCCTTTCCTTCACTCTCTATCAGAGCTACACATGACCTGGGAGGTCCAATCCTTCCCGAAGAGGTTCAGATGGCCTTCTTTGACATGGCTCCTAATAAAGCCCTAGGATATGATGGATTTAATGCTTTATTCTTCCAATCTCGATGGGACACATTAGGACCTTCTCTGATCAGTTTTATCCAACAAATTTTTCGACACAAAGTATGGGAGTCGAAACTAAATTGTACTATTATGGTTTTAATACCCAAGCTTCCCTCCCCAAAGTCGATTACACAATTCAGGCCTATTGCTTTATGCTTAGTGGTTTATAAAGTTATTATAAAGATCATTGTTAATCGGCTGAAACCATATTTAGATGCTCTTGTAGCCCCTAATCAATCCAGTTTTGTTCTAGGGAGATTGATTATTGATAACATCATTATTGCCCAAGAAATTATTCATACCATGAAAAGGAAATCTGGAAAGAATGGATTATTGGCTATCAAGGTGGATCTAGAAAAAGCTTACGATCGTCTCTCTGGGGATTTTATCAACGACACTCTTATCGATATTGGACTTCCTGGATCATTGATATCACTCATTATGAAGTGTATCTCCTCGTCTTCTATGCAAGTGAATTGGGGTGGAGAACTTAGTGATACTTTTACTCCTTCCAAAGGTATTTGCCAGGGTGACCCGTTATCACCTTATCTTTTTGTTCTGTGCATGGAAAGACTGGGTCACCTAATCAACCACTCTATTGCTCAAGGTAAATGGAAGCCCATTAAATTGAGCAGACGAGGCCCCCCTCTATCTCACCTTTTTTACATATGACCTTGTTTTGTTTTCATAAGCTTATGTCCAAGAAGTCACGTAATTCGGGAAACCTTGACCTTGTTTTGTACAGCCTCAAGACAATGGATTAGTTAAGACAAATCTCGTTATTTGTATTCCAAGAATGTCCACCAATCTCTTGCTCGACGGTTGAGCAGAGAGTTGGGCTTTAAACAAACAGTAGATTTAGGACACTATCTTTGAGTACCTTTGTTGCATGCGAGAGTCCATAAAAGAACGTATCAGCATATAATCAACAAGGTTCAACAACGGCCTCTCGGGCTAGACCAAAAAAACCTTTTATCTTTTACAAGATGAGCCACTTTGACTCAAGAAGTTATCTCTACTATCCGTATCTATACAATGTAAATGGTTCAACTTCCTTGACATCTTTGTGATGAATTGGAAAGATTAATGCGTAATTTCTTATAGGGCTCTTCTCAAGGCAACAGAAAGATACACCTCGTTCGCTGGGACAAAGTTTGCCAACCTAAAGAGATGGGCGGTCTTGACATTCGCAAAATTCATGAAACCAATGATGCCTTATTAACTAAACTTGGATGGGCACTGATTTTGAAGCCAAACTCGTTATAGGTACAAGTCCTTTCTGCTAAATATAATTTTGATGCCAACAATCTTCCCACTTTCCTCAAAGCGGGTGGTGGCTCTATGATCTGGAGGAACATCAAAGCTATTTGGCATAACATGCTTCAAGGGATGAAATGGGTGATCTGTGATGGCTCCAAGGCTCGTTTCTTGTTGGATCTTTGGGTGGAGAATTTGGGCCCACTCATATCCCATGCATTGGCTCCTATCCCCCATTCGGCCCTTGAACTGTAAGTTCAACACTATGTGGATAACTCTGGTAATTGGCTTTGGGATGAATTCTAATTTTTACTTCCTCACTCTATTTGTTTGTTCATTGCAGGTATCTTACCACCCAAGCCTCACTTAGGGCCCAATAAAAGGATCTGGGAGATGTCAAGTATTGGACAGTTCACTAGTACTTCAACGTATTCTATGCTTATGGAACATGCCAACTCTGATTCTAGTGGCTTGTGGAAGACAGTATGGCACTGGAACGGTCCTCAACGTATTAGATCTTTTCTTTGGCTCCTCGCGCAAGATCGATTACTCTCTAATCAACAACGTTTTCACCGATGTCTAACTACGACTGTCGAGTGCTATCACTGCTGGATAGAAGAGTCCTCCCTTCATATTATGCGGGATTGCCGCAAGCAAGAATTTTGTGGCTTAATTTCCCTCTGCTAGCCATCTCTTTAGATTTTTTGAATCTAAACGCTCATGATTGGTTTCACCGCAACCTTCAAAAGCACCAACTGATTTTTGGATTGGATTGGTCCCTTGTCTTTGGTATTGCTTGCTGGTTTCTCTAGTCCTGGAGGAACATGACCCTCTTCGATGCCCAATTTTCTTATCCGATTTCTCCAGCTTATATTGCCCTGAATTATGCTCACCAGATTCACAATGATATGGTTTGGCAAGGCAGAGCATTTCTTGGTTGTCAATCCCATCAGGAGCAACTTATTAAATGGAGTAAACCTACCCCTAGTTGGGTGAAATTGAACATTAACAGGGCAAGTAAAAGCTCATCTTTTTCGGCCACAGCGGGGGGACAGCTCCGGTGCTTGGCTTGGAGCTTTGTTCAGAATCTTGGCTGGTATTCCTCGATTTCTGCTGAACTCTAGGGTGTCCTCTCCGGACTGAATCTGGATTGAAATCTTGGATATCGTAAGGCAGAATTAGAGCTGGATTCTCAAGTAGTGATAAGTATCCTATCTAACTCCACTAAACGAGCAATGACGTTAAATCTTTTAGTCATGGGCATCAACGAGTTATTCAATCGCAATTGGGTCGTTGTACCTCGCCATACTTACCGTGAAGGTAATAGATGTGTCGACTGGCTTGCCAACTTTGCTGTAAACATTAGTTTATGGGTTAACACTTTTGTAAATGCGCCCTCAGGGTGTCTCTCGATCCTCCTCGAGGATATAGCTGGGATTAGCCTCCTTAGATTATTCGTGTAATTTGTAGTGGTTTTCTCCTTTCATAAAAAAAAAGTCCAAGTTACCATATCCCACTTATCTAGGGATTCTAATTTCCTATAAGTGATCACTTAACATGAATACCAACCTCTGATTAACAAGATTCAAAGGAGAATCTCTAATAGGTACAACAAGGGCTTAATCTTGATATGTAAGGCACAACTCATCATCTCAGTCTTGAACAAAATATATATTCATTGGTCCTTGCACCTTATTTCCTAAGCAACATTGTCAAAATAATTGACAAGATGCTTAGGAATTTTCTATGGTCTAGGTACTCATCAAGGAAAGCTATGTCTAAGGCCCAATAAGCTGACATATGTTTACTTAGAAATGAGAAAAGACCGAGAATAATGCCTTTGACGATCACTAATAAAATCCTTTTGATTAAGAGGCTATGGAAAGACTTAAATGACAAATAAGAACCATGGATCTAATGGATACATGCATATTATTTAGGGAATGACATCTTACGGGACATATATCTCAAGGAAAGCTCTTCGTTGATTATGGTTAACATTCTTAAGTTAAGGGAAAGGATAAAGATGGAAGTCAAAAGGAAAATAGGTCCTAGGGAAAACACATCCCTCTGGTATGATAACTAGGCTCAAAATTGGTAGCTTAGTATGGTCTACAGAGATGCATTCACTAAGAAACATCATTCCCTACAATCCTTTTGTTAAAGAGGTGATTAGTAGCAAACACAAACACTTAGAATTGATGCCTAGAACCTCCGTGATTGATCAAATTTTAGGAATGGTTCTTACCCCCTAGCAAGGAGGATACTAATTGCGCTTTGTAATATTTAGTTTTTTAGGGTCATTTTTTTGGGTTTAATTGGCCTGAATGGGCTCTAAACCATTTAGTATTTTTTGAAAAGGTTCAAATTTTGGGCCAAGCTCAACCTGATTGAGTTTTATTCCAATTAAATCCTAATTGGTCTTGAATTTGGTTCTAGTAGCCTTGACCTGATCGAGTTTCAAGCTGTCGGAAGCCTAAGTCAACTCAGACTCAGGTTAAACTTATCAAGTCTAATCAGATTATAGGCTGCGGTTAGGCTTTAAAACATATTTTCAGACTAAGCTTAGGTTAAAAAGGGCTCAAGCCTGATCCAACGTATTGCCATTTCTTATTTAAACAAAAAACTAGTCAAAAGAGTATATCAAAGTATAATAAATTTCAGCTATGGATGGAGCTCTAAAAATGTTCCAAAATTAACATTTTTAGTTCAACATTTGTATGAATAATGTGTGAAGTGTTTATCCCCAAAAGATTAATATACCCCATTATTAACAAAAGTTTTCAACAATGATTATAAAAGAATAATAAAAGATATAAAACAATTTCAAAACTTATAAACTAATTTTGGATACCAATTGTTGAATTTTTATTTAACAAAAACATAACATTAAATTGATCAACATCAATATATCTCAACCAACCAAAATAAGATTCCATAACTTTGAAGCAAGAGTAAGCAATAAAATTAGAAGAATACCTCTTAAAGGTGTTAAAAATTGATAAAAGTCATCCTTACTTAATAGGTTGTTACAAAACAAAAATAAACTACAATAAAAAAGTTTAGGATCCATTGAATCCAATTCTACAAACTTTACCATACACCACCACACAAATACACAAATTGATGATACAAAAGAATACATTAATTAGGTTAAATACATATTATAGTGAGCCCCAAACCTAATAGACAAGTTTGGACAAGATTAGTGAATGGACCTAATCATATGCACTTGATTAAGATGTTAATTGTTATAATATTATATTAGTCTAAATTAATTAATTCAAACTAATGAACTAATGAAAGTTATAAAATAGTTTTTGTTTTTCTTGATTTTTCATAATTTGATTTTTTATTAACTAAATAAGTACTAGTTGACCATTTTGTATTAACTACTAACAAAAATTATGATTAATATTATTTAATTATTTAATTATTTTAGATTTTTTAAATTTTAAATAAAAATGTTTGGAATTTAAAAATAATTTAAAATTTTAAGATATTTTAAAATTTAAATTTTATTTTTATTAAAAAAGAATTTTAATTTTAAATTTTAAATGGTAATTTGAAAGATAAAAATTCTACAAGTTCCTTACTTATTTAAATATTTATTTTAATAAAATAGTATTAATTTATTATTTATACTATAAATAAAATATCATGATTTTTAATTAACATTCACATTTTATTTGATAATTTATTCTTATCAGCAAATAAAATTTTACTACATTTGAAATTGATAATTAAATAGAATTTTATTTTTGTTACAAATAGAAGTTTAAAATCAAAAAATTAAAATTAAAATAGAAAAAAATGAAATTAATGGTCCCCAACCTAAATTGAGATTTGTTACCTTAAAACTACAAATGCTTATGAAGATATCACAAAAATAATATTAGGAAGTCTACCATATTTTATTTTATTAATTTATTAGTTTCATTATTATTTTAATTAGAAAGGAATTATTTTATTTACTCTTTGTTGTTAGATATTATGTATGATAAAAGCTATTGAAAGAAGACCTTGGAAAAATATGGTCACGTGAACCTATCTTTGATTATATTTTTATTTTAAATTTTAGACATTGTAAAATGGCTTACACTTTGATCTCACAATTTATATTTGAAATTAAAAATAAAAAGTATTGCAGCACTGAACTATAAAATATAAAGTTCGGTCAACTAGAATATGTTATATATTCAATTACATTTTAATCTAGAACCAAATATTGCAATTTTGGATAAAATAAACAGAGTATGCAACTATTACTACTGCGTAAGTCGACTTCTAGTTAGGCTTCAAACGTACCAATGGCCTAGGTATTATGACTAAGTTGGTCTAAATCTAATTAACTAGATGGTGATTACTTACTGCTATTTATGAGCTTACTAGTCCACTAATTAGATATTTGTTTGTTCAGTGGAGCAATCAGCTTTCAGGTTCATTTTTAAACCATTATTATCCCACTCCCATCTCCTTGGTAAGAAAACACAAGACGTCAAAATTTGCAAAGAAAAAGGGTTAAAAAGGACACAAAGGTTTTGACCAAAAAACAACTCTAAAATCTGATAAATAGCCCTTTAGTTAATTGAGACTTAAACCCTTTATTAAATATTTCTTACATTGAATATTTTTATTTTTTTATAGCACTCCATTTCCACGTGGACATATTCTCTAGCATGGGGTCCAATATAATTTGGTTTATTAATATGATAAATAATCCTTTTAACCTAATCTTTTTAACTAATCTAATTACTAAAATCCCTAATTTAGTCGCACCTTGCTTTCTCCACTTCTTCTTTACTGGGCTTTACTAGTTTTCTCATTTTATGTGTTGCTTATTTGTGTTTTATGGCTCTGCTTCCTTTCTCCGTATCTTGTTTGCTTCTCTATGCATTTCATCCCTCCTTATCATTGCATTGGTTTTCTATATCATGAGGTATGTGTAGGGTTGACATTGTCTTTTGGTTCATGTGGTGGGGTTTACTTTGGTTTCTCTTTTGTCTGCTTACTAGTAGGTTTCTACATATTTTGCAGGTAATTTATCATCACGACTTATTAGTGGTTCCTGACTTTGTGTCTCCTAGTTCATATGTTGTCTGCTTCCATTTTGTTTTGTCTACATATATGTGATATAAATTATATGGTGTCTCTAATGTTTAATGCGTATGTGATATAAATCATCTTTAATATTGCTTGAAAATGTTTGTTCTCTTTCAATTGAAGACAATATGTTGCTTCTTTGCACAGTCCCTTCAATATGTCCTAATATAAGACAATATATTGCCCTTTTGTCTAATAATAAACCTTCAGAACTAACGTTCTCCATTCTATGTCTTCCCATGCTTCCTCCTGATATGTATATATGTAGGAGGAAATTCATACCTAGAAAAACTATTATATGCAAGGTTAAGCTATTTGAGATTCTATATATTAAAAACAACAAACATTTCTCACTAAGTTAGTTCTCTAAATGTCTAAATGTACCAAACTGGAAAAAGCATGTTCAAATTAGTTAATTGCTCTAATTCTCCAGGAATATGACCAATGAGGCTGGTTTTAGATAAATTAAAATACTCTAAACTACTATTCATATATGTAGAAGGAAATTGATGCCTAGTAAATTTGTTATAAGCAAGGTTAAGGTATTTAAGATTCTATAGGTTATAGACAACAAA
The DNA here is from genome assembly GCA_027568895.1 of Erythroxylum shatona. Taxonomy (NCBI): domain Eukaryota; kingdom Viridiplantae; phylum Streptophyta; class Magnoliopsida; order Malpighiales; family Erythroxylaceae; genus Erythroxylum; species Erythroxylum shatona. The sequence goes on from JAOSBK010000206.1 coordinate 34,474,366, forward strand.
AATTACCCCAGTTAGTTTTTTTAAGATTTCTAAATGTGTAAAACGTAGTAAAGTGTGTGCAAATTAATTAATTGCTTTAATTCAATGGGAATATGACCAGTGAGGTTGGTTTTAGACAAATTAAGATACTTTAAACTATTAAGAATATATGTAGGAGGAAATTCAAGCCTAGTAAATCCATTATATACAAGGTTAAGGTATTTGAGATTCTATAGATTAAAAACAAAAAAAATTCCCCCACTGAATTAGTTCTCTGAGATGTCTAGATGTACCAAACTGGACCAAATTATGGCTATAATTGAACTGTACTTGAGATATGGGACCCTGAAATTAGTTCTTGCTTAGAACCTCCACTTTTAACTACTTTTTAAACATACCATTTATTGAACCTTGAAAAGCATTCCTGGATATGCTAGTGATGGACTTCATTTGTGAGAAGTCAAAGTTTTTAGCTTGTAAGTTTTTAAGGTTGGAAAATGCAGCCTAAAAAATGCGATAAAGACCAAACTAGAGGAAAAGTTTGTTTACATCTCTCTAGTTATTGAGTTTGATCAGACTAGCTTTATGGTTCTTTTCTTAATACATTGTATGACACGCACATCAGTTCAAACACTAATGCATTAATTCAAGCCTAATGCTATCTAATTTTACAATGTTATCTTATGAACGTTATTTCTCTGTATAGTTTTCTAAGTGGTCATAGATGCATTTTATTTTGAAAAAGTTTGTTATATTTGTTCCATTCGTATGCACTTTTTAATGTTAACCTTTTTCTAATGTAATTTATAGGAATGACTCAATATAGAAGTTTATGATGGACAATTCAAGTTATATCCTAAGTTGACATACAAGAGTGCATTATCATATTATTATAGCAAAGTTGACTTTAATTATGTCAACTAAAGATAAGTTTGTGAATGGGAAATGTACTTTCCTTACTAACACATTGATAAGGCATATTTCAGAGAATCGGACTTTAGATTCAATGAGTATTTAAAACTTATTAAATCTAATTAGAGTTATATCAAGTTAATAAACCTCTCAAAAATATATACCAAATCAAGTTATACGTTATGTATAACCTTGATACTACAATTTTAGCACTAAAATATTTGTTTATAATAAAAGATGTGGTGCTTGAGGATATTCAGCCTGATGAAGATGTTACGGCTAGTGAGGAAGGCCTTAATGGGAGTACTTAACCTAATGATAATGCTTTGGTTGATGAAGGTGTTGCGAGGCCTAATAGGGATGTTTAGCATGATGAAGATGTTATAGCTAATGAGGAGGACCCTGATGGGAATCTTTAACTTGATGATGATGTTATGGTTGATGAAGATGGCATGGGACATAATAGGGATGTTTAGCCAATGAAGATGTTTTAGCTTATGAGGATGTTGTGCCTAATGAGGAGGGCCATGATCAGGATAATCAGTATGATGTAGTTGGTGGAGTTTCTTCATTTAATGTTCAATTCTAGATGGCCACCAACTAGTGGAGATTGATTCAAATGACTGTGGGAGTTTCCTTAATAGTAATGAGTACCCTAGTTGAGAGGAGCTAGGGGAGGCAATCAAATGGCCTAGTTGAATCTTTGGATATGCAATTTGGCATTGGTAGACAATTTAAAGATGTTATTGATTACTCAATAGCTACAACATTTAATGTAAAATGAAAAAAAGAGCCTAAGTGGATTAGGGTAGGATGCATGGAAGGATACAAGTGGGAGTTGTATGCAACATATAATGATAAAGATAAGTGTTTCAAAACTAGAACATATAGATGAGAGCATACTTGTTTCACGACCAACAAGCCTAGAAAGATATCAACAAATTTTTTGGTTAAATGCTTCAAAGATAGAATCTTGGAGAAGCCTAGCATAACCATAGCTATGATAATTGATCAATGTAGTAAGAATTTAAATATTTTTGTGAATCCACGTAGGTGTAGGGTTGTTAAGAGGAAATTAAGGAAGGAGAGAGTACTAGACTATGCTCTTGAATATTTTATATTTTAAGGTTATGTCAATTAGTTGAAACTTAGTAATCCTGTATCATTTGTAAAAATGTAAATATCAAAGAATCAAAAGACTTTATTGTTATAATTTAAAAGGTTATATATTTGTTTTGTAGCTATAAAAGCTGGTTGGAAACATTTGAGGCCCATACTTAGGATGAATGATTGCTTCTTGAAGATTGAATTCCAAGGGCAACTAGTTAGTGCAATTAGAAAGGATGGGGATGGAGGTATGTATCATATAACATAGACTATTGTTGAAATGGAAAATACGAATTCTTAGAGTTAGTTTATATTGCTTGTAAGAACTGATTTGGATTTAGATGACGGAGATGGAGTCACTATAATATCTTATATGCAAAAGATACATACACTTTTGGTTTATTATGTGATTAAAGTATTACCTTGTGACATATGTCTCATGTATCTTATGATTGATTTATGCTTACAGGACTTGGTAAGAATTGTGGAGACCATACTACCAAATGCATACCATAGAATGTGTGCCAGACATATTTATCATAATTAGCATGCAGAATGGAGTGGAAAAGAATTAATAAGACAATTTTGGGCATATGAGTGGTTAACATATGTTGAAGATTCAATGAGCAACTTAAGATGCTAGAAAAAATTAAACATGGATGTGTTACTGCATTTCTTAAATATCCAGAGGAGACATAAGCTAAGTCACACCAATCATTCTAATCAAAGTGTCCTATTATCAATAATAACTTAGGTGAGACGTTTAACGAATGGATACTAATAACAAGGGATAATCCTGTTATTAGTATGTTAGAGACCATAAGAGTAATGATTATAAAGATACATTGAGAAAGGAGGGCATATGTATACAGATGGAAGTTTGATATTGTATCTATAGTTGTTAAAAAGATTTAAAAAAATAAGGAGGCATTGCAATAGAGGATTATATGGAATAGGGATGGAGCATATAAGGTGAGTAAAGGAGATAGGAAAAATGTTGTCAAGCAAGGAAGAGAGAATTTTTATAGTTGTAGTGAATGGTACCTATATGGTTATCCATATAAACATGTTATCAATACAATAAATCACTCCAAAAAGAAGACTTAAGGAATTTGTCAATGATTGTTACAAGAAGACCATCTTTCTAAAGTTATATGATAAGGTGATGCAACCTATTGTGGGGATAAGCTTTTGGCCAAAAAATGATTATGGGCATATTCATCCACCAGTTATAAGGTAATGCCAAGAAGACCGAAAAGGTCAAGAAGAAGAGATAAGAATGAACCAACAAAAGTACCTAGTGCAAGCAAAATTCCAAAAAAGGTTCAAATGTAGAATGTAGAAAATATGAAACTTCTGGGCATAGCAGTAGAAGGTGTAATATAATAACACTAAATGAATAGCTTATCAATATAGGTAACAACTAGTTCAACATTATTTGTTTTATTTGGCTTCCAACAATAACATTATGCATATTATGTTGTAGGTCTTAACAACTTCTAGACGAACTTTTGGAGAAGGATTAGCAACACCAACATCAACAAAGACACATTCTTAGGTAAACTTAAATGACTTAGCAACAATTATTTAAATAAATACGATTTTATTATCTATACTAAACATTATGCAAACTTTATTTTCAACAAACTTGTATTAATAATACTATGTCAATTAATTAGAAATGTACATCCAATCAACAAAGCATAAATGTAAGTTTAAAATTTTACATATCCATTTTAGACACGAGGATCCTACATTATGCATATGAGCATGTGTCTTATAGGTTAATCCACCGGTTGACAATCCTACGCAAAATTTTGGACATGAAGATCCTACATCTTTTAAATTGTCTTTTGAGCTTAGAGGTCTTAGGTGTAGAGGTAAATCTAGCATTATATCATGATATTTATAAGCTACAGCAAGTAAAAGGAAAGTAGAAATTAGGAGTACTAGCAAAGATACTGACCTTCCAAACAATTAAAAAATTTTAGCCATAGCTTATATTTTGGATTACATTTTGCATTAAACCAATTACCATATACTATACTTTGTAACTATATTTGGATTATACTTTGTGTTTTCATCTCCCAATTGATATTGAATTTGATACATTTTAGATTATACTTTGTACTAGTTATATATATGATATGCATGTTGTATATATGATATGATATCATTTTATTGAGCAATTGAGATGTTTACAAAACAATAAAATTTACCATAAAGGAAAACAAATCACAATGAAAACAAAATATAAATTTTCACACATTAGAAATTCTTAAATCCATACATATGGAGTTTGAGATAAACCTATTTTGCAACCATATAAAAGATCAACAATGAAACTAAAATTAAAATGAAGGTTACAATTATATTTAATGACATTAATCTCAACTCTTTCTTCTCCTTCATCAACGTTTCAATGTTTTGGCTCATAATTTTCATTTGCTCATCAAGTACCTTCATTTCTTCTAAACTTCCCCTTGATTTGGCCTCTTTAAATATGGATATTTCTTTCTTTGACTTCTGAACAATATAGACAATTATATTAGGAAATTGCTTGTCGCACCATTGGAAAAACTTACGATACCAAATGGGTAATTAAGACATCCAAAAAATATTTTGCTAAGATTACTATAGCTTTGTGAAGTCCTTAAAGAAGCTTCTAACCCATAATAACAAATCACTGTTGGCCCATTATTATAGTTGGAATTACTAAAGTCTTCAAATTCCATTTATGAAATTTCATAAGTAAAATAAACTATCTACATTAGAACTTGTTTATATTACATTATTCATCATTATATGACTTCATAAAATAAGTAGTATGAATGACAGTTAGGGTTCTTGATCATAGTGACGGTGGCGACAGTAAGGGGGCAGGTGACAGTAGTGTGTTGGAGGTGGAGGAGTTGGAAGATGAGGATGTTTCTGATAAACAACCAGCCTACCTCCAAAGACTTCAATCTAGTCTCTCTGCTTCAACTAAGCCTTCACTTCTTTTCTTTCACTCTCTGCTTCTCAATCATCTATTTTCCTTTTTATTTCTGTTATCTCTCGCTTTGATTGGTTATCTGGGTTGCTTTGTCTTCAATTCAGATCTAGGGTTTTTGGCTCAAGTATTTTTTTATTTGTTCTAGATCTTAAACCTCTATTGTCATCTTTGATTTTGGGGCTTACGACTGGGGTTTTCTTGTGATTGAAAAAGGCTCTATTGTTTTTAGAATTTCTATGAAGTATTACATCTTCATGCTTCGGATTCGAGTACTCCACTCCTTCTCTGTTGTGTTTCTCTACTAGTTCAATTTCTTTTCATGAATCAAATCATCTATCTGTCAACTAAAATATGTATTTTTGATCCCTAAACTCGCTACCATAACTCTACTTACCGATACCTACTTTTTTTACTTTCTCAGAAAACCGACATTTTTATGCTCTGCTCTCTTCTTTGAGGATTTTTTTTTTCTTTTTCTACTTCTTGATGTTAGACACTAAAAGTCAATCACAAGCATTAACATCCTTTGAGGAAGTGTTGATTCCCCCCTTATTGGGGCAACTAGAAGCTCATTCTTGTGAGCTCTTTCCAGGTTGCCTGGCGTTTATCTGTGCCTGATTCCTTACTTTCACTCGGGTTTTCAAAAGTTTCATTCTTTAACGGTCTGGTTTGGGTTTCTGCGTGTCGAAGATGAGGCTGGCTTGAGTATATGCAACTCCTTGTGTGTTTTTCTATACGTTTTTGCTTTTGAGGTTGCTTGCTCTAGATCCGTATTACATTTTTGATTCAAAGATAATTCCTTTTGTGGGATTTGCCTCTTGGGTTTCCTTTCTTTCAATCACCTTGTGTGTTATTTGGGCGGGTTTGGTTAGTTATTAGGTATCCGGTTATTTATTGTATGACCTTCCTCTTCCGTTTATTGTTTTGCATAGGAAGATTATTATAGGTTATGGATTTGGGTTGTTGGATCCTATCAAGTTTTGTTTTCATTTTTCTAGCTATTGCACTCTTTTGTTATGGAAAAAGAAAATTACATGCTTTATCAAGCCATGGGGTGAATGACCTTCTCTCTCTCTTTCTCTCTATGTTTTTACGATAGAAATCACCGACGTGTCACTGTTCTTTCCATACAAACATACCACCTTGGCTTCTTCGTTCTCCTAACAGATAGTTCTTTGGTATTTCAAGCTACGTGAAGTCATAGTTGGGGATTTGTTTTTGTGTCATAGGCAGTTGACAATACCTTTTTTAGACCAGTGTTTTCCTACATATATGTTCTTGCAGGTGGTGAAGTGGATTTCTATAAGATATACAAACGAGCTCGTCTTTGATTTTTGTCCTAGCTGCCCTTATCAAGTTCTAGGTTTATTAAGGCTCTAGTAGCAGTATCTCTATCACTAGTTGTTTCATCTTTATTGCTACATATGTTCTGAATATTGCTTTTAATTTTTGAATGCATCTTTTTTATGACTGTTGGGAAGGTTTGATTTATATATGATTCCCCTGAAGTTGATAAGCTCCACATCCCTTTTGTTTCGCTATTAATGCTTTTATTCTTTTATTATTATTATTATTATTTTGATTATTCTTATATTTGGGATTCTTATTGCGTCTCTTTTGTTAGCTGTTTTTGGCATTTAGTGGCGATTGTGGTAGAAACTAAACTTTCAAGGTTGTGTCTTTCTAGTAGGATAATCTTCTTCTTTAGCTACCTGTATTTGGGGGATTTAGGTTCTACTTGTTATATTCTAGCTTGGTTTTATTTTATTACTATTTAATTATTTATTATTAGCATTTTTTGTATTATTATTAGTCTTATTTTCATTATTATATATATATTGTTATTTTATTATTATTTCTATTTATTGATGTTTTTATTGTAATTTTTTCTTAATAATTTACCTGTGCTAGTTTTACCTGTTTTATCTGTAACCTACATCACTCTTTATATTGTCTCATTTGCATGTGGGTCTACCGGAAACGACCTCTTTATTATGTAGGGATAAGGTTGCGTACTATCAGACCTCTCCAGACCCCACTTCATTGCGGAATTTCAGACTGGGTGATGATGATGATATAACATGCTTACATTACTTGAAAAGAAATTCTCTATCCAAGGAATGCAAACAAATTTGGTTATAAATAGAAATTAAAAAAGATAAACAAGAAACATTGCATATAAGATAAACAAAACACATTGCCTAAACAAAACACTAGATATTTTCTTCATTTCATGTTGCACCTCAAACAGTTTAGCACAATTTAGAAACTTCCCTTAATTTTAATTCTTCTATTCCTCCCCTCTCTTGTTCACAATTGACAAAACATTGCCCATGCAACGTTATAGCACAATATGCTTTATATGCAATTTGATAACCAATGTGATACCATCAAAAGGTCTCATTAAAAATGATAAAACCAGATAACCTACAATCCTCATTTTGGTGCTTTGTTATTTGGTCTCCTACTAGCTCACAAATCACTATACACTCTCAGAAGTAGGTAAAAGGCACATTTAGATGAACAATTCATTAAAGGGAGAAAGGAAGGAGAGCCATAACGTGCAGACAAGCAATTCATTAAAGGGAGAAAATCTAGTAAAGACAAGCAGAGAAGACACAGAGAAAGCAAGGTGAGGGAAAGTGAAGTGAGGATTTTGGGAAATTAGGGTTACATTAGTTTAGGGATTTTAGTTATCAGATTAGATTAAAAGGATTAGTTATCAAATTAATAAGCTCAATTTTATTGAACCCCTTGCTAAGTAATATGTCCACGTAGCAATGGGGTCCTACAGGAAAAATTAAAATATTAGTTAATTTGCTAACTGAAGGGTTTAATGTTTATCAAACTTTAGAGTTATTTTGAATGTTTATGAACATTAGAGTCCTAATTAATTTTGGCCAAAACCTTTGAATCCTTTTTATCTCTTTTGCCAAATGTGTAAATTTATTGCTTTATGCCTCAAATCCATACCAAATGAGTAAAAGATTAGGCATATCTATGTTGTCTATATAAAATATTATTATGTGGCCAAAGTCCCTGCCTAGCTAAGGTTTCCAGTCACACGTCTCACCAACCTAGGGTTTCAATCAAATATTAATTTGAAATCTTCATGCCAACAAGTTCTAAAGCGAGTGTAAGGCCAAATCTTATAATCCATTACTTATCGGTTGATAGTGGAGTGCTTGAATGAGATCTGAAGAAGATGAATGGACTTTCCGTTGCAGGTATAAATATCGCGTTATGTGATTTAAGTGTACCGGCAAAGATAATCTCATTGATTAAAACTTGAATAATTAACATTGCTGAAATGGAGTTTGGTGAATCCAGAGTTGAACATGGTAGCTGGGAAGATACAGTTCCCTTGTTAGGCAAGTTTCCATTTTCAACAAAATACGGACAAATTGGGTGGATTTGGCATGGTGAATGGTTTCCCTATCCCCGAGTCTCGTGGCCAAGTCTCGCATAGCATGGTTTCCACTTTGCATTAAATACTAATTTAGGAGAGTTTTACTACTCCACTGGTTGCTTATGTTAAATGACTTCTTGTCCTGATCTAACCTTTCTTCCTTTTTTTAATCTGTCTGACAGTTGAGGTTGTCCTGATCTAATTTTGTGAGTTGTTCCAAACATTTTTATTGATTTAGGGTTGGAGAAGTAGATGTAGGTCTCATGTAATCATGTTCATTTGCCGACTTTGACAGAGCATAATAATCGTCAACATTTCCACATTCATGGTTCAATTTGGATGCTACCGGCCCCATATTAATCATCTGACTTCTTAAGGTACTAATTATTGTTGAGAGATAACAGAATATTAGATACGATGAACTCAATCGTAATTTTCTATTAAGTACTGGTAATAACTTTCATCAGAAAGACTCTATACTGTTGCTGTAGAAGAGATGTAGTTCGTTGTAATCATTAGCAATATTAGTACTTATCTTTATATTTAATAATAGATAATTAGATAACCAAATAGGTTTATGTGAGTGGTTCAGCACCCTCATTCTTTAATCAGAGGTCTCGAGTTTGAATCCTGAGAATGGAAGAATTTGTTTCGCTAGCATTTTACCTCTTATAGGCTGACCCGATATGAGCGAGAATTAGTCTGAGAGTGAATAGCTTGAAAGCGTCTTCCCACAATTACAACCCCCTTAAAAGACCTTGTGGTCTAACAAAAAAGGTAATAGATAATTAGATAAGCTTGAAATGTTCCTATATTAAAATGGACTTCTCTGCACCACCGTTAGACTAACTGTAACTTATGAATGTACATTTTGCTCGCGAAGACATCAAATTCATAATTATTTATACAAATTATTATTGCATTCTTTTTTTTTTAGCATTTTACCTCTTATAGGCTGACTCGGTATGAGCAGGGATTAGTCTGAGAGTAAATAGCTTAAAAGTGTCTTCTCACAATTGTGACCATCTTAAAAAACCTTGTGGTCTAACAAAAAAGGTAATAGATAATTAGATAAGCTTGAAATGTTCCTATATTAAAATGGAATTCTCTGCACCACCGTTAGACTAACTGTAACTTATGAATGAACATTTTCCTCGCGAAGACATCAAATTCATAATTATAATTTTAGCCGAGTAGAAAGGGGTAAGCCCTTGAGTAGGAAAAATTAAAAAAAAAAGAATGCAATAATAATTTGTATAAATAATTAATGTGTATAATAATTAATTGTAAAATAATAAAAATAATCCAAAATTTTGAATTATTAATTATTTTCTATTTTATAAAAATTTTGAATTTTTTTTTTAGAATTGTTGTTTTTTTACATTCCATTTCATTTTACATTTAATTAAACATAATCACAATTTTAATTTAATATATAAAATTAATTTAATAATTATTAATAAATATAATTAATTTTAAAATATAATTTTAAAATATATAAAT
>JAOSBK010000206.1:34500645-34528859 GCA_027568895.1 Erythroxylum shatona
TATCTATGTGTTTGAGTTTGTATTCAAAACTATAATTTTGATGTCAAGTATTTACATGTATGCTCTTCTCTGAGATTGACTCCAACTAAGGATGTTCTTCTGAAATGAAGAAGATGAGTGAAGTATTTACATAATAAAGGATGCAAAAGTAAGAAAGAAAATAAGTGCATGAAAACTCTATTGACTATTTACTCGATAACCAATATACGACCACTAAATATTGTTCCAAGTTCTAGCTAGCTGGAAAAATTTTGTTGTAGCAGTCTTCCGAATATCATAAAACCAACAATTGAGCTATTGTAAAGGTTGCTGCTTTATATAATGGGGATGTTACCATTTTGGAGAACAATGTTATTGAGAAACTCCATCTCCTCCTAATCTACTAAACTTTTGATCCTTATGCAATGAGCATAACCAAAGAATTCTATACAAAAATGCATGGTTCAATCAATCAAAAAGACGTGAAAAGAATAATGGGTCGATCAAATGCCACAAACAAGAAGGCCAACAACATCGATGGCAAATACTTGTTTTAATTTCATACCAAAATAGAAATTCAACCTGCTTAGGAAAAATAAGAAGAGGACTATTGAATTAAATAGGAATAAAATTTTGCTCTCATAGTTTATCTCCAATTAGTAGATATCATACTAATTATAGTGAATTAATTGTCATTTAAGCAGTAAATTAGCATAACGTAATATCTTACCCTAAAAAGGTCTTTTCAACTATCAATTAATTAATGTCTTACATTATCTAGACAAGACAAATAGAGATGTTTACAGGTAAATTAAATATGAACCTTAAATAAATAAAAGAAAATGCAATTAACAAGAGAGTTTAACTCTAAGGTAACATACTTCCTAAATACATATATCCAAGTAGCTTAATTATGTCCATTGTCAATTAGTCTAAATAATTTCGAAGATCTAACTTTTATATCTCTGATTATTCTCTTTCAATTAATAATAAAAATAGTTGAATTAAACTACTACTTTCCTAGTATTAAAGATTAAAAGGGTTCATTAGGTTTTATAAGATTTAATTAAATGACTTCACTAAGCAAAATCTGTTTAAATAAAACTAATTGGAGATTTATAATTCCATAAACTTATACCACCTTACACATTTTCGCTCCATCTTTTGGTACCTTAATTATTTCGAATTAATCCAGATGCATTAATTGACAATTTATCAAGAAATCAAAGATACCCAAAATCACATCATCAATAATCCATTTAATCCATCCATACACTAGATTAGAGGTTTAGTTAAGCTTCATTCTTAAAATAATAAACATAAATAAAAGAATTATCAAAATCATAGAAGACAATAAGTTTTCTAATGGATTCCAAATCTTTGAATGTTATTTTGGCTTCGTTGGGATGATTTTAGATTTCTTTTCTCCTTAAAAAAGATGAAAGCCTTGCCCTAAGGTTTCTATCTCTCTTCAATTATAAATATGTAACTTGAAAATTTTTAAACACAAACTCCTTATAATAAGGTATAACGTGTCTTGAAATGGTATGTTTTTATAATAAACATGGTTATGGATATAACCATGTTCTAGATTGTGTTCACCGCTAAAAATTAAATTATTCATCCAAAGAGAGATAAGCTTTGATATCTATGTGTTTGAGTTTGTATTCAAAACTATAATTTTGATGTCAAGTATTTACATGTATGCTCTTCTCTGAGATTCACTCCAACTAAGGATGTTCTTCCTTCTCAATTTGATATGTAAAATTCCTTGATTATGGCCAAAACACTCTTAAATTAATTTTTTCCATAACTACCTAAAATCTCAAATAAAACCAGTTGCAATATCATATCAAAATAATTTATAAAGAAACCTTTAAAAAAGCTATGTAAAACATTTGTATGCAATGTACTACAAATTCTCCTAGACTTAGATTTTTACTTATCCTTGATAAGCCAAATATAAAAGCAATCAATGAATAAGTTACATTTCTAAAAAGAGTCAATAATCCAATTAAAAATATGATCTAGTAACTTGTATATTGAATGAAAGGAACAATAGGATCTTTTTTTATTTACACAACATCAAAGAAAATCTATTACAGATCTTATTCTCCAAAGCAACACATTCTTATCTACAAGGACTATCACTGCTTCAGCTCTCAATGTAGATAAATCTCTTTGTATCTTTTTATAGTTTCAGTATAATTCTTTTAAAGGCAGTTTAATCTTTAATGGTATTATCTTATTACTACTTTGGTAAACAATGGCTTATATTTTAATACATTCTTTCTTTCTTTCAATAAAATAATCTAATTAAAATAGCTAAGATGGATCATTATTCACTTAATTATATTGTTCATCAACCATCCAGATTTCTTGATTTCTACACAACTTGCAAATTAACTTGACTTTCCTAATCTTTCAATTTCAATTGAAATCAAATAATTATGCCATATGTAAAATGAACAAAATATGAATAAACAATATAAACCAATAAATAAACATCAACCTATGTTAACAAAAATTGATAGAATATATTTTTTAAAACTTTTTATAGAGCATAAAAAAGCATGTTTAAAATAAAATCCAAACCTTTTAACACAAAGATAGACACTAAGTCATGAATACCTCTAGTTACCAAGTTAGATCATATTTATAATTACTAGCACTATTAATAATATTGATGAATTAACATAAATCAAAATCAATGGGATATAATTTATTTACACTAAAACTTTATTGACCTTTTATTTTGTAATAATTCACAATTAATCCCAAACCATCAGCTACTTATTGTGCTATACGATAACTTATGTTAAAATTATTTACATAATAACAACATTTAATTAAAGAAAAATTTCAGACAACTCAATAGTGACTATATCTATAAAGTTAATACAGTTGAATATCAATGTAATGTACATATCTAGCTAATCAATTTAGTTACCTTATTTTATTTTAAGTTTCTTGGAATTGTAACTTAGTAACTCATATGCAATTGAATTAATTTACTTGTTCGATGTCTTTATATAAATATGGCTTATGCTAAATCCCTCCCTAATACCTGAAACAAATTAAAACAATGGTATTAAATAAAATTTAAATATATAATAAAAATAAAAAATATCAAGAAATAAAATACATTAGAAAAATGAAATAATTAGCAGATCACTTATCTATTGGACTTTTATGATTATTGTTCATATCATACATTAGAGGAGGTAGAGAGGGTAGAAAAATACTAAATGTTGCTATAAATTTGACATATTGGAAATAAGTGGCCATCTTCTTTTCCAACCAATCCATCTATTAACATTGTGCAAAGAGGATTCCTCGGGTCTTCTACTATTTTTAATTAGTGCTATCAAATGTCACTCCATTTAAGAACTTTTTTCTTAATTCTTTCCCTTAATAGTTATTGGAGCATAAATGTAACTTCCATAGGCTTCAAAAGTTCTATTGCCTCATGTTGCTTTATAATTGGTAATGACTCCATATATCTCCAATCTAAGTCCTTTGCCTAAGCCATCAAAGCAATACCCCTAAACTCACTACCCTTGATACTAACTAACATATAGGCTACCTTTAACTTCTTTACTAGTTCCATATATCTCATCAGCTCAAGGTCTAAGGGGAATCTTACAAGATAAAATCATCTTAGGGAGATTGGGGAAAAGAATGTTTTTACAAGGTGGTTAATATATGAGCTTCCATAAATTGCCTCTTTCTTTCTCATCAACATATACTTTAAGTAGTGGGTAAAACAATATCCTAAATTATGTTGATGACCCTCCATAATGCATCATAAATAAAATAATTGATGCAAGTAACACCATATTGAGTGAGGTTGTATGATTTTCTTTTTTAAGTGTAGGGTGTTATTTGAAGGTTGGCGATATATCATGCGAAAAAGAGATATTATAGTTATATGCTTATTAAAATGCATGATATAGGTTTGAAATGTTTTGGTCTTCATAAATTTCAATGCATAAAACTCACAATAAACTCTGAAGTCACTGATGGAAATTCTAAAATTCTGATCCCCATCCTAAAATTTATCCCTTTAAGTTAGACCATGAAGTATCCTAAATTTATTATTGATATAAGGGTCTTAGTTGGAATTTAGGAGGTTACATGGTCCTGAACTTAAATTGGTTGCTTGATTGCCTTGATTATTTCACATAAAGTTTGGATGAACCATTATCTAAGATTATAGGTAGAGGAATATGGTTATATTATTGCAATGATTTGTTGAAGTTTTTTTTAAACTAAACCTGCTCTCCTATATACACTTGAACTTATATGATTTCCTTGTAGGTATAAATCTCTTATTAGGCCAAAAGTGTAATAGCATCTTCAATTGTCATTCCCATTATAATACCTTTCTTTGATGAATCAATGCTCATTTATAAGTATTTAGTAAAACCAATGTACAATATTTGAATAATCAGCCAATTCAATAGATCATAATGAGGAATCTTCTCTGTATCTCCTTAAACCTCTCCTAAAATTCATATAAAAATTCATTCATATAAAAATTCACCTTCCAATTGCATGAAACTTAGAATGTCATTCCTAAGCTTAGTAGTTTTACATAGGGAAAAATGTTTGCTCATAAATGCTTGTGATAATGTGTTCCAAGTGGTAAAGGAGTTTGCAACCATTGAGTTCAACAATAACTTATCTTTATCTAAGGAAAATGGATAAAAGCCTTAATTTGATTGCATCCTCACTTCCTCCTTTCATGTTAATGGTGTCTTTAAATGTCCAAGAAGTAGGTTTTGCATATATTGGGATCCTTGTTACACCATAATGATAAGGTTCAATTTAATTTTAAAGTTGTAGCATTCACGTTGGCCTCATATACATTGGTGTTAAGGCATTGCATAGTCATATGATGACCTTTGGTTATGGTTCTCTGTATGGGTGGTATTGATTGCTCTACTTCTAGCTTTAATTATATTTCACTTGTTGGCTCCAACCTTCTTACATTTTTTGTAACACACAAAGTTCATTAAATTTTTAGTTTAAATGGAACAATTTGCTTATTAAGTTGTTCCATACAATGCAAGGTTAATGGTGAAAGGAAAAATAAAATAATAAAATAGAAAAAAGATATAAAAAAATATAATACTAAAAAGCAAAAACCCTTGAACTAACCACAAAAATTCTAAGACACAATTATACGAACTCCCTCTATACATGATATAAATTAGGGAATCTAAACAAACACACAATTATAAAAACACCAAGTAAATATTTAGACTAATAAATAAACTGTTAAAATTCATATTGATTGCCTCTCCTACAATGATGCCAAAAACTTATTATGAATAAATTACAAATATGTAGCTATCATTTAAGTAATAAATGGTATAACCTAATATTCTACCATAAGGAGATATATTCAACTACCAATTGATTCAAGTTTTATATCTAGACAAAAGAATAAAGATGTTTAAGGAAAAAAATGTGAATAGTAAATGAATAAAATAAAAAGATAATTAAGGGTTTAACCCTAGGGTGATATACTTCATAAATAGATTTATTTAAGTAGTTTAAAGTATAGTGTTGTAAATTAGTCTAAATAATTTTCAAGATCTAAACTTAAAAATCTCTTGTTATTCTTTTAAAATAAATAATAACGTACTCGAATTAATCCTACTTATACTTTTTAGTTATAAAGATTAAAAGGATTCATTAAGCTTTATAAGAGTTAATTAAATCTTCACTTACCAACACCCTTTTTATAATATTAAAGATTAATAATTTAATGAACTAATTCCACCTTTCACTCTCGCTTTCTCTTATGATGCCTTAATTATTTTGAATTAATCTGGAAATATTAATTGGCAACTTATAAAGAAATCAATGACACCCAAACTTAATTGCACCATAAATAATCAGTTTAATACATCCATATTCTATATTGGAGGTTTAGTTATGCACCATCCTTGAAAGAGTAAACATAAACAAAAGAATTATATAAATCATAAAAATAAGAAAAGTTCTTTAATGGATCCCTAATCTTTGGATATTTTTCTACTTTTTTGCGATTATCTTGGATCTCTTTTTACCTTGAAGACAATTGCATGCCTTTCCTTAAGGTTTCTCTCTCCCTTTAGCTGCCAAAAGCTAACTTGAAACTTTTGAAATATGAAATCCCCTTACATTAGGGTTTCACGTATGTTTAAATAGTATGTTTGCATAATAAATGTGATTTGGACACGGTCGTATTCTAGGTTATGATCACCAATGGAACTTAAATTCTTCATCTAGAGGAAAACATGTTATGATATGATCATGTTTGAGATCATTTTTAACATTATAAATACAGTGCCCAGTGACATAGGTTCTGACATGCTCCTGTGTAAGATCGTGTCTTCAAACTCTAGTTTTAGAAAAGAACACAACTTAGCACATGATTTTGTGTGATTCCATGTTCAATATTTTCATTTAATTCTTCTATCTAAAGAGGGACATGCATTATAACATTCCCTTTTTTGAGACCATGTATTCTTCTTAGTTTGATGTGTAAAGCTTTTTAATTCTTAGCCAAAATCACTTCTAAAGGTAATTTTCTACAAAATTACTTAAAACATCAAATAAAACTAATTACAATATCAAATAAAGATAATTTATAAAGAAAACATAATAAAGTTCAAAGTAAAACATATGTATCTTAGACATATATCTCTAGCATTAACTCAAATTCCTTTAGATTATTCTTTTTCGTATTTACTCTACCCACATATTCCAAAAGAAAAAATAGTAAAGAGAAAGATGTTGCTCTTCTAATGCATATGTTGATAGCATCTAAAAGGAAAAGGAACCTAGGGAAATGAATGGTTCAGTATTGAGTAATGAAGCAATGAATATATGATAAGAAATTAATAAATAAGAACTTATAAAGTTGATGAAGAAAATTAGGAATCCATTTGGTATCTTTTTATTTTTTTAATCCATGTGGCTCTAATTTTAAAAATAATACATGTGTCATGCCATGTGTCTCAAGAGATAAATAAAATACATATGACAAAACACATCAACTTTGTTAATACTGATCACTAATCAAGCCTAGCAACAGGTTATATGTATATGATGTAAGAGTTCAGGTATTAAAGTACTAAAAATAGAGTTTTTGAAATATTTTGATAATTTTATTCAAATTAAGTATTTAAATATTAATTTCCCTAATACCTGTATTTATCTTGGAAAGATATTAATTCATAACTTAGGAAAATTATCCAAACTAGCCTAAATTTTATTCTTAATACTTTAATAATTAAAATATTTGTATTAAATGTAGCTTAAAGTTAATCCCTCTTTATGACCATCGTTAACTTAGTTGACATGGCTTGATATAAGGGCTATTTAATTAATTTTTAGACATGTGAATTTAATAAAAAGAAGATATCTTAGCTAGCTAAAGAAACCTAACCATCACTGCCTCAATACCAACCATGCATATATATGACTAATTTTTAAAAACATACATTTGAAAAAATTGTTGAAAGTTACTAACCATACCAATTATTATAATGAAAAACTATATAGTTATTATAAATTATGAATTATTCTATTACAAGCTGTAATGTAAAAGATTGAACATGAATTCTTAATGATATGGGAGAGCAACCATCTAATTAGACAACCTTCACTTATAAGAATCATAAGCAAATTTATTTACAAATCCCAGTTTAAAGGACTCAATTTTGTTTACATTTGTAGATCTGATGGGGGGTTGTTAGGTAAGCAATATTGTATTTAATTCTTTGAGTTATGATATATCTCTATTTAACCAATAATAATAAGTTCAAAGCACTATAATTTTTAAGTCTTTGTTCAAAGTACATTTTAGGTTTTTGGGATTTACTAAAATGAAGTTAACTTCTCACCTGATTTATATCCATCTCTGCTAAAAGGAATGCAAAGTTCTATTGGATCATTAAGGTATTCAGTCAAACCTATGTTCACTTGAAATAGTAATGTAATATCTAAGACTATTTTTAATAGTTTCCTATGGTTGATTTAGTTTCACAAGGATATAGTTTGAAGTTCCAAGTTCTAAGCTTTTTATAAAACTAATGCTTAGAGACATCTACCCTTAACTAGTATAAAAATTGATTTACAATAAACACAAGAAACCATTTTTGCCTTTGTTTGATGTAATTAGATGGTCCTATATTTTTGCTTCAATTTCTGAGCAATTTTCACTTATTCATTACATATAATGAACCTTATTGCACATGCATATGTTTAGAAATTTTATAAAGCAAAGTCAAAAGAAATGACTGTAGATTCATATCTAAAGGCCATAAATATATACTAAAGCCTAGATAATATACCCTAAAGCTACACACATACATTAGGAGATCATGTCATATGTTTAGATGTAATATAAACACATTCAAATAATAAATGTTTGAAGGTCACAAGCCCAGCCATAACATATTTGAAAGTAAACCTAATGACTACATCATACTCGAAAGCAAGTCCAATGATTATATGACTACATCATACTCGAAGGCAAGTCCAATGATTATATCATATTTACAGATATGAAGATAGTTATATATCACTTGAAGGCAGACCTAACTTGTACATCATATTTAAGGGTAGGTCTAATGGCAACATCACACTTACGGATAAACCTAACAACCATATGATATTAGTAAATAAGTCCAATGGCCACAACATATGCAAAGGTAAGCCTAATAGTCATACCAAAATTGATGTTAGGCCTATTAACCACATCACATCTAAATCTAAGTCCAATAGTCACATCATATGCATGATATGTCTCTAAGAATCAGATTAATCATCATTATATCTATATATATCAATATAAAGTTTTATAAAAAAAAAAACTTAACATATCTCAAAGATCATAATATTCTTATAGTGTCACTTTGAAACAAATCACAAGCCTTATAAATGACATTATAAACACAAATTTAGGCTCAAACACTTACAACACAGACACTCTCACATTAAAAAGACCATAAATCTTACTGATCATACTATAATTACTACACCAACATCTCTAAAGGACCTTAATCAAATTATAACAATGTTTCCACAATAATAATAATAAAATATATCATCTCAAACAAACTTTATATATAATTCCTAAATATAAATTCATTTTAATTATATAAATTCATAAAAAATCACTATGCTTATGCTAAAATTAAGACATATCTAAAATATAACTAATACTATTTGCAAAAGTTAAGTCATACAGTTAATTAAATCAAGAATTTTTATAACCCAATATATCAAAAAACATTAAATAGCATTTTGATGTAATCTAAGCTTAGTATTTTATAATAAAACCATATTAAATAAATAATTTATATTCATAATACAAGCATAAAATGGAAATACCATAAAATATATGATTATATTGGGCACCTCATCATTCAATTCTCCATTTCTCCTTTGATTCTAATTTTGATGCTTATTTTCTCCCACTGAAAATCTCTTTTCTCTATTTAAAACTTTTATATTTTTCTCTCTTAATTTAAATTATTGATTCTCCCTTTATTTTAGAGGGAAAAATTCATTTAGGACATGCGCATTTTTATTCCTTCAACTTAATATTGCTTCACTTTAGTCCTCCAACTAGTAAACCTTCTAATTTAGTCATTGAATTTTACCATTCAATTTATATTAGTGCTTTCGCTAATGATATTAATGAAAACATTATATGAAATTAGCATAATCAAACTTAGGCATATAGTTAACATATAATTGTTAATGATGTGTGTATCCAACTTAAATGGCATGTAAAATTTTCATTCAGAACATTAAAAAATACTAATATATAATGATTAGTAAAGTTCAAAGACTGAATCAAAAACATTTAGTGGTCAAAAGATTGAAATACAAAATAACTTTTAGTTAAAGAACTAAAATCTTCTTCATTTATAAGAAGTTATGATATGACCAATTACATCTTGAGTGACTAGCCTTAAAATTAGATTATCCTTCATCATTTGAAATTAACCACCTAAATCATAATTAAACACAATTTTGGATAAATAAGAAGGTTGAGTCATACATTGGTTCCTTCTTATGATTTGATGTTCTTTTACTTTTTTATTTTTCACTTGAACTACCTTAATATAAAATTCTTACAGGAATTTATGCTAAAAAAAAGTGATGTATAGTTTCCAAAATTAGTTAACATCCAATGCTTACCTTAAAATTCAGTTGTGTGTGCGTGTGTGTGTGTGTGTCATAAAATATAAGAACAAAAGAAAAATAAAAAAGAGAAAGATGGAGACAAGACTTACATGGTTTTACTATAAAGACCTACATCTATAAACAAAATAATTAAGAGGACTACATTTTTTTTACTGATATTATATGAACAACACATAATACAAGAATTGTTACTTACATGGAGGAATGATGTATTTATTAAGTAATAATATGTATTGTTTTACAAAATAAAAGCATATTTTACAATTAATTAGGATTATTGTAAATCAGATTACAATCAATCTTTCAATACCCAAATACATTTTTGTTAATTAGAGCACAACTGCTTCAACTAATCACAAAAAATTCAATATAGCAAAACCTATCTCATTTGAATATATTCACTAAGATCATAACTCTCTTCTTACTTAGGAATCGATCTACTAAACCATTAACAATTTTTTTATTCAATAAAAAGATCTATTGAACACACAGTAAAAAACTCTTCTTATTTAGAAGATATTACTAAACCTATAATGAAAAAATCTTCTCACTTGGGAAGAGATTCACCAAACTAACGGTCAAAAAATATTTTCTCTTAAAAGAAGTTCATTAAACCAATAATAAAAAAAAACTCTTCTCATTTTTGAAGAAAATCATTGAATTAACAAACATTTGAATAAAGAAGGCCTGAACTCATAAGGTGACTCATATAGAAATTCTAACAAATAAACTTATAAGCTCAAATTTTACACCATTTTAAAATATAAAATTAAAGGAGAGAATATAAAGGAGAAAAATAGATACAAGATTTACATTTGGTCGTAAAAGTGTATAACAGTGAACCTAACAACTAGAAGAGCTATTTTATTCTTATAATAATATATATATAATACATAATATAGGAAGTCTATTTACAATGAAGAAGATTATTATTATTTTAATGGTATGCTTTACTTTAGAGAATAATATCTGATTCTATGATTAATTAAGATACTAGTAAATTAAGGATGATTATAATCAATCTCTGAATATTCTAATCCCACTCAACGTATAATTTCTAAATATCATTCTTGCATAATAAAAACATAAATTTCTATAACAATTATATAATTAAAACATCATTAAAGCACTAGTTACTATTTCATCATCATGATTTTCATATTATAAGCTTTTTTTTTTCTCACGTATCATTTTCTTATAATAACAACTAGAGGGGGTTTCTCTTACTTTATACATCAAGGTAGAGGAGGCTTTTTCTATTAATCTTTGTCTTCTCAAATTTGCTTTTTGGAGCTATTAAGTTCATCCGTAGAACATCAAACATAATGCTCTATATTTTAGATTTTTATAATTAACTCATTTTGTTCATTTAAACCATTTTTAAGAATGAGGTTTAATATGAGCACAACATCTAATTTAAGAACTTATTTTCATAATTACATTTGTCTAACCTCTTCTTTGTATTCAAATATTTGATTTTCAAGACATTTTTAACTTGCATTATTCATTATGACTATGAGTGTTGAAAAGTTTATGATTTCCCAATTTAATAAGCACATCTTAACACATTTGCCTATTGTTTCTTTTCATTGTTTAAATCTTAACAAAATTTAAAGATTCTCTTATTCAAGAAGGCAACTCATTTATAAACTCTCTTTTCTTGAAATTATAATTCAATTTCTTTAAAATATTCAGACATTTCTAAATTATCAAATCTTATCCCATCTTCATCTTCACTATTAGGTAAAAGTACTAACATAATTTGATTCTTAATATTTTAAAACAAGATTTCTAAATTTTTTCCCGACCTAACCAGATAGTGTTAGTTTTGCTTCTTACTATCAATATAAATATATGTAAGAATTCTCAATTTCAATCAATTTGTCATCTTTTCTCTTCATTTTAATTTTTTGTAACAGTGCTGAACAACATTTTTTTTAAGTCACTTATGAAGCTAATATTTTTTTACTAATTAATGATGATGAAGTAGGCAACATAAAGACTTCGATTCATACTTCTTCCAAGTATTCTTCTAATTAATTTATGTTCTTATCTGCCTCTAACTTTTTCTAAATAAGAATAAAGGAGACTTTTATTATCATTTTTAATAAATTTCTCTAAATTATTCCTACAAAAAACAAGTAAAACAAATGGTATTCCTATATACATAAATTTACTTTTTAATGTATAGATAAAACAAAATACAAAGGAATTATTTATCACAATAAGATTCAAAGAATCAATAAAAGGAAGAAAAATATAGTTATGATTCATGTGGATGCAAAAGTTATTCATTTAACCAAATAAATTATGAAAAGAGATGTGAACACTTTATGTTAACAGTATGTGAAGGAACAGAAATTGTGCACCTACAACAGTTATTTGCAACTGAAAAGTTCCCCCATAAGTGTCCTAAGCACGATGAAACTTCTATACATAAAGTAACACTATGCAAAACAATATTTTGCATCAAGTGGGTGAAAATATTTAGACATATAAAAAATGTAATTCCCATAATTACCATGTCATTCTCTTTAATTATCTATTACCAAACATCATTCACTAATCATTCGGTAATAACATTTTCATTCTTATACTATAAATTTTGAAAAATGTTTGAAATATATAATCTAATAAGAAAATTATTTCAAATGGTGATAAGAGTCCATAAATAATTTAATTCTGATGAAAATCGTAATGTCCAAAAATATTTGTAGAAAATGAAAAGTATCTAGTTAAATCTGTTGTTATAAAACAGCAATTAATTCAAATATTTGTTGTTTACCTCATATAAAATATTAAACTTATATACAACTTTTAAATGCAACTTCAATTTGATATTTTAATTAGATTTAATAAAAAGGGTAATGTTAATTTTTTATTTTCTACAAATTCTTACTGATGATGGATCAAACTTGGAAAAGCGATAGCAAATATATTTTATGGTTGTTTTTGTATACTATCATATAACATATTTTGTAAAAAAAATTATCAATGAAATATTGTTGCAAAAACTATATAAGAATAGAGAAAATATTTAATGTTAATTATTTAGAGTTATCTGCTGCTAACTCATTTACTACATATTGTAGACGAAAAACGATTTCATGGACATTTATTTTTAAAAAATAGTGGTTTTCTTGATGTGTCAACATTATTTTTAAAATAGTAGTTTTCTTGATGTGTCAACATTATATCATTAAATGGTCTCTTAATGGATGCGAGACCTATTTACGCTTACTTCTTCTTCTTCTTCTTCTTTTCCCCCCTTGGTAATACTTAACAACCAACATACAACAGTAATACATGCAACTTTATTCATTAGTTAACAAAAAATTTAGATCATACCTATTAACTCTTAGATGTAGGTATCAATGATATTGCAAACGAAGCATTGCAAATTTAAAAACAACTTGACTTTTTTTAGCTCCTTTTGTGATGAATAGGATATATAATAATACCTTTATTTCTATACTTTTTTTAGAAGAAAAAGATAGTATTTTCTATTAAAAAAATATGAAGACTCTAATTTGCCAATTCTCACACAATTTAAAAGGATAAATATCATATTTCCAATTTTTTGTTTCTCTAAAGGTGTGTAATTATATTAGTGATTTGGATGAATACGAGGACCAACTCTTTTTCCTTAAAAGTATATTACGCGATTATGGATATACATTCAATTAACAAACACAATAAAACCATTATATATTAGTAAAGTTGGAATCATATAACATATATTTATTAAGAATTATAATTAATTAAAAATTAATTTCATCATATTAATTCAATTCATAACTATAAAAATTTATTATCTAATAAAAATTATTAACTTAGTGAGATTTAATTGTAGAAGTTATTAAAATTTTATATTTCATTCATTAACAAGAATTAAATTTATTTCTATATTATAATACATTATTTTAAAAATAAATTCTTACTTGAAAACTAATTTGCTTAATTGCTAGGTATATTACTTCAATGAAAGAAAATGTTAAAACTTTCTTTTAAAGCAGAGTTTAAACTTTGATGAAAGTTTACACTTTTAGAGGTTAAAAAAAGGACATTTTTAATCTATGATTAGGAGCTCTTCTTATGTAATTATATACCTTTTTGGTTGCATGATATACATTCATATAAGAATAACTATTTTATCATTGTTTGAACTTTATTATTTTATTTATTTAAGTGCCTTAAAATTTTTAAATATCATAATGTTAGTGTCTCCATTAGCTAAATTGGATCGAAATGTTGATTAGTGATAGCATCTCTATTATTGCTTACATAACACTTTGCTATATTAACTTTAAAAAGATATTAATACTTAATGCCACATCATATCATAAAAAATTAAGAATTAGGTCAAAACCTCATATATAATTCTTCAAATGAATAATAGTATTTTGAGTACCCGAACTTTATCATTGCATGTAAGTAAGTGTCTATATCTTCTAATTCATGGTCGTTTAGCTTATTTTTATTTTTCTTGTGAATTTTGGTCATTTAATTTATTTTTATTTTTTTGCTGTGATTTTTAATTTTCTTTTCATGATTTTATTTTTTTGTTATTCATGAAAACAAATTTATGTTTAGTTATTAATATGATTATAGTTTTATTTGTAATAATAATAAATATTCCAAATAATAGTTAAGATTAATTTACTTCATTGATTAGATGAAAAACCAATATTATTTTATTAAATATCTACTAATAAATATGAATTACTATGAAATGTTAATTTAAAAAAAGAATTGTATTTGTCATGCATTTCATCTAATATTATTTTAATAAATTTACTAAATTTATTAAATTATATTATGATAATAAATAAAGTAATTAACTATTTTTATTTAACATAGACATTTTAAATAAATAATGATAACTAATTTCTCATATTAATTGATACACCCTAACAAGTGTATGAAATGAGCTTGATTAATGAATAACCCAGATATTTATTAAGGTTTCGTGGCTTTGGGCTTCTTTAGAAATAATTTCTCTACTAGTTAAGATAAGATTGCGTACTACTAGACCTCCTCAGATCTTACTTTTTAGTGAGATTTTTACTAAATTATTGTTGTTGTTGTTGTTTGACTTTGGACTTCCATATAAGATTCTCACTTTTAGGCATACTATTACTAAGCTCTCATTTAGCAATATCTAACTAAACATATAAGATCAACCAAGACACAACCCACTTCAACGTGAAAATAAAGGCCTATCAAAATAATAATCAAGCTTCCTAGTTAAGATGAATTTAAACTCTACTTAAAATAATAGGGTTACACCTAAAAGTAAGTAGTTACGATTATCACTATCATAACCTATTCACTTTGAGAACTCTCCACTATTAACATTCTTTACTCTCACTAATTTGAACATCTAAGTATCTTTATTGGGTGTAACCTTAATACTCAAACTATTTATACATACTTATAGAATTGAGAGAAGTTCAATAGGCCTAACTTAATTTTAGCCTATGTTATTTGACTTCATCCATCAGAACTTTGAAAATTTGAATATTCTCACTTGGATAAAATTTAAACTAGATAAGATATCATCATTTAGAGAGACAAAAATGGATAACCAATGAACCATCTACCAACCTTACTAAAGCAGCCAACACTTCTAAAATTACTTAATCTAATAAACAATCAAAGGTCTCATCTTATAATGACCACAATTCTATAACTAAGATGTTGTTAAAAAGGTCAACAAGTTGATGCAAGAAATGTAACTCACTCATACCCAACGCTTGTCATTAATACGAGCCCTATTGTTACCCTTACAATCAATGTCATTAGAATATTACAGATAGGGCCAAGCTTGATAGCTAACAGTTTATTAATCACTAATGTCCTAGTGAAAAAAATCATCAAGCAAATTTACTAGTCAACATTAGACATTAATGATGACATGGGTGATCTAATTAATTATGTACATAGATATAAGGAACTTTTAGATTAGTATGGTATATCTGACACCATCAAATAGAAAGTTTTCTCTTTCACTTGAAAAGTCTGTTCATAGTTTTAGACAATAGTTCCTAAATAAATTATCATGTTCTAGTAATTAATTGTCAAATTCATATCACATTTTACTAGTAATAGATGCAAACTAAGAGACTTTACCTAATTGATATCTATAACTCAAAAGTAGGACGAAATCTTAAGAGATTATTTACGGTGCTTCAACTTTGAGCCAACCTAAATCATAAGTCTCAATGTAAGGATAACAATAGTAACCTTTGCAAATAGACTAAAACACTATAAACCTTTATAGAGTTATATGAAAAAGAAAATGACTCTAAATTTTTTAGAAGATATAAATCAAAGTGCAAAAATATCTAAGTGTTGAAGATGGTGTACAAAATTTAATAAGCTTAATAAATAAAAATAGAATAGAAAGTGGGGTGCTTCTTCAAGTAATATGGTTGATATGAAGAATTAGTAAGTAAATTAAGTTATAGTTAAGAACAAAAAAAAGGACAAGGAAGATATCCTAAGGTTTAACACTTTATAAATAAGGTGATTAACTATATCTTAGATAACCAAAAAGTTGAAAATAAGGCAAGTACCTATATTATCATTTCCCCAATCATATTAAATATGTGAATTAAAAAATCAGCTAATGATTTAATCAAATAAGGAAGTTTGAATTTTTTTTAAAAAGAAAATAGTAGGAATGACTGTATTAGGGAAGAATGGAGGAGGTATGTCTCATAAAAGTCAAGAATTAAGGAACCATACATAGAAACACACATCACTTAATGGGTAATAATACATATGATAATAAGGAATTATAAAAAGGCAAGATTCCATTTGAGAAAGGCATAAAAATGAGAAATTTGTGACAAGTAGCTTGAGCTAAGAAGATATAAGAAAAGAATAAAGGTCTTTAAGGTCACTTTCTACAAAATCAATAATATATCCATGATTCACCCTTATAAAGATGTCACAGGAGTAACTCTTTTGATAGCCAACATTTTTGTCAAAATAATATTAGTAAATATGGGGACTCTTATGGGTATTTTATTTGATGATTCATTCAAAGAGATGAATATCTCCATGGATAGACTAAAATTTATGAAAAATGCCCTATTCGATTTTATGGGAGATAAGATCTACGATTGAAGAAAGATATCTCTGCCTATGATGCAAGGAACACAGTCAAAATAAATAACAAATATAACATAGTTCTATAATTATAATCCCTTTCCTTTGTACAACCTATACAATCTTTTCACCTTATCAATTGTTAATGAAATTATCAACCCTAAATGAAGCAAAAGATGTATTTAGGGACCAAAGTATAATAAGACAATTTTGTACCATCACCTTAAAAAGAAAATAATAAAATAAAAATAAATTTATAAAGGAATTGGATGTCAAAAGGAGGATCTCCAAGAAGAAATCAAATATATGCTAATAAAAAAACTTAAAGACTCTAAAATAATGAAAATTATGGCTCGAATGGAAGGAACTGCAGAAGAAGCCTTTAAAAATTTTTACTTCAACATTTTTGTATGGAGTTTGGCTTGTATACCTAGAGGGAACAAGGGAATAATATTTTCTAAAATTAAATGTGCTATGTTTTTAAACCTTTAGACAAAAGAAAAGAATTTTTACAATAGATATCTAATAGGCCATACAAGAGGAGGTGACCAAAATGTTAAAAGCAAGTCCTATTAGAAAAGTTGACTATGCAAAGTGGTTTGCTAACTTGGCCATGGTTAAGAAAGTAAGTACGAAGTGAAGAATGAGTTTGAATTTCAAAGACTTAAACGAATTATATACAAGGTATTCTTTACCAAAATAGATCAACTGGTAGATGTTACTTCAAGCTACCAAATGACAAGTTTCATATACAGATGAATGAAGCATATGAGAGAAACATAACTTTAGATTAAAGAATCCATGTGCAGCCTTTATAGGATGGTAACCTAGTTTTTTGTAGGCAATGTATAACCCCTATCAAGAAGATTTGTGAAATAGTCAATTAAATTTGGAAAGTTCAACATCAGATATATCCTAAGAAAAGCTTTTTAAAATCATAAGTCATAAAAAATTATGTATTTAAAATGTCAATGGAAAAGAGAAACAATGTATATAGAAAGAGCCATGTGAGATAGGGTTAGCTTAAAAATAACTCAAAATAAAATGTATATATGAAAATTAGAATAGATAAAATATTTAAAAATTAAATAATAATTTATTTTAAAAATCAACAATAAAAAATTTTATTTTTAAAATTATTTTCGAGTTTTTTTGGTTTAAATAAAATGATAAAATTTTGGGTATTGAATCTTTTGAAACGTCCATAGGGGAAATATCACTTTGGTGACGTTGGAGATGTTATAAAATATTACTTATTCCATTCATATTTGACTCAACGTTTTCCAATATTAAATTAAGCAACATGGGCGATATAAGTATTACTGCTTAATGCAAACTCAATTATAAAGTAGTTACAAATCCAAACAGTTTCATACTGTGTGGTACATACTAATTTCCAATACGAAGACTAAAAATTGCTTCCTTGACGTGGAACTTGCCAAATATTTAGTCAAGACGGTAAATGCAAGTGCTGGAAAAATACCAAAACGGCAGACTGTAGGAGTAAATGACAGGTCCATAAACATTAACTTCCAGCAATGAATAATGATGCCAATTTCGTAAATAAGTGGTAATTCATGTCTGACAACATAGGCTGTTCTACATGTGTGCACATGTTTTGTTCTTTTAAACGATTGCGTTAAATAGGCTGCATATACTTAAACAAACCGGTCATGTGAGCCACCTCGCGTCTCTGTCTTTGCAGGACCTTTCTCATCTTCTTCTCTCTTGTTTTTCAACTCAGGAGGAGTGAGCGAAAACGAAACTTGTTTGTTTGAGGTTCTTATATCCTTTTTCTTCTGGGAATTTTGACGAAGTGAAGAAACAAAGAGGAAATGACAAAGAATGTTGGGGTTCTCGCTGTGGATATATACTTTCCTCCTACCTGTGTTCAGCAGGTGTCTTCTTTGATCCTTTCCCTCTCTGTGTGTGTACTGTTTTGGGTTTGTTTCTGATTCCTTGTTTCCGGAGGGAATGTCGGGACTGAGAAATGAACTGGGTCTGAAGGTGGAGTCTTTGGTTCGGTTGTGGAGAATTACGATGTTGTACATGGAAAAAAAGGAAGCTCTTTTAGCTCACTCAAGCTTTTTTTTGTGCTTGGACAATTGGTTTTGATCCTTTTTTGGAGATAAAATGAGTTTGTTGCATTTGTAATCTGAATTAGACGATCCTATTCATTTTCGTGGACCTTTTTTTGTTGAATTTGTGAAATGGGATAACTATCTTGTTCACGCCTTCTTTCTTGTTGGAAGATGAAAGGGTTCCGAACTTTTGCCTTTTTTTGTTATTATTTTGTGTTTCTTGTTAAAAAGAAAAAAGAGCGAAATTTGGTTTGTTGTTGATTGTCTGTTTCTGACATTTTGCTAAAGCCTAAAATTTTCATACCCAAAATCAGTCACTGGAAATTACTTTGTAGGTGCAGTTTGGATTTTCTAGTTCTTTCTGGCAACCCATTTAATCACAATATATGCATGCCTTTTTCGTAAAATAATTGTTCTGTTTTTTTTTTTTTTCTTTTGTGATCTTCTGGAAATAGGAAGCACTAGAGGCTCATGACGGTGCTAGTAGAGGAAAGTATACCATTGGACTTGGGCAAGATTGCATGGCATTCTGCACTGAGGTCGAAGATGTCATTTCAATGAGGTTGGTAATTTTACATGAAAATCCAATACCTATCTTCTTTCATGACTTGCGAATTAGTTCAGGCCTAACTATGATTCTGTCCTCCTGAGGACAATTTAGTTTGACAGTTGTTACTTCGCTCCTTGAGAAATACAAGATTGACCCAAAGCAAATTGGACGTCTGGAAGTGGGTAGTGAAACTGTGATTGACAAGAGCAAATCCATTAAAACTTTCTTGATGCAAATCTTCGAGGTAAAAAAAAAAAAGAAAAAGAAAAAGACACTGATGTGCTTTCTTGTTTGATGTAAAATTCTGGATGTTCAATTATAAAAAAAAATAAAAATTCTGGATGTTCGAGTCCTTTGCACAGGAGAGATTCAAATCCAAGTGAATAGATGTAAGTGTATCACTGAGTTGTGACCTGATCCAGTTTTACTATATTGGGATCCATAAACAATGACAATAAGTACCAGGAAATTTGATTGCATTCTTTGTAGGTCATTTGTGAGATTGGTCTCTCTGCACGAAGGATGGGGGGTTGGGATAGCCACCTCTTGTATTATAGTTTACTGCTTGCATCTAAAAGAAATAAAGGGATGATAATTGGCTAAGAGACATTCTGGCTGGGTTACCATTATTTTTAGTTTCCGATTTCTGATATTTGGATTGGTTTTTAATTGACTACCTTGCTTGCTTTTTTGCTCTTATAATAAACAATTAAAAGCTTCATAATTCGTTAGATTGTTTGTGAGTTAATTTATAATGGCAATGCTGATTTTACTTATCCGATGTTTGCTGCATATGCATGGTCTCTTATTGTAGCACACTTGTTACTAACTGCTATTTCTATTTGGAAAATGAACAGAAATATGGAAACACAGATATTGAAGGTGTTGACTCAACTAATGCATGCTATGGAGGAACGGCAGCTTTACTCAACTGTGTGAACTGGGTTGAGAGTAGTTCATGGGATGGACGTTATGGGCTTGTTGTCTGTACTGACAGTGCGGTAAGACCAAATTAAGTTGCTGCTGCATCCACAAGTGAACTTGTTGGAAGATATTTGAAACATTAACATGCATTTAAATGGAAATTATGGTGCTGAAAATCTTGTATCTGCTGAGATGGTTATATAGGTATGCAAACCTTGTATTTCTGCACATGTTCATAAAGATATTTTCTTCATCAGGTGTATGCAGAAGGACCAGCTCGTCCTACTGGAGGAGCAGCCGCCATTGCCCTGCTAATAGGTCCAGATGCACCAATTGCTTTCGAAAGCAAATTTAGGGGCAGTCATATGTCTCATGTCTATGATTTCTACAAGCCTGATCTTGCTAGTGAATATCCAGTAAATGAGACAGAAGTTCCTTGTTATGCTTTTCTAGTTCTATGAGACATACGTGACCCCATATTGTCTTTGAGAAAGCTAATTCTATATGTCTTATCATAATTTTATGATTTATGGTGGTTCCTCATTAGCTCATGTAATTTGCATTTACTTGTGGTTCTTTGATTTGCTTGACTTCGACTGTTATATTATGCGACTATTCAGTGCCTAAATCCGGTATATTAGAAACAAGATGAAAGGGATTTCAATGAAAAGGAAAACAATGTTAATGAATAGTTTTCCCTAAATTCTCCCACTGTTCTTGGAGCTTACCTACTTAACGTGATGGATCTGCATCTATATATTCGATTAATCAATGTGGACAATCAACAGAAACAGTAGAATGTATTCTGCTATCATCTTAAGATATTATTTTCTGGCTACTAAGTGTAAGCTCATTAAAATTGGTCATTGAAACGCAAGTGATAGCTTGATATTGAAAATCTAGATCAATCTTTGATATTGAAAATCTAGATCAATCTCAGGCATTAAAAAACCACCGGAATTATATTTTTCAGCAAGTTGTAATTGTCCTTTTGAGTGCCTTGAACAGAATAATTCTTTCTGCAGCTATATAAAATGCTCAAGCTGAAATGCTTGTTCATTATGATTGACATAGCATGATGATTTGCTTGGAACATTTTTATATATTACATTTCCTTAAGCTGGTAGTTGATCCTGTAGGTTGTGGATGGAAAGTTATCTCAAACATGCTACCTCATGGCTCTTGATGCATGTTACAAACATTTCTGCGCCAAGTAAGCTCATAGAAAGTTCTGAACTTGTTTTCTTGAATTTTAGAGTTTTGATGATTAATGGTGATATGTGAAGCAAATACTTGCCTACCTTGTAATCTTTAGATATGAGAAATTGGAGGGCAAACAGTTCTCACTTTCTGATGCTGATTACGTAGTATTTCATTCTCCTTACAACAAGGTAAATCATTTATGATGATTTTGTATGTACTATCTGCTTGTTTTTTCATGTTTAATATAATTCTTTAATATTTGCAATTTTTTTTTGCATTACTTCTGAAATACAATTTGTTGACCGCAGCTTGTGCAAAAAAGCTTTGCTCGTCTGCTGTTCAATGACTTCTTGAGGAATGCAAGGTTTCTGTACTATACTGGTGACGCTTGAGAAATATTTTCATTGACTTGGGAGGATTATGTATTCCTATTTACAAATACCTGGTCATTGATTTTTACTTGCAGCTCTGTCGATGAGGTAGCTAAAGAAAAGCTGTTACCATTTTCAAATCTTACTGGTGATGAAAGCTACACAAATCGGGATCTTGAAAAGGTTATTAAGTCCAAATTGCTAGAAAGAAAAAACTTGGATTTCTGTTTTTCCTAGTTGAAGTTGGGAGTGGAGTAGCGGCAAGGTCCTACAGTGATATATGCCTCAAATTTTCCTATTCGTGCAGGAAGAAGGAAGTTGAATTCTAAATTGCTGAAATCTTTTTTATAATTAATCTGATTATAATCACTATTTGTGATGCATCTATCAGATATCACAAGTAGTTGCCAAGCCTCTGTATGATGTGAAGGTACAACCTACAGCTTTGATACCAAAGCAAGTTGGCAATATGTACACCGCATCTCTCTATGCAGCACTTGCCTCTGTTATTCACAATAAGCACAGTGAGTTGGTAAGTCTTTTCAATCTTCCATAATTTGAAATCCTAGCGTTAGGAATTCAGTAAGAGTGTAGTAATAATGTTTTTGCACCTTAGCACCAGTTGAGTTTGATGCCATTGTTTTGATTACTTGCAGACAGGCAAGCGGGCGATAATGTTCTCGTATGGAAGTGGCCTGACATCGACAATGTTTTCACTGAAACTACAAGAAGGCCAGTACCCATTTACGTTGTTAAATATTGCCAAGGTGATGAATGTTGGAGGAAAGCTGAAATCCAGACAAGAGGTAATTTTGCTAAGATAATTTGTCAAATAAATATTGATATTGTTAGAATTAGAACAGTGGATTATTGATAACATCTTTATCCTGCAGGTTCCCCCAGAGAAATTTGTAGAAACTTTGAAATTGATGGAGCACAGGTATGGAGCCAAGGACTTCGTGACAAGCAAAGACTGTAGTTTGTTGGCTCCAGGAACGTACTATCTAACAGAAGTGGACTCCAAGTATAGAAGATTCTATGCTCAGAAACCTGGTGATAGTATCATCCTAGAGAACGGTTCAATCGCCAATGGCCACTGATGGTCAAATTCAATGGCAGTAAAATGTTTCTTATTTTAGTTGTTTCCTAGGCTTTAGGAAGCAGTAAGGCTTCCCTTTGTAATTCTCTCTTCCTGTAAGACTCTTAGTATTTTATTTGTTTCTGGTTTTAAGTCATAAAAGTAACCTTCTGTTGAGTGCGTCATGAATGAGTTGCCAATGCTTGTCTGCCAAAGATTAGTTAGCCCACTTCAAACAGCCCCCCTCTTTCTCCCCCACCGTAGATGACTGCGATTAGTGAGTTCAGCCGCAACAACCAAAGAGAACAAGAAGTGTGGACTGTAGGTGTTTCAGCGTTGGGTTCAGCTTTGGGGCTATGTCTACTCAATCCTTCAAATGCAAATGACAGGGCCCAACTCATTTGCACTTGATTACAGTCGTAAGTAAACCTGCGTTGTGATCGCGGTACGCATTTTCGGGCCTAAGCTTCATCTATCAACAACTGAAGAGATACTTAAGTTATTTACATTATCAAATATTTTTAAATATAACAAATTAAATAGTATGTAATTTTAAAAAAGTTTAATTAGTGAAGAACTTTTTAAAATTGGCATAATTAAGTGAAATGTTAATAAATCAACAACATTATGTTATTTAAAAAAGATTCTCCTATTCTACAAATAAGGTTTAACTAGTGTTAGAAAATTTTGTTTTTTCTACCTTTTTTCTTCCTTTCCTTGAGAAAAAGATTAGGTTCTAGTGGTGCTAGTCAAATTTCACATTTCTATGATGTCAATCATATAGGTTCCTAGCTGTAGTATAGCCAAAGTATTGAGGATTGTGAATTAGCTCTGATGGAAGAATTTTTTATCATGTCATTTTAATCTTTTCATAAACAAATAACTTCATGTTTTGTTGAATGTTTTTGAGTTATTGTAATTGATTAAGGAAAGGTAAAAAACTCTATGAATGCCTCATGTTGAAAAGTTACAGTTATCATATAAAACATAAGTAACAGAAGGCAAGATACCCATATTTTAGGAGTTGGGCTACATTATGCTTCTTTTTCTGCCAATAAATGTAACCTAGAAGATATAATATATCTAGAGTCTTTTAAGTTTTCAATTTATATTGAGGCAATGTTGAGAAGTTGTAGTAAACAACAAATTTTGAAACAAAAATCATCTTTTGGCAATAGGTGATATTAAGAGCAGCCGTAACTTTACTTTTACAATCTAACTTAGATTTTCTTAGCCTAGCACGTTAGAAATAAATAGGACTTACCAATATTAGTGAATAAACATATAAAAGTAAAAGTAATGATAAAAAGCTTACTATTATAGACACATGATAAGTATAAATTGCATCGTATTTTAGGGTATAGTTTGATATATGGTTAGTTGTTACTTCAATCATTTAGTATGTTTTTAGGTTAAAATTATGTTAGTTTGTTAATTATTTATGTTTTAAGTGTTTTATGGGTTAGTAGAAGTTTTTGAGCTTAAATATTATGTTTTTGAGATACTTTGATATGTTTGTTAGTATTTCAAAGTCAATATTGAAGAACGGAGGTGTTTCAGAGACATTTGGGGCCGAAATAACAGCCCACGATTATGGCATGTCAGGCCACGATCATGACGTAAGCACTAGAGTTGGCCTACGATCGTGGCCTACATGCCACGATTGTGACAGAAGCCTAAGGAATGGCCTATGATCATAGCCCAGAAAGTGAGTTTTTGTATAAGCCACCTTGAGAAACCCTAGAGAGAAATTATTGAGAGATATAGGAAGAGAAGAAGGAAGAGAAAAGAGGAGAAAAAGCTAACTCGAAGTACTTCCAGGATCAGGAGTTTCTCAACATCGTTGCCTCCCGTCATCCATTTTAGATTGTATTTCCTATTCTTTCAGTTTTATTATTGTATAGAATTAAATTGAATAATTGATGATAGATTTAGAATATCAAGGATGTTCTAAACTCACATTAGAATTTTATTTTTGAATTAATGAAAATCTAACTGTTTATGTGTTCATTGGATTTTGTTGTGGTTGATTCTGTTATTGCATAATTCTGTAACAAATTGAGAGGATGAATCGAATAAAAAACGATTAAATTAGACTAACGAGAGTTAAGTGATTTAATAGAACCAAAATTGAATAAGATCGGTAATTTTTACGAAGGGAGATCTTGCATAGGTTTCTGATAGTTTATTAGAGAAACTCAGAACTAATTAGGGCTTTGGATAGGCTGTGAATTGAGAGATTGCAACCTCCATAATCTGATTAGGGTTTATGATTTAGGGTTGATGGTTATAATTCGAGAGTGAGTAATTAACTATAGGATAATCTAGAGCCAACAATCCGATAATTCATAATCAGTTAGGTTAACATTAAGGATATGTAAAATTTCCTTTATCTCAATTGGTAATTTCTTTTGATTGAATCTAGGGTGTGTTGCAATTGCTTAGTAATTAGTATTTTCATATTTGATTCTTTCTTTGAAATATGCGATACCTTTTGGTACCATTAGATGTCGGAGGATGTGGTAAGAATTAGGCTCTTTCCTTTTACTATAAGAGATAGAGTAAAGGCCTGGTACCACTCTCTCAATCTAGCCAATGTCACCACTTAGGATCAACTAGTTTGTACCTTTTTAGACAAATATTTTCTCCTTACCAAGACCACAAAGATTATCAAGGAAATTAACAACTTCTAGCAAAGTGACGAGGAATTGATCTATGAAGTGCGGGAACGATACAAGGACTTGCAATGAAAATGACCACACCATAACTTACATAAGGAATTCTTGTTGCAAACATTATATAATGGAGTAATCCTATATATGAGAGGTATAATTGATGCAACTTCAAGAGGATCACTAATGAGAAAGATGGTAGATGAAGTAGAAGAGCTGATAGAGGAGATGACAAGTAATAGTTGCCTATGGACGAACAAGCGGAGTAGATAACCCACTACCTTCTGAGAACAAAAAGGAGTTGTAGCTGCTAATCAAATGACGAACATGTAGGTGAAAATTGACAACTTAACTAAACAACTCAACAATATGAAAGCTTCTTCCTCAGCTTAGGTAAAAGTCATGCAACTAAAGTGTGAACTCTATGGACAAATAGACCATGATATAGTGACTGCTTCTTGATGAAGGACAACGATCTGGAGCAAGTTAATTATACAAGAGCTCAATATGGATGAGTAGGGGGAAACAATCCTTACTCCAACATATACAACCCTAGGTGGAATAATTACCCTAGTTTCTCTTGGACCAACAATGCTTAAGGATAATTCAAAACCTAAGGACAACTAGGTTTCCAACAAGATAAACTGAGCTCAATGGAATCCAAGTTGGATAGGATTTTAGATAAAATTGGAGGCATGGGGGATGCACATAAGAGGCTTGAAATCAAGTTCGAGTAAGTAACTAAGAACCACGCCTCTTCAATACATAATTTGGAGGTCCAAGTAGGTCAACTAGTAGAGGCAATTTTAACTCAGAATGCAGGAATCCTTCCAAGCAATACCGAATCTAACCCAAAAGAATAGATCATGGCCATTAGTCAGACCTAAGAAAAGAAACTTGAACATATGAAAGAAGATGGGGGGAAAAGGACAAGCAAATATGGAATTCCTTCCAAGTAAGCTTGTAATTAAGCCAATAAAAAAATCTCGACCTGAATTTTTGTACCCTATTCTAGCTCAACGAAAGTCACATTCAAGTAAGGCGACGAGGAATTATAAGGAGGCTAAATTAAACAAAGTTGAGGACATAATAGAACAACTGCAAATGGGGCCCACACTATGGGAATCAATCAAGAAGAAGGTTAAGGAGCTTATAGCGTAAGAAAACCCTAAGATAGCATAGAAGAAAGAGAACCCAAGGGATTTTTACATTCCTTGTAGTATCAATGGAGTTAAAATAGATAGGTCATTTGTAGATTTGGTAGCGAGTATTAATATGATGACCTATACTTTTAGTAAAAAATTGGGGTTAGAAGAGTTAGAACCTACTACGATGCTAGTGAAGACGATGGATAGAACAGTTCATTAGCCAAAGGGTATTATTAAGGATGTGCAAGTACAGAAAAACGGAATGAAAGGAGCGGATAACAAAGCGAAACACAAAACAAAAGTAGAATCGAATGCGAAAATCAAAGAAATCGAATCGAATACGAATGTAATCGGAAATTCGAATCTAACTTAAAAGCGGAAACATAACCATATCGGAAGCCAATTGAAAGCGAAAGTCAAAGAAAACGAATCGAATAATAAATTGGATATGAATCAAATGGCGAATACATATCGGAAAGCGAATCGAATTCGAATCGAATGAAAGGGATCTATTAACTGAAATGATTTCCGACATCTGAGAGCAAACCAAAATAGCATTGGAAACCTTAGACTTAACCTCTCCGAACCGAATCGGTGTAAATTTTTTTTCTTTCTTCTTCATTTTATTCATATTCCATACAAACTAAAAACAATACAATTTCCCCTTTTTGGAAATTTATCCTCAATCAAACTCAATTCATATAATTTGACTTGATCATGCAATTTCTCAATCTTTAACAAGCATTTGTTCTTATTCCTCTTCTTCACTCAATCATTATCTAATAAAAATCGAGCAGCACAACGGCTGCATTTTCAACTAACCCAAAACCTGCAAATGTTCTAAAACTCATTTCTATAATACCAGCTCAATCAATCA
>JAOSBK010000206.1:34528959-34539666 GCA_027568895.1 Erythroxylum shatona
TCTCTATGTATATGTATATTACTTACAAAAGAATCTTGGTACCTTATGACTAGATATATAATGCTCATACAGATAAAGCCAAACTCTTTTGTTTTTATTAATAGTAAATCTTTTCATTACAAAACTGTAACTGAAGAAGATAAAGTTACTTGTAAATATGCTTGCTTTCCAGGGCACTATATTTACATAACTCCAACACTACCTTCATTAAGGAATTAGTCACTTAAGGAATTGCCAGAATTAGTTTTAGGCACAAGGAAATTTGGGTTATATCTGTTGGAGTTGTCAATGCCTGAACATTATCATGAAGTTAAAAATTTAAGTGATCCAAGTAAAATCAGATTAATTAGTGATGATGATCATAGATGAGATCTTGAATGTATTCGAACAGTTAACAAGAATACTTTTTAACATTTGAGGAAAAATGTGTTAACCGTATGAATGATGAATGTAAGAAGAATTTTGAGGAACTATAACCTTAATGTTAATTATGCCATTTGGATTTGAAGATTATACGATATATATTTCACATAAGAGATTAAGATACAATCCGTTGTAATAGTATAAAGTGGTTTTTGGTATGCATGAGACAATTAAAGTATTATGAGTTGATTTTGATACATGGTTTAGGAGTGCGATGATGGTAATTGCTTTGAGGTCTTGGAGACATTAAATGTGCAGAGTCATTTCGAGAATGTATAGATTTTGTAAGTTTAAGGAAGTTATTAAGTTTGAAAGGATTGTACAGATGAGTGTTATACTGGTAAAGGTAGTGTGTAATCTGATACATTGAACAAACAATTTTATAAAGGAATAGTATACATTCAGATATTGAGGTTACCAAATCTAGTGCAATGAAGAGTGCAGAATGTTGAGTTGAATGTATTAGCACTAAAGAGAAGTGAATTGCCAAAGGAGAGATGAAGTGTTTTTGTGAGTATCACCTTGGTAAGTTGTGCTTAGATTTGGAGAAAGGATAAGGTAAGCTATTATGAATTGGTCTGTATGAAATTTATTATGAGTTATTGTCACTGGTGAAAGAGGTTTTAGATTTATAATATGTAATATGTGCATAGGTTGAGAAATAATGGTATGATTGATAGAGATAAATTGACAGCGTATGAAGTAAAAGTTGGTGAGTAATCCGAAATATGTTGATGAAATAGTCAAGATAGTGTGATAGCTGAATAAGTGATTGAAGGACCTATTGAGTTATCAGCTATGGTCATTTGGAAGAGAGTATTTGAGTGATGAAGTTTATGGGAAATGGAGAAGCATATGAGGAAATAATACCTCTACCTTATGGATCAATTAGATGAGAATTTCGGGGATGAAATTTATTGGAGAATTGTAACATCCCATCCCTATATTAAGGATTTGAATTTAGATTTCAATAATGGAGAGAATAGCAATGTGAGAGTTAGAAAAAATTTGCATTTCATGCTCAGCAAAATGTCAGCTTATATGCATATGAATTTGAATATTTGCACACATAAAAATAATTGTACATGCACTCATTGACATTTCGGGTATATTGAATAGTAATGGGATAGATTGAGAATTGTGGTTATAGTGAATGAGTATAATGAAATGGAGTAGAAAGACTAGGAATAAAAATTTAAGTGTTGGATTTAGTGAAGGAACATATGTTGGAGAAGTTTACCGAGAATCTATATAGTATGGAATTTTTTTGGATAGTGGAGTATAAAGTTATGGTTCTTATAAGAGGAGATGCTCAGGAGTGTAGATGTATCATCTGTGATGACGTCATATCATCTGTGATGACGTCATTTTGTCTTAAGAGTTGCATAGTCTTAAGTTGACCCCATTCGTCTGCTTTTTGGCATTCGTTTGCTTTTTGGCATTTGTTTGCTTATTGCATTCGTCTACTTTTTGGCATTCGTTTGCTTATTGCATTCGTCTACTTATTGGCATTCGTCTGCTTTTTGGCATTCGTCTTCTTTTTGATGTTCATCTGCTTATTGCCATTCGTCTTCTTTTTGGCATTCATCTGCTTATTTCCATTCGTCTGCTTTTTGGCATTTGTCTACTTTTTGGAATTCGTCTACTTATTGCATTCATCTACTTTTTGGCATTCATCTGATTATTGCATTCGTCTGCTTTTTGATTCGTCTACTTTTTGCTTCGTTTGCCATCTGTTTCGTCTTATATAGATAGAACCTTATTTGATTCTTTCAACCATAACTTTGTCATCCGACCTCCAAATGGCCTGATTTTTGAAGCATTGGATTCATAACACAATTCTCTATCTCTATCCATAGAAATCATAGCTTTTGGTTTTGACTCAAAAAAGTCTAATCTAATGAAAGAAAGGGTATCGGTTGGAAGAGTATGAACTGGTTATTTTACTGAACATGTTCCTATATTTTGATAATATTCGAATCTATAGGATCCCAAATGAGATGATTTTGATTTGGAGTAAACTAGAGACATAAGACACAGGGGAACATGTTCTAGAAGAAAGTGTTGCAAAATGAATTCAATGTCGAGGTCAAAAAGAACATGTAAAGTTGACCAGAAATTATGTGTTATGGGAAAAATCTAAAAGGGAGTAAGGGGTTATGATTTATGATTTCAGTGGTTTCATTAAGTGATAAACTTAAGTATAACTTATACTTAAGTGAGTTTTAATAAAGGGAAGTGGATAAGTAGATAAGAATTGGACAGGTGTCCTAGCTAAAGTTAAGATTTTTATTACCTTAAAAGACAAGCTGTTGTTCTTATCTTTATCTTTTCTCGAAATTTCTTTCTCTAGAGTTCCTCCAACCCAGAGCTTTCAATCAAATATTCTTTCTATGCTTTTCATCACTTCCACTCTGATATTTCTTTCTTCTATTCCAAGAAAAACTGAGCCTCCTTGTCAACCTTTAAGGTGAAGTACGTGAGTTGCATGAAAGTTAGGGCCTTATGATGGTTGGAGATTTCGGAGCTTCAAATAAGTAAGCTTGTTATGATTATGTAGTTTTGCATGAAATGAAGCATGCATCGTTAGTTCACTACTAAATGGTTAAGAACAGTGACATTCAAATTTGCTGGAAAATGGGTGAGGAGATTTAGCATGCCTTACATGGTGATTTTCTTTGGATTTGAGGACTGAAATATTATGAGATAGTGTTAAACCAGTTTTGGAGTGGAAAGATCAATGAAAGTGTGTAATGGTGTGAAAGAGCGATTAAAGTGATAGTTAGAGGAAATATTGAGTTGAATCAGAAAGTTGATATTGATATATACATAGTTATATACTCTGTTTTCCTCTTCGCTAGTTATATATGGGATTATATTGGTAATTT
This sequence comes from Erythroxylum shatona, assembly GCA_027568895.1. Classification (NCBI taxonomy): domain Eukaryota; kingdom Viridiplantae; phylum Streptophyta; class Magnoliopsida; order Malpighiales; family Erythroxylaceae; genus Erythroxylum; species Erythroxylum shatona. The sequence goes on from JAOSBK010000206.1 coordinate 34,532,271, forward strand.
AGTGAATGAGTCATTGATATCAAAGTGCCAAAGGATTGAGGTTGTAGTTTAAAGAGTTGCTGAGGTGATTAAGTTTTGAAATGAGAATGAGCATAAGATGTGAAGTTTGTTACAATACCTGGGTTTGTCATTGAATATGCACTGTACATAGTCCGTTTATACATTTGTGCATAAATAAATGCTTATACATGTGCAATTATTAATGAGTGAGCAATATGTGTCTTGCATAAATGGGTTGTGCAGGTCAAGTGTCCGCATTTAGGCGTTTACAGAATTTGGAAGCAAATGCTAATCCGAAGCGTACTGTGAGTCAACCTAGATGATTTCCTAGGACTGATTTGCTTCGAATTGATTTGAATTATTAAACTACCACGTTACTGAGTGGTTTGTGAATTGTTTATGAATTCTGGACTTGAAGTTCGAGGAGTTTAATGGATGGGCATGTATTAGAAATGTTTTGATTTGATATGAATTTTTGAATGAAATTTTATTCTCAACAAAAGTTGAATGCTGGACTTAGGTCCGATGATTATGAGCTTGGTTGAGCATCATATATGATTGTGATATATGACAAATATGTATTTGATTCATTTCATAAAATGCATGTTCAGATAAAGGCGTTGTGACTTGAGTTATCGGTAAGAAGCGCTTCCATGTAAAGCCTTGCTCCATGATTTCTGATTCTGCATGTACAGCTATGCTCTATGATTCTATTCTAACTGAGCCCTATGGGTCAGTATTTGTATAAGTTTGTGTTAGGCACTCGGTCATAATAACAAAAATGAATGTGAATGCTATGCATATAGCATTATAAGACTGAAATTCATTAAATGGTTTGAAAAGTTAGAATGAGTGTTATATTGATGTGAGTTATTTGCTATGCTTAGTAACATGAACTGTATGATTTTATGAAATACTGCAAAATGTGTATATGATCTGGTGAACTCATGAATGATGGTTCACTCATTAAGTTCACAAAGCTCACCTAAAATTTGCAATATTTTTCAGGATCAGAAGAATACCCCATTAAGCCAACGGGAGTATACCTACAGAATACAAGTGAAGGTTAGAGGTCGGGATCAGTTTGCATCTGCATTGCATTCCTTTATTTAATATAAAATTGTATATTCTAAAACTATCGTACAAATGATTTATGTTGTAATGTAAACATATTATGACTACAGTGTTTTGTATTTGTAACGGGATCCAAATGGATTTTGAAACTTCGATGATTGTATTGCATTAAATTGAAAAAGTTTATGTGGGCCTGATTTGAATTATAAATTTCTGTAAAAATGTGTGTATGTTTGTATTTAAAAAAAATTTATACTGATTATTGAATGATTGAGTGCTCTAGCATGTCACCTCTCGCGAGACACGGACTCGGATATCACCTTAGATGTCAGGTTCGGGTCTTGTGAGGGTGGGGTGCTACATATATATAGATTGACCTTATGCCTATGTTATCTAGATGCATACAGTTTTATTATAGATATCTATGAAGTTTGATATAACATAAGGGGATATAAGTTTCTAATCCCATAAAGGTTCTTTAATGCAGTTTAGCATTCAGTTGGAGAACATAAAAGTTTTCTCTAATGCAGTTTAGCATATGTGGTTTAGCATAAAGTTAGAGAAATCAAGACCTACAAACGAAGATTATATAATTTAAACCATAAAGATATCATCGTAGTTTGCCACACTCCATTTTTCCATTCATGTTAGTGAGGTATTAGGTATACGTGATTGTATTGGATATATGTCACATATGACACATGCATATGATACTTTTCGGTATCAAAAGCCTAGCAGGCTAGAATGATGGACTTTCATTATCTTTGGATCAAATATTCTATTTTTTAAAACTTAGTCGACTAATACGGTAGCATGGCTTAACCAAGTTTTAAAACTATTTTTAAACTAGAGTCAAACTGCAATTAATGCTTGTCCAAAGGGGAGATTGATAGACAATTTTGTTTTTCCCATTAGTTGGATAACTATTAATTGCTTTTTTTGGTTTTTAAACAAATTATCAGTTAAATTACATAATTTTATCCAGATAAAGATAATAAAGTAGCTTAATAAATGATCTAGATTAATGGGTCAAAGTCCGGGTGAAAAGTGAGTCCCAATTAGTATGGACAAACCCATATCGGTCTTATGATGGGGAAGCCCGATATGGAAACTATATAAAGGTTAAGGTCTCCTGCAGTTGCTCATATTAATTGTAAGCATAAGAAATCTCTGACCCATTAGGGGAGCTTACATATTGAGAAAATTGTAGAAAGACCTAGTCCGTATCTCGGTGAGCAGTTTTCGCAAAGGTTTCGAGAGCTTCGTGATCGCTTAGAACTCGAAATCAGTATCAGAATCAGAGATGGAACCCAGAATAGGTAGAGAGGAGAGAATTGTTTAGAAGAATAGGTTGTTTTTCAGTTGAATGAATTTAGTTCAAGCACAAAGAGATATTTATAGGTACAAAAATTACTTTTCATATCTAAGTACATGAACTCATCAATGAACCCAAATAAATGAACCATACATGAACTCAAAACCATACATGGACTAATATTTAATTATGTAACTAATCCATGAATGTAATTGAACTCTTAAAAATGAACTTAAATATCTATGTATCTAGACTTTAAACATTCATGTATCTTGAACAATTTTCAAATTACCCTTCAACACTCCCCTTTAATTTGAAATTTTCTTTCATACTTCAAGTCTTGTCCTCAAATGTTGAAAAACTTCAAATTTGAGTAATTTTGTAAAATTATCCACAACTTGATTATTAGTATTCATATGATTGAGCTCCACTTCATTCTTTGCAATACTTTCTCTAATAAAATGATACCTCGTATTTATATGTTTGCTTCGATCATGAAAAATTGGGTTCTTAACCAATGCTTATGTAGACTTGTTACCAATACATATTTCAGTTGCTTCCTTTTGTGGCAAGTGAAGTTCATTCAATAGCCTTCTAAGCCAAATAGCATGACAAGTGCATGAAGTTGCAACCACATATTCAAATTCATAACTTGACAAAGTCATAATAGGTTGCTTCTTTGAACTCCAGGTAATAGCACAATCACCCATAAAAAAACACGAAACCAATTGTATTTTTTTGGACCCCATTTTCAGAGCCCAACTATTCGGATATATCGTAAGACGTGAGCGTATTATTCTATAAGGTTATTTCTATGGGTTTGCCCTTGCAAACATCGATTCATGCTCATTCTCATAACATCTCAAACCACAAAGAGCGAGCCCACACTAGTTAGACACCCAAATCACCACTTAACTTTTTTAGAATAATTGTAGCTCCATGTCTCTAGTTTATTAACTTTTATAGAATAATTGTAGCTCCATGTCTCTAGTTTATTTTGAAACAAGAATCATCTTATTCGGAGCTCTATCGATCAAGATATGATTAAAATATCGAAGTATGTTCATAACCTAGTCATGCTCTCCTAACCGATCCCTCAATTTCTTTTCATCAATCTTTTTCAAATCAAGACTGAAGGCTATTAATTTTTACGGAGAGATACATAATTACATTAGGAATCTATTGGTTTAAGAATCACTTCATTTGGAGGACGGATGATAAAGCTATGGCTAAAAGAATCAAACATGATTATGTCCTCAATCATATTGTACCTATCTTGGGACAATTACCATAACTTTCAATAAAGATATCATAATGTTGTCATTTTAGGGCAGTTTCGAAGAGGACTTCGACATCTACAACTTTTGTGAGATATTCAAGAGAGATTTTGCCATCTAGAGGTCAAAATCTCAAATTTCCAAAATTGTAGACGGATCAAACAAAGTGATTCAATCTAAGATGAATAAGGCGAAGGGATTTAGTCTAAGATGAATCAGACGAAGGGACTCAGTCTAAGATGAATCAGACGAAGGGATTCAGTCTAAGATGAATCAGATGAAGGGATTCAGTCTAAGATGAATCAACCGAAGAGATTTCTACAGGGTTTTCCTCACATCACCAAAAGTTCTAAATCACTAACTACACTCTCCAAAGCATCTCCAATGATTCCTACATCCATTCTAACATCACTATCACTCATAATCTTCCCAAAATCACTCCGTCTAATGCAATATCACTTTTTAAACATTCAATTACCAATTTGGCCGTATAAACTCCAAAATCTCAACTCAAATGACTCATCACATACAACAAATTCTCATCCTTACTATAATTGTTCTGTATATACCTCTTATGTAGCATCACCATTTATAATGATCATATCTCTTAACTCCAATGTCCAAAAATTTCATACTTTATACCATTGGAAAGCTAAGAGAACAATCTACAACTTGAAGACAACTTTGCCTCATTTAGCCCAGATTAATACAGTTTTTCCCTTGAAGTCAGAACACATATTTTGACACGTATGAAAGGTTTGAAATGCAACATACCAATTTGAGAATCACAAGCAAAACAAAATCATATTTCATTAATAAATCCAAACAGATTTTATGCAAGCTTCCATTACAAATCAACATATACATCGCTAACTTAAAACAAAATACAAAAGGGATGCTCAATGTTGATATGCCTATAAAGCTATGCAAAATGTTCACTAACTTAGTATAAAAGTCTCTAACTATCTTGGAGTTTCCAATGTCTTGCAAGGATTGCTAACTGTCTTGTTTTGCACCTGAGGAAGGAATAGTGGGATGAGCTACATAGTTCAGTGGCTAATATATTTATAACTATTGGTAATTGACCATAAATTCAAGCATATGTACATGTATATCTAGCAATTCAAGCATTCTCAATCTATTTTAGCAATTCAAGAATTAATCAATTTAGCTCAAAACTCATAACACATAACATAGACTTCAGCAGGTAGCCACAAGTACATGGAAACAGAATGGAGAAATCGAAGTTTACACTATGAACAAAATGAGTGCGTTTTTAGAACTTATATGCCACAAGCAGGTAGCCGAGAGAAGGCTCTTATCAATATGCATGTGACGAACAGAATTGTCCCACTCTCGCCCAAACAAAAGCACATAATCATGCTCAAAATCATTTTATGATATGCTCATACTTTCATGCTTTTTCTTCTTTTCATTTATACAAAATGTTATAACCTTTTTCAAGGTATAACATAATCATCAATCATCAAACAATTTCAATAATTCATAAACAAGTCAAATTCAAGCAATCCACATATACACATAGGCAAGAATTTGCTCAATTTCACAACAACCATAAATACATTACCTACCTAATTTCGCTTGCAAAAATCCAACTGAAGGTTGTCTTTCCTCTTGCTCTTGGGTAAGATTCTCTTGGTTTCCTAAAATAACCAAGGTTCCATTCAAAACAACATTCCAATAAAATTCATAAACTTCAATAACCACAAAAATGCAATAAAACATAAATCAAGTTCAAACCTAACCTACCTATAGTCCAGCTAGGTTAGAAAACCCAATACATAGTTTAGAAACTCTAGGAATCAAATGGGTTCCTTCTTCCTCTTCTTCCAACACAAACCCTTCTCTCTCCAATCCCTTCATTCTTAATGCGACCCATTTCTTCAATAAAGCAAGAAGAAAAGATGATTAACTTACCTTAACAAGCTTGATTTCTCTTCTTCCCATGTTTTCTTCTTCTTCTCTAGCTTCTCTCACGACCTTCTTCTTCCCTTCTTCTTCTCTCATATTTTTTTCTCTTTTCTCTTCTCTTCTACAACCCTCTCTTCTCTTCTTCTAAATTTTAAGACGACTTTTATCCTTGGTCTCCCAATTATGCCCTCATCATTTAATACAATGTCTATTTACCACTTCTTTTGTCTTTATCTACTAACTCATTAAGCTAACTTAATTCTAACATTCCCATGTTAATTCTAACTTAATTCTAATCTTGCCATCTAATTCTAATCTCTATTTATGCTTACTAAATGTAATGACCCAATTCTAAAAATAAATATATATATATACAAACAAATTATAATTAGATAATTAAACAAATAAATCGATAATAATTCAAAAAAATTTCGGGGTCCAACAATTCTCCCCCTAAAAGAATTTCGTCCTCGAAATTCTTACCTGAGTCCATGAAGAGGTGTGGATACTTCTCCTTCGTTGCTTCCAAAGCCTCCCGTGTTGCCTCCTCCAACAAATGGTTCTTCCATAAGACTTTAACCAGCTTCACAACCTTGTTTCTTAAAACCTTTTCCTTTGAATCTAGGAGCTCCACCGGTTGCTCCTCATACATCAAATCCTCCCTTAATTGGACTTCTAAAGGTTGAACTATATGTGAAGGATCTGATTGGTACTTCCTCAATATCGATACATGGAAGACATTGTGAATCTTAGACAATTCAGGTGGTAAAACTAACTTATAGGCTAAAGACTCAATCTTCTCTATGATCTCATAAAGGCCTATGTATCTCAGGTGAAGCTTACCCTTCTTACCAAACCCCAAAACTCCTTTCCATAGAGAAGCTTTAACAAATACTTTGTCTCGAACTTCAAATTTCATCTCTTTTCTATGTGCATTCGCATAGCTCTTCATTCTGTCTTGAGCTGCTTCAATTCTCTGTTTCACTAATTTAATCTTATCAACTGTAACTTGCACTAACTTAGGCCCTAAATGCCTCCTTTCACCTTCTTCATCTCAATAAATAGGAGTTCTGTACCTCCTACCATACAAAGCTTCATAAGGTGCCATCTGAATTTCGAAGTGATAAGAATTATTATAGGCGAATTCAATTAAAGGCAGATGATCATCCCATATGCTTTGAAATATATAACACAAGCTCTCAATATTACCTCCAAAGTCCAAATTGTTCTCTCCGATTGTCCATTAGTCTATCGATGGAAAGTTGTATTAAAGTGCAACTTAGTTCCCAAAGCTTCTTGTAAGCTTTCCCAAAATTTGGAGGTGAACCTGAGATCTCTATCCAACACTATCGAACATGGAATCCTATGAAGTTTGATTATCTCATCTATATATTTTTTGGCCAAAGCATTTAAAGCAATGTTATGAATACCGTATCGAACTTGGTACCGGATTGGGTTCTAGTATGATATTATATCGATACCGGTTAATATCGGGTACCGTTTTAGGTAATTTTTTAAATTTATAAAATAGTCCCTGAATTTTTTAAAAAATTACAAAATAGTCCATTGCCATATTGTAAAGTTGTAGATTATTTAATTTAGTTTTTTTTTGTTTATATCTTATCAATTTTAGTTTATATATATCTTTTTTATATTTTAATTATTTCTATATATAATAATTATTTATATATAAAATATATATAATCTAAATATAATAATTAATTTTAAATATAATGAAAATAATTCAAAATTTTTAATTTTTAATTATTTTCTATTTTATCAAAATTTTGAATTATTC
>JAOSBK010000206.1:34539766-34557291 GCA_027568895.1 Erythroxylum shatona
AATGAAGTTAGTTCAGGAAATTTTGTAATTTAGAATCATTTTAAGCATAAGCATTCAAATTGTATCGTGTGTATTTCGTATTTTTGTACTTTGAAATGTGTTTGTATAAACTCTTTTAGAATTCATTTATGAAATATGGTTGGATTTTGGCTTATGACTCTCTAAATTTTAGTTGTTCGATGTTTAACTATTGTGAGCACGCCATCATTTTGGGATTACGGGTTCCGTTTTGTCTTCGAATGTTTGCGCTCTGAAAACGGGGTCCAATACTTGAAATAAGAACCATATCAAATTGTGGACAAAGTAGTCAATTAGATCAGAACCTACGTATATGCTTAAAATGTCAACATCACCTTTCCATGGAAATGCGATATAGATAGAGTTTATAGTCTTTTTGTTTTTTTGTTACTGACCATTGACATCTGATCTGTCATTCTTCTTAGATAGTTTTTTTTAATTACTCTCTGTCAATTATGAAACCATGCTAACAGCTATATATTCACAATTTTTTTAAAAATATTCAATCATTTCTATATATCAATCTTATTTACACTTTCACTCTGACCCGTTGGTCTCTTCTTCTCATCTGTGCTGCTTAGTCTTTAATCTTGTCCTATCTAGATCTTCTTCCTCTACCATTGATTGAAGGTTTGATACCACCGAGAATTCACTATCTTTAAAAGACTATAACCTTTCACTTCTACACCAACTTTCTCATCAAACTTCAATGGAATTTCTTCTTTACTCTTCTCTAAATCGAGTTCTCACTGACTACATTGTCACCGTCATCAGATATACGTACATACTCTCTACTACCTATCTTTGTTTCAGAACCCTAATTATACCTTGTGTTAACTTCATTTGTTTCCTCTACTTTCTTGTATTTCACAACTTTTTCACTACTTGAGCTCCCTTTTTCCTTAAATCCTTAACTTTTTTTATCTTTTTTTTAATCCCCTTACTCGATCATTTCTTTTTTATTATCAGCATCCCAACTCAAGTCCCCCTCCTCAGTAGATAGTGCTTGTTTCACGAGATTAGCTCTCAAGTCCTTATCATGATTGAGCTTCTAAAATAGTAATACCTCGACTAGAAAGTCTCCTCATCAACATTATTATGAACAACCCTTTTATGCACACTCTTTATAACTCCATTTTCTTCAATCAAGCTCTGACTCCCTCTCGCTTCTCCTCCAAAACAAACCCTAATTTCCACTTCTTATAGTCTTCCAAATCCTTCAGCTCCTCACGGTATGTGCTCGCATCCACTTGAATCATAGGTGGAGTTGTTGACAATAGTAGGTGGAGTTGCAAAAGTAGATTGCCATTATAGGAAAAATAATCAATATGACCAAACAATCACATCATAATTCACATTTATTAAATAATAAAATAATTATGTGAAAAAAAAACATGTGACAGTTGTAAAAAAGAAGCACAAAAAACTTATTTAACGTTCATCATCTGTTTTTTTCTTAATTCAAGCTAGTATTGTAAGATTGACTAAAGTTTAACATTTTATTATAATTAAAATTTTTAAATAATGATAATATTTAATTAATTTTTTAAAAATAGAACTTAATTAATATTTAATAATTTAAAAATTTAAAAGATTCAAGAAATTGGTTAAAAATGATAGATCTCCTCTTAGTTTAAAAATTTTATATTTGAATCCAAATCTTATAACTAATTTTAAAATTTTCAAAAAATAGTTAATCAGGTTTGAAAATAAGTTAGCACTCGTAAATATCAATTACATCATTATCATCGTAACTCCCTCAATAATTTTTCAGAAATTTTATTAACTTATTGGTTAACTGAGCAATAAACAAAAGAGAGGACGTTGATTGGGAGTAGAGGTTTTCGTACCCTTGCCAGATGGTTGCTAGCTCACTTTTGTTTTAGCTTATGGACTTTGTGTGCGCCGTGGGCTGTACAAAGCTTTGCTTTGTGCACATCAAATGCTGATGTTTATATATATGAATAGCATATAATAAATAAACCAAACAAAAAATGGCCCTAAACGTTAATATATAAATTGTAGATGTATTTTTGATTATATAATAAAAATTAACAAAGTATTTATTATGAAATCATGCAGTGACAAACTGTACGTCAAAATATGTATATTATGTTTATTCAATTTATGTGCTTAATGCTAAATCCGGTCATAAAAAAGTTAAAACAGCACCAGTAGCAAAAGAGGTTATTGGAAGTATTTCAAAATTTCAATTTTATAGTATCTTATTCTGTCCTATAAATCTCAGCTATTTATTTATGTGGATCTTGTGTAGGTTTCGCATAAATAAATGTGAGACCCGTATAAATGAATGGTTAAGATTTATATGACAAAATAAGATATCATAAAATTAGACAAAAGATCTTGTCCCTTTCAAACGATGGGACCAAATATATGAAATTAAAAGTACACGTTCATGAGGATTATATGAAGTGGGAAAGACAACCAAATAATAATCATAAATGCGCAATAGAATTATTAACTAAAAAGATATCAAATTAAAAAATATAATGTTTCTTAAATTTTATCAATTCAGTATTAATTTTTTTTATAATTTTCACATTTCAAAATTCGTATAAATTTGATCAAAACTTTTTCTGATGCGATTATATAAAAATAATATTTTAATCTTATTTTTACTAGCTTAGTCATTAATTTTAAAAAAAATTAACAATAAAATAAAAATCTTTAAAAATTAAGCACAGTTTAATTAATTTATTGTCCCCTACACAAAATAACCTTTTCCCTTCATTCTGCTAGTAACATACAATACACACTTAAAATATTTTATAAATTCTTTCTTATCCCTCAACATACTTTTATTATGGCATGTAATTATTTTGAAATATATTATTTTTCTTATGTTTTCTTAATCTTTTTAAATTAAATTTTAGTCCTTATAAGTATTCAATTTTTACATTCTTTTGTCTAACCACATTGTTTTCACGAGTTATTTGTTTTAGATAGTTTCTTTTGAAAAAGTTTGAATTTAACTTCAAATTTTAGATCATACTTTTTTGTTATTCTTTTTATCTTCACGAATTGTCTTTTAATGTTATGAATATAAAGTTTTAATAATTAAAATATTTTATTAATAATAGAAAAGAATCTTAAAATTATTATTTATTTTTAGTTAATTTAATTTTTCTAATTAAAAGAATATTTTTATTCAATTTTAAATTTTCCAAAAAATATAATTTATTTCTTTATTTATCTTTTCAATATTTTTCTGAAGTTATAAAATTATGATATATAAAGAGTTTTTATTAACGATGAAAACAATCTCATTTCATTTCTCTGATCTATTTTTAGTTGTTTCAGATAAATTTGAGTAACAATTTTTTTTTTCCGAAATTGATTATATGGAATATAAAAATTAAAAAATAATTTTAATTAGTTTTTATTAAGTTAAATTTCTTATTATGTACTGTTAATATTTTTCTGAGATATCATTTCTAATATATTCCTCCTCTCTCTCTTTGATTGCTACTAACTAGACGACCTGCAAATAGCTTGTCGTAAGACACGAGAAACCAACATTCATTTTGTTTTTTTGGGTTTTTTTTGTTCTCTTTCAAATCCTTATTCCAATTGAAGAAGGAACACCTTTTGGCAACTCTTACAGTGCTTTCGAGTTGAACGACTAGTGTATTTTATGACCAGTTTAGGACAAGAGACAGCAAAACGAGACGAAAATTGACGTGAACAACAATGCCTTTTGATAGCAGATAAAAAGCACAGCCGCTCAGGGATCTTTACATAATAAGATATATACCGACAAAAGCCGCCTCATGGCGGCAAGTTCGCAATAGACGAGATTGTGTGATTCTTACAAGTCAAATTTGAGGGCATATATACTGGGGCTTGACATTAAGCAAGAAGTATCAAACCCAACCCAACTTCCACAGACGAATCAAGAGTGGGTTTCGATGGCCAAGACAGGAAGGTTAATGGTTTGGGTTCTCTACCCACTATTGCTTGCATCATTTCTGGTGCATGGAATTGGTGATGAGAGGAAGGTGGAGCCATTACATACTATAATTCGTTTTGAAGCAGTCTATGCATGCATGATTAAGATGTGCTAAAAGTTGTTGTGGACACTTTGTAGGTTCACATTATATACATGGGCGACAAGCCGCGGGGAAGTTATTCTGCTGCCGAGGCTCATCACTCCATGCTACAAACTGTACTTGGAAGGTTCAAAATATAGTCCTATATCTATCACTCCACCAGCTTAATTCCAACGTTTAAAATTTTTAAGAATTCAAGTTGCCTAGAATTATAGCATTTTGCTTTTGTAAAAATTGAATTAATTAAGCCTACAGCTCCTATATATTTAGCATTCAGCAATGCTTCAGTGCTCCTTCTTGGAGGCACAGCCACTAGTTAATCATCACTTATCAACCTTTCGTGGTCGAATTTTATAACCCAACATCAATTATCGACGTGTTTTTAAATTCGCAGTACTTTTTCAGCAAGAGAGTCGCTAGTTCATAGCTACGAAAGGAGCTTCAATGGATTTGCGGCTAAGTTATTAGATGAAGAGGTCGAAAAAATGAAAGGTATTTACTTCACTTAGAAATAATAAATTTAACTTGCTACTTATACGGAGTGATAACATGAAAGTTGGGTGCAGAAATGGAAGGAGTAATATCTTTGATACCCAATCAGATACTTAAGCTTCACACGACAAGGTCGTGGAACTTCATGAGTTTCTCCGAATCCCAAAGCAACCTACTAGCTCCTCAGGAAGGAGATGTCATCGTCGGTCTTTTAGACACAGGTTCGAGTTCTATACTCAGTTGCTTCAGTTTGTCAAGGTTTTGTAAGGTGATCGGCTGCTGATAAGAAACTTTCCAATGTTTTATGATACAGGAATTTGGCCAGAATCTGCGAGCTTCAGTGATTACAATATGACTGCTCCACCTGCTAAATGGAAAGGGACTTGTCAGAATGTCAACTTTACCTGCAACAAGTGAGCTTTAAGTTTAAGCAGTCAGTTACATCTATCCAAGATCTTCCGAAACCATCTGTAGGGTTTGAATGACAACTTAAACACAATGAACTTCATCCCCTAACTAATGAGACACTATTTCAACATGCAGTAAGATCATCGGAGCCAGGTACTACAAAAGCCACAATTCAAGTGAAAATTTCGGCGACATCATATCTCCTAGAGACACCGAGGGACATGGAAGTCATACCGCTTCAACAGCAGCTGGAAGGGAGGTATCAGGTGCAAGCTACTATGGACTAGCCGATGGAACAGCAAGAGGTGGAGTGCCCAATGCAAGGATAGCTGTCTACAAAGTTTGTTGGTCATTCGGTTGCTCTAATATCGACATCCTTAAGGCATTTGATGACGCCATTGCCGATGGTGTTGACATTATATCTGTGTCCGTTGGTTCTGATTGGCCTGTCCCTTATATGGAAGATGTGATCGCTATTGGTGCTTTCCATGCCATGAGACGTGGCATTCTCACTTCCAATTCTGCTGGCAATTCAGGCCCTTATCCATATTCGGTTTCTAATTACTCACCTTGGTCGATCACAGTGGCTGCCAGTACTATTGACCGGAAATTTGTTTCACAAGTGGTTCTTGGAAATGGACAAATCTATCTTGTGGGTTACATGCTATTTGTTATACATTTTTTACGTATATGATATGCTATATGTTGTTTCACAGACGTAACTTTATGATATTGGAAAATGGCAGGGAAATTCCATTAACAGCTTCAATCTGAATGGAACCTCGTATTCACTGGTATGGGGAGGAGATGCAGCAAACTACTCTGCAGGAGCTGACACACATATCGCCAGATACTGTCATCGTGGTGCCCTCAACTCCTATAAAGTGTCCGGAAAAATTGTCTTCTGCGAATCCCTCAATGATGGTTCTGCCATTTTATTATCTAATGGAGTAGGAGTCATAATGGCAGATTCATTCTTCTCTGATTTTGCTTTCAACTACCCTCTTCCAGCAACAGTAATCAGTACCGAAGACGCCCAAAAGATTTTGGAGTACATCAGATCCACGGAGTAAATTAACTTCAATCTTCTTTCTCTAATGACAATATATAGTTAGTAAGCTAATGCATTTCTTTTTTAAACTAAGACCATAAGTTACTCTTTCAGGAATCCAACTGCGACTATTCTAATTGGTGAGACTTGGAAGGATGTTGTTGCACCTTATGTTGTATCATTTTCTTCACGAGGACCTAATCCTATCACACCAGATATTCTCAAGGTAATCATCCTTTGTCAACGAGAGAGCTTTAGTTTATTTTCACCATCTCTCCATAGTGAAGCATTATATTGAATGTTTTTTGATGAGTGAATGTTAACAGCCTGATCTCACTGCTCCTGGCGTGGACATCCTCGCTGCTTGGTCTCCCATTGCACCTCCTTCAATCTACTTTGATGACAAAAGGAGTGTAGACTTCAATATAATCTCCGGCACATCCATGTCTTGTCCTCATGTCAGTGGCGCCGCTGCCCATGTGAAGGCTGCTCATCCCAACTGGTCTCCGGCAGCCATTAAATCAGCCCTCATGACCACAGGTGAACAAAGTTTCCACTTTCTTTTGGTGCATTAATTATGTTTCAATATATATGTCTGATCCAGTGATGTGCCCATTTGGGGTATTTTCGTTTTGAACAGCTTTTGTGGTTGATCCAAGCAAGCATCCCGAGCTTGAATTTGCATACGGATCGGGTCATATCAATCTAACAGCAGCATCACAACCTGGTCTTGTTTATGACACATCAGAAGCGGATTACATAAATTTCCTATGTAAACAAGGTTACAACACCACGGATATTAGATTGATTACAGGTGATAATAGCAGCTATTGCAATAGCACAGTACCAGGAAGAGCTTGGGATCTGAATTACCCTTCATTTGCTTTGGCTGTTGAAGATGGCCAGCCAATTAACGCAGTCTTTAATAGGACTGTTACCAATGTTGGTTCACCAAATTCTACTTACACTGCCAGCTGGAACATTCCAAGCTTGTTTAAGGTCACCGTGGATCCACCAGTCCTGACATTTTCCAACATTGGAGAGACAAAAACATTCTGGGTTAGCGTCAATGGTCCAGTTATTTCTCAGCAACCAATAGTATCGGGTGCGATCGTTTGGAAAGACGATGTTTATGTGGTAAGAAGCCCACTAGTCGTGTACAATGTTCTGCCTGGTGCTACCAATTCCTCATCCTACTTAATGAAACACTCCAAATTCGATGGCTCCTCCAAGTTTCTCAAGAACAACTTCCTCAGGCAGAATTATAATTAACACACACTTCCGAGAACTTTCATATTCAGTTACTGATTTTATCCAAATTGTCATTTTCAGTTACTCAATGCTCATTTAAGATTTAAATAATACTTCTTTCTATATATCATTTTGGATCTGTGTCCATTATTGCCTTTCTTAGTTTCTAACTAATATCTGCCATTAGTCTTTATTAAGTTGTACTTAAGTGAGTAACCATATTAAAGAATGTGAAATGATACGAGTGCGTGTATAACATAGAAACTTTACATAACGCCTGCATCAGGCGATGCAAATGGATGACAGAAAGTGCGTTCCAAGTTTATGTTTTTATATGATTTTTTTACCCCTTAATATTTGTAATTACCTTATCCACTAAGTTTCAAGCTTCATTGGATGTGTACGGAGAGGTGATCATCTGAAGGAAAATGCGTCTGTTAGACAAAAATTAGTAATGTTAGTAAAATAAAACAGCACTGAACTTTTTATTAATACGTATTTTCTGATATTAAAAAAAAAAAAAGATTGTAACAAGAATCTTTTAACTCATGCATCTCAGCATCTTCGAATTATAATAGTTTTGAAGATACTTTATCAAACTTTTGCAAGAAAGTATTTACTTGAATACTAATCATTCGTACCTATTGACCATGTTTTTAGAAACTTATAACTAACTAAAGAAAATATACCAGTTAAACTGTGAATACTTATAAGCTATAATCTTTTTATAAAAGAAAAGTGTTATCATCACGTCTAGGGACGGCTAAGAGCAAAACTGATCATATCGATGGGGTTCGTGGCTCATCAGACTAGGGTCCAAAACCTTGAGTACTTTCGCATGTAAAACAAATACATTGATGATGACACGTCTAGGGACGGCTAAGCTCGCTTTGTCCCTAAATCAACCTTTGGCATTTGAGGTTCAAATTCACAATGTAGAAGACATAGAAGTGATGGCATCTTGATAAAATCAAACTTGCAATGTATTGATCTATCCTTTCTCTCCAAAGCGAAATTTGATTTTTCCTTTCATATGCAGTTCAAATACTTGTTACAGGAGTACTTATCCCCAAAATTCTCGAGACCAATCAAATTTTAACTATAAATTGAATTAAAGGAAAATTGAACTCTTGAAACTAACAAATAAAACTAATGTTTATATTTAATTTTGATTAATTATTTAAACTTTTAAATTTGGGTTAATTAAAAAAACTCAAACTTTCCTCAATTTTTCAATTATACCCAAACTTTAAAAAATAGCAATAAAGTAATTAACATTATCTTTATTGACATGACACTGCCACGTGTCAGGAGGCTCTCATTAATTTGACACATTAACGTCACTAGGGGAAGTGAGTTACATTAATGCAACGATGTTGTTTCTTTATGATAATAAAACAACGCCGCTTGAAGAGCTCAAACTAGGGTTTGTAATTTGGATGGAGTTCCGATAGATCTTCTAAGGATTTTTACATGTCAAATCATTTTAATCACGGTTCTTCTTCTAGGGATTTCGATTCAAGCTCGCGGATATTTGAGAATAGACACGACTTAACCTATCATCATGATGAAGTTATTGAGAATCAAAGAAGGTTATTGTTGGACAATTTTGTCCATTTCCATAAAATTGGACAATCATTAATTGTAATTTTAGTTTTTAAATAAATTATCAATTAAGTTATATAATTTGATCCAAATAAAGATAATAAAGTTGTCCAATAAATGATCTAGATTAATGGATCGAAGTCTGGGTAGAAAATAGATCTCAATTAGTGTTGACCGGACCCATATCAGCTTTATGATGGGGAAACCCGACATGGAAGCTATATAAAGGTTAAGGTCTCCTGCAGTTGCTCATATCAATCGTAAGCATAAGGAATCTCTTACCCGTTAAGGAAGTTTACATATTGAGAAAACTGTAGAAAGACTTAGGTTGTGTCCTAGAGAGCACTTTCCATAAAAGGTCCCAAGAGGGTCGTGATCGTTTGAAGCTCGGAATTGACATCAAAATCAAAGTGAAACTGAAATCAGGTATTTCGCATTACCTTCGTTTTTAATCCTTTTATGTTGATCCTGGGTGGGTAATAGGCTCTGTACTACGTATTACATGTGGTATCAGAGCGGTTACGTGATCGAATTGCCAGAAATAAAAGTTTTTTAATTTTTCATCTCATACTGTTTTCTTTTATTTTTGATTCGTTTTTCAGTTTTTTTACGTATATAATTACATAAAAGTAGTATACATAAGGCTAGCTATAAAAATGGGTCGAAAAAGGGTTGAATGGAGAGAAAAATGGGTTCCCGAGATGCAAAACTTGCCTCCAGTGTCAGTGGGTGACGGAGAAGTCGGACGCGTCTAGTGTATGCGCCCGACGTTGCTACAATACGGGGCATTGCGATGTAAGGTTGGCGCGTGCAGTGCACGTGTAGCATATGTGAGACTTACGACGCACGCTCCCACAGCACTACATAATTTAAAAAAACAAAAAAAGTTCAGATTTCTTGTAAGGGTGCCTTAAGGTATTTTGGGTCAGTTTTTGGGTCCGAGAAATTTATAAAGTAAGTTTTTCCATTTTCTGGATTTATTATATTAGTAATAAATTAAAGTTTAACTCCAGAAAAAGGAATTAAGGTATTCTGAATCCGATTTCGAGTGTTCAAATATCACGTGAGGGAGATACTTTAAGTTTTGTGTCTTGGGTCTCATGCTCAGTGTTTGAGATTGCATGATAGTCGATCGGAAAAGGAATTAAGACATTCTGAAGCCATTTTTGAGTGTTTTTTTGTGCAACAAACTTACTATAAGGGAGATACATGAGGTTTTTATATCTTGGATGGTCGGTTCAGTGTCCAGTAATGCACGATAGTCACTCTACTGAGATATTTCTTTTATGAAAGTCTCAAATGAAGTTTTCAGAGAATGGCTTCAGCACGAGTATGTGACAATGAGACTGTGCATTCGATTTTTTGCATTTATTAATGTTATATTGTCATATACCATATGCCCATAAAGAATGTGAGGATAACATAAAGATGTGTCCCTTGTGCTTGTGAACTTTTTTAGTATTAATGAGAATGTAGTCACCAAAGTGGCCTTTCAAGTTAGTATTTTGAATTGTTTTGCTCATATGTTGGGGGATGTCTATGAATTTCTGTTTGGTTATTCTGCCCAAAGGTATTGGCCTTACATAACATTTTGAGATGTTCATAAAGGCATTAGATGGAGGAAAGCTATTGCTCAAGTGATCTATTTACTCAAAGGTGGTAGTGTCATAAGAGTTGATAGTTTGTAATCTAATCACTTTTATGTGAAGATCTAATTGCATAAATTATGTATTCAGCCCAAAGGTGTTTCATAATATGCGTGATCAAATTTTTAGTAAATATACTATTTAATGGCTTTGAGTATCGCTGTTATCCTACATTTGTGCTAATTTAAAGATTATCATCTTGAAATCACCTTTTCAGTTAACAAAATCAGTGTCACCATTGAACCCTGACCAGTGTCAATTTAAAGAAGTGGACAGAGGATGTATTGAATGCTATAGAGATAGCTATGGTTGATATAACCATATGGACAAATAGGCCATCTCCATTTACATCCACAAGCTTGAAAACTTATAAAGAAGTTTATGCAACTCGGGATTGGTCTAACAGATTATATTTGATGACCATTAAGAGATCCATTTCTAACCATCTACAAAGTGGACTTCCGGACACAGGCATAGTGAAGGATTTTCTTGATAATATCTCCCAGAGGTACACAATCTCATATAGTGTTGAGATAAGTACCTTGATGAAATAATTATTCTTCATAAGGTATGCAGGAGAAAAGGGGAGTAATGGAGTACATATTGAGAATAATTCCTCTTTATAATAGATTGAAGATGTTGGGACTTCAATGCTTTGATAGCCCATTGCATTGCTGAGGAGGAGAAACTTAAGCTTGCTACTCCTACAGCCCTCAAAACAACTAAAGGGAAGACAAAAATGAAGCCCGTTAAGTTCGAAGATAGAAAGTTCAAATCTTCTCCACATATTGATGTTGGTCAAATTAGTGCTGATAAAGGTCCTAGGGACATAAAGAAACTAGTAGTATGAGGTTTAAAAGGAAAGGCTAAGACCATCAGGTTACTCTTTAGCTTGTCAATTATGAATCTAACTTGTGATAGTCACATTAAGTACATGGTGACAATATAATGGAACATTTGATCCAGGTTCTTCCGTGATGTAGTAGTTCATATCAAGGATAAAGCCAAATAAAGAGAAGGAGAAATCGATGGTTCATAACAATGAAGAAATGGAAGTAATATCTATAGGGAATATATGTACTGAAACTTGTTGTAAGGTTTATTTGAGTTTTTACGTGACACAATTTATATATGATCTTTTGATCAATTTTAGACAAGAAGGTTAATCTTTTGTATTTAATGCTTCTGTTGTATAGTTATTTAATGTAAAACATAATGGTGAAAACTTTCTTGTCATATGGTTTGTGTAGAATGTGTCTTACCCCGAATTAGATAAATGCTTCTTCGTATCTTGCTAAACAAGTTATGAAATAAAAGACCCTGGTGAATGAGAAGTCATACATGGTGTGACATAAAAGTTTAAGCGACATTTCCAGAGATAGGGTTGAGAGATTGATCAAAGAAAGCATTTCTCAATTCTAGATTTTGATTATTTGGGAAGACGTGCTGATTGTTGCAGGGTTAAGTTGACTAATATGGATATTGAAGTCAACTTATGCTTTTGACTTGTTAAGCCTATATTGATAGACCTTATACAATTGCATTGTGCATTTCCAAATGTATTATGACATTTGTTGGTGATTATTCCCATTATAGTTATGTGTTCTTGCTTAAAGATTGAAGGTTGATAACCAATTGGAAAAATTCATCAAGATAGTCATATTTGACCATGGAGGAGAATATCATGACAAACATGATGCTTCAGGATTTTAAAAAGTGTGTTTGCCAGATATTTGGAATCAGTTGGAATAGTGACTTAATTCACTATGTTGAGTAGTTTTGAGCAAAATGGTGTGTTTCTGAAAGGCATAAATGTACCCTAAAGGACTTGTAGAAGTCAATGGATAATAGGACTAATCTACCTAATTATTTAAAAATTTAGAAACCTAGCCTACCGCACATTAGTGTATGGAGCTGCCCTATTGAGGTAGCATAATCCTTATAAAGAAAGATTGCATGCTCGTTCTGTTCCTTTCTATTTAGTAATATATCTCAACCACTTTAAGACTACAGCTTTTATTGTAAAGAAGGAGGGACTGGAATAGTAGAATCACAAATAGTTAAGTTTATGGAATACGATGTCTATGATGATGGTGGGCCCTTTAACCCTTCAGATGATAGCATAGTGGGTACTACAGTGATCATGTACCTACTACTCATATAGTTAGATCCGGTAGATCTAGGTCTTTATACTGTGCCTGTATAGGAACAGGAACGCATACCTATAGACACAGAGATTCCTGGGGGTACAAGATCTAATATAGTTAAGTGAATCCACTAGAGTGAGACGACCTACTATCCTATCTGATTACATAGTTGATTAGGTGAACAGGACTATGTTATAAGACATGTTATAGATCCAGTTACTTTTACAGAAGTTGTTTTTGGACCTAATGCAGATGCATGCTGGGATGTGATAAATGACGAGATGCAAGTCATGAAGCATAAAAAGGTCTAGGAGCCAGTTGATTTACAGTGGAATTGCAAACTCATCAGTTGTAAATGAAGATTTGGACCTAAAGGATTTCAAGATAAAGTTCAGTGATTTTGTGGGCTTGCTCAGTTGCCTAATAGTTCACTAAAGATTGACTTTATGCTACCTTTTCTCTCATATCCTCAGAGGATACATTTTGAGTGATTAAGGCAATTGTAGCTCATGATGGTATAGAGTTACATAAGATGGTTGTTTAAACTACTTTCCTGAATAAAGACCTCTATTAAGTGGTCTATATGGTACAACATGAAGGATCCCAGAATCCAAAAGGAAATGACATGGTTTGCGAGTTATGCAGATCAATATATGTTTACATCAAACCTTCCTAAAAGTGATGCCTTACATTTGATGAGGTTGTAGCCTCTTTCAGCCTTGTGGAAAATAAAATAAAAAAGATGCTTGTAATATAAGGTCAAAGGGAGCGAAGTTATCTTCCTATTACTGCATATGGATGATATATTTGTAACGTCAAATTACTTGACCATGTTGTATGAGGTTAAGCAAATTTTGGTCAAGAACTTTGACATGAAGGACCTTGGTGTAGCATCTTTTGTCCTAGGTATTCAGATTCACCAGGACAGATCTCAGCACTCATCAGGCTTCTTATAAAATGCATACATTGAGTATATGTTACAAAGGTTTAATATAGTTATGTTGGCCTCTGAAAATTTTTTATTATTTTTATTGAGTTAAGCATGACTTAAAAATAATTTGAAGTCTTAATAGATTAATTTTTGGAGTTAATTATTATGTAAATGTTAGTAGGATTTTATTATATAGGTTGGTTGAATTAAATTAGTAAGAGTGTATTGTATGAAGGGCATTTTGGTAGTTCACTTAAGGATAAAGAGCCATAAGGCATAAAGGAAGGGTAAAAGGGACATTGCACACTTATTAAGGGTATTATAGGAAAAATAATATGTTGTCTTGCTTGTTAAGAAGAGAAAAACGTGAATTGAAGGGAGAGAAGAGTGAAAAAACGAAAATAAGAGAGAAGAAGGAGAGATTTCAGTTTTAAGAGAAAGGAAGGAGGAAAAAGGTAGGGTTTCATCATTTTTTAGTTTTCAAGAGGGATTTTGAGGTTGTTCAAGAAGAGAAAAAGGTAGAGGAAGAGAAGAGTTTTCATTAGAGCCAACAACTCTTCATTTTGTGAAGACTCAAGGTAAGCTCATTCTTAATCTTTTGGATTTTTGGAAAGGTTTTAGTTATTGATGCTTAAGAATTACATGGGTTTAAGCTTTGTAGGATCAATTTTTTGTATATGTTTCTTTGAGTCCACAAATTGGAGTTCCTATTGAATTAGAAAATTTTCCATTGATGAAGGAAATCAAGAAAGGCAAGAGGAGTAAGAGGAGAGGCATCATAAACAAAGTTTATAAGCAAGGAAATCAGGTGGGTTACATGTTTATAATTGAGTAATAAGCCATGACTATCTCTTTAAAAGCAAGAGAATTAAATGATTTCAATTATTTTATAAATGTTGCATGATTATTTGAATAATTTGAGAAATCTTTATATGTTTGGTATATGAATTTTGTTGATGAATTTCGAAATGAAGAAGGGAATGCATTGAAACATTTTATTTTATTCCCTGAAAAATGTCATGGCATTTTGTGTAAATGAAAAGGACATGAAAGTATGAGCATATGATGAAATGATTTGAGCATAAATATGTGCTTTTGTTTGGGCAAGAGAGGAACCCATTTCGTTAGTCATGTACACGTTGAGACTATGAGAATCGGACTCGTTTTGTTCATGGTGCAAACTTTGGTTTTTCCATTTCATTATACAAAACTCTCGAGCCATTTGTTTGTGCATTACATCTTTGAATTGTTAAGAATGGTGCATAATTGAGTGTTATGCTTTAATGGTTAAATTTACATGCTATGTTTATGTGATGATGTTTTAGTTATGAGTTTTGAGCTAGAATTGTGAATTTGGTTAAGAATTTGAGAACTATACATTTCTGAATTCAATATAAATTTTTTACGACAAATGAACATTTCAATGATTTTGCTCATTCTCCATTATAAACTTGTTACCCATGAGCTTCTAAGCTTACCCCCACTCTCCTTCCCCTATTTAGGTGATGAGCAAGAGATTGAGTGAAAGAGAGTCAAGGCATCGCTCTGATTAGGTGTAATTTTGTATTTTAAGCTAGACCTTGTAAACTTTAGGCTTTAGTCGCATTTCAAATGTTATTTGTTCAAATACCCTTTTGTATTACATTGTGGCTCAAAATGGCCATTAAAGCTTTGTAAACTCTTATATTTTGATGTTAATGAAATATTAATTGTGTATGGATGATGTTGAGTTGAAAATTGGTATGCTTGAAGAAGTTATTAACTTGAGATGATGAATTTTGAATATGAATTGTTGACATATATATATATATAAACGAGATGTTATGGAAAAGAAATATACAATTTTTGTGAATAATGAGAATTAGTTATAAGAGATGAGTCAAATGAGTTGAGATTAGAAAGTTAATGAAGTAAAGATGGTAGTTGAATGGTTATGCTCATGACATTCCAAGTTTGTAAGCTACAAATTTCAAGTTCTTCATAAGTGAAAAATTTGTGATTCGGAATTTAATGGAAACACTGGGTTGATCTGGGCTGAATTAGATAACTATGTCTTCTTGAAAGTTGTAGATTATCTTTCTAGCTCTTAAACGGTATACAGTATGAAATTTTTGGACATTGGAGTTGAAAGTTATGGTCATTTGAATTTAGTGATGTCGTATAGGATGTATATGCGGGATAGCTTCGGTCACGAATGCACCAGGCACCCTCGCAATTGCACGAAGCGCCCTTATAATCAAACCTTCCCTCTTTGCGATCACACCTTTCTCCTTGTGATCGCACTTGTCTTCCTTGTGAGTGCACTATCATCCTTGCAATTGTACCTTTGTTCCTCACGATCGCACCCAAACGGCTTTTCCAACTCTGAATATATTTGATTCTTTTGGTCATAACTTTATCGTTTGACCTCCAAATTACTGGATTCTTGAAGAATTGGATTCATAACAAATTCCTATATCCCTAAATAAAAATTGGCATCCTTTAGAGTTTATTTTAAAAATATGGATGGAAAGAAAGTGAGGGAATCGGTTGGAGGAGCATGAATTGATTATTTTACTGAACCTACCTCGGTGTTTTTATCATAGCTTGATCTATAGAGCTATGAATGAGATAATTCTAGTTTGAAAATAAAATAGATTCATATAGATACAAATTATCTAAAGAAATCAAATTTTAATTCAGTTTCTAAGACTTTCAATTTCTGGATGGAAGTTGAGTATAGTGTATTATTTTAGTATAATGATAGTCCGAAAATAATTACGATATAACTTTCAAATTTTTAAACCAAATTGAATGATTTTGATGTCTTTATAAAGATCAAACAATGCGGAACATTGATCTAAAGAATTCAATTTGTGTTTTAGTGACTGACTACTGTAAGCATGCCACCCTTGTGGGATGCATGCTCAGATGTTTCGTAGGACGTCAGGCACGTGTCTTACAGGGATAGAAACAGATCCCGACACTTATAGCATCAGAGAGTGAAGATGAACTATTGATGTTTAACCAGATTACATTGAAATAACCCTAAAGGGTGATACATTCACATTTTATGACTGCGAATAGTTGTACTTCGAAAACGATGTCCAACATGTATGGTATCAGAGTGCCTAGGTTTAGTATCTTACATGGGCATTTTTGGAAATATGTATCAAGTTACATGCACTCTTGACTGACATGCCTTAGCAAGCAACAATAACTGATCATTAGTCTGAGTCACATGTGTATGAGTTACGAGCATGAGTAATTGTCAAAAGTTTGAGTTGACAGAATTAGTGAGAAGAATGATACTCTTTCATGATATGAGAAAAATTAAAGTTTGAGGATAATCAAAAATGAGAAATAGTATATAGGTAAATATGATAGATAATGATTCAACGTATTTGTGGTGGGGGATGCATTGTTGAATATGACATTAATATTATACTGTGGTGTTATATCGTATAATGTGATAAAAATGTGAATGTATTATCATAAATTGTTTGAAGAAAATAGGGAGACAAGTAGAAACGATCAGATTAAAGTGTATAAGTAAAATGTAATGGAAACATAAATTATTTTGATTTTAAGAAGAGGAAATTGGAACCGAAGTGATTATTCTATTAATGCAACAAGAGTTATGATCTATGATAAGAAGATATTAGTGAATTTGAGATCAGAATTTCATGATGATTATACATCTATAGTTTTGAATTGATTGCGAATATACATATGTAAGATGTAATAATGATAATTGGAAGATTAGATGAATCATAACGACATATATACAAGTTCAAAAGGTTAAGTTGAATTATCACTGTAAGTACCTATCTAATAATAGGATCTTCATAACAAGTGAGAATAATGAGCACATATGTATTATATGTGTGGAGATGATATAGGAAGCAATCTATGACTTATTGAATA
>JAOSBK010000206.1:34557391-34567755 GCA_027568895.1 Erythroxylum shatona
TTTATTTTTAAAATAAATAATTTAAAAATTATTATTTATAAAATAATATTTATTTTATATATTTTTAATTATTAAATTAAAATTTATTTGAAATTTATGTGTTTTAATAATTCAAAATTTTGAATTATTTTCATTATTTTGCAATAAATTATTATATTTAGGTAATTATTATATATAGATATATATTATATATAGATAATTATTATATATAAAAGTAATTAGAACATAACAAAGAAATATATAAACTAAAGTTGTAAAACTGTAAAATATGACAATGAATTTTTGTAATTTTAAAAAAATTTAGGAACTATTTTATAAATTTAAAAAATTACTCAAAACGGTATCCAGTATTAACTGATACTGGTACAGTCTCGTACTTGAACCCGACCTGGTACCAAGTCCGATTTGGTATTCGTAACATTGATCCCTTCTCCATTAGGAAATTGGGAAGAGATCAAATCTTGACCGTCGCGGAATAATTATGAAACTCTTTTCATATTTTGATTACCTAAAAATTAAGATCATTTTAATTCTATAAAATGATTAACACATAAATCATAATAAAGTAAGAATTGTAATTCGTACCTTATTTCGAAGCTTAATCTTTATCTTATCACATCCCTCAAATCATTTATGAAATCAATCTATCTCAACCATTACAGCTGCCCAAGTATCTGACCTCCAATGATATCCATATAATAGGTTGAAAGAACTCTGTAACTATTATAGAGATGATTAAGCAAGTACAAACTTCATTAGATCTTAAGCTTATTTATAATAGGTTTTGGATATTTTAGTAATTTAATTAAAATTATATTATATTTTCAATTAAACTTTAACTGGAAGTATAAATAATTCTAGTTAAATACTAATTATGCCAAAATATATTATATTAATCCTTATTTATTAAATATCTCATATTTAATAATAAAGTTTCTTAAATTTTATAATTAAGTCCAACTTGATTAAAGTATCTTTACTCTCTTCAACCTATTCTTTACATGAAACCTATTAGGTTCCCAATATATTGGCAATAATTATAAATTATAAATATAATTCATAATTAGAATTAGAATTAGATAAATTAGGACTACTTTTAATTTATCTTTAATTCTTCAACTAAACAATTTGTAATCATAGATCAAGATTGGCGTCTAGTAACGCATCATGACCATCCAAATATTTAGAAACGTCAAAATAAATTTGACTAACCTTTCCATGCATGATTTTTTTGTATAATTCAATCATTTCATCATACAATGTTTCGATTAGACAAATCATGAAATTAATGTCTACTCTTTTTGAATCCAATCATATTAGTTCTCCTTAATTAGCTATTGATTCAATTAATAACATTTATAAACTATTTACAAAGCATCGTTCTATCTTGGCTAAGGATTTCCCGAATCAATACTAAACAAGAATAACAGAACATTCTCCTTAATTACTTTAGGATTATGAATCATATCTTGATCACACAACTACATCCATATAGTTTATGTTACATCTAATGACTACCTATTGAACCACCTATGATTAGAATAAGTTATAAGTAGTATCAAAATATAACAATTCTTGTACAAGATAACTATGGACCTTATGTCAAAGGATTACTTATACAATCATCACAATGAAAATTTTTATATAAATACAAGTAATGTTCCAAATGGATTTCTCATATCAGGTCAGTTCAGTGAACTTGTTCTCAAATAAGCACCTACACATTTGTGTATATTTTAGCCTATGAGATCGACCACTTGCTTCATGAGAAAAACAGAACATGTGCTAGTCTTTTTATATTCTACTAATGTCCTATATACTTTTTCTTCATCTTTTTCACAAAATTCTTATTGATATGCTGAGCTTAGGGATCCTAAATTTATGATTTAATGTTTAATAGTTGATTTAGGGGTTTAAAATAGAGAAATTTGGCTTGAAAAATGGAAGAAAATGAAAGAAAGTGGAGAAGGAAGGAGGAGGCTTGTTCTCGGCAATTTTTTAGGGGAAGAAAAGCATAGTTAGGTGATAAAACAAACAATGTGGTCCCTTAACAATATCCTTAAATTTTATTTTTTAAAGATCCAAAATTAACTCAATTTTAATCCATTAGTTGGATTTAGCCCCACAAAGATATCAACCCTATATAAATGCCTTAATTAATATCATTTATTTTGGGATTGACTTTTACACCTTTCTCAGGTCAAACTTTTAAAATGAACTCGTTTTGACCTCAAATTTGATCCTCGAGTTGTCATTGAATAACACTATCTAATGCCAAATAAAATAAAGTGTAGTTTGAATCCTAGGTGTCATATTTCACCTCAGGAAACATTATTCCTGGCCTAAAAAATATCATTCATGAATCTTAGATTTTTGGGGTGTTACAAGGGGCGTTATGATAGGCATCGTCCCAATTTAGTTTAGTTTAGAATGATGTAAGAAAGGCACCAAATGACGCAATTCACCATCACTATGGGGTTGTACGACCAAGAGTATATGGGGACACTAGAGTATCGAGATTTATGGATTGACTTTCCATATAGTCTGCCCTCGCAACACTTCTAGGGTTTGTAAATATGGAAGATGACTACATCCCACGTATGTTTAAGGCCTCAACTTTATGTAGCCCAACACTCAAGTACATTCATGATATCCTAAGCCTCACTTTAAGCGGTCGTGAAGACAGCTGGGGGGTAGTTGGCAATATGGACATCTTCTGTTTATGGAGTATGAGCGAACGGGTGCCTATCAATCTTGGACATGCATTTGTCCAATTTATCAAGTGCCAGCGTGAGGATAAGAAGGTCGACATGATATGTATTGAACCTTACAAGACCTGGTTAGTACAAAAGATGGGGATATGTGATCGGCTACCACCGATGTGGGAGATGAGGACCATGGAAGCACTTAATTTGACAGTAATGCATCACATGCATATGGTTCATCAACAAGGGGGGGCTATGGGAATAGTATACCGACTTATTGGAGAGCCTAACGAGCTAATATTGGAGGGTAGAGAGCAATAGGCAGGGGACTAGGTTCCTCACCCACCTCAACTACATCCTCAGTCATCACCATCTTAGACGGGAGGGAGAGCATTGGAGAAGTTCCATTCAGACTAGCTGACGACAGGTAAAGTTTATGGAGTGGATGAAGTAACTCGAGACATCAGTGGGATGGATAGGCGATTGACTATTACAGATGGTAGCCTATCAGGGAATTACCATTCAGCCTCCATTGTCTGGCAAGGACACCTCATCTGTAGCTCCTCTGCATAATTAGGAGCACCCATCTTCCTTAGATCAACCAGGATCCTGCATTGTAGGAGATGTTTAATTTGTATCTTCTTTCATTTTATTTATTTTTCTTTTTTGTATGTTTTTAATTCTCTTTTTGCTAATTATTTTGTCATGTCTAACTTTATAATTAATGAGCTTTCTGGTTTATTTTCAATTATGTTATTTTTATTTTTATTTCTTTTTATCCCTTTTTATTTTTCTTATATTTTGCAAGGATGAGTTAATATTGGATGGATCTAACATTAATAAATCACCACTATAAAACCCCAAACTTTTTCTTTCAATTGAATACAAATTTTTTATTTTCGGTAAATAGTATTTATGGATGAATAGTAAATTTGAGTGAATAGTATTTTCTTGAATAGTGATTTTTGGGGATCCAGCCTCTAAAAAAATTAAAAATGTCTTGAATAGGTATTAGAGTCTAATGATACTAAAACGGATCAAAAATAAGTCTAATCGAATAGATTTCAGGAGTTCCAAAAGTTTAGGATTAAAATATCCTTTTTGAAAAATAATGGAAATTGATGATTTTAAACCCCATTTGAAATTTTGTTTAAAAGCATCCAATCAATGTATATTGACCCTAAGTAGAGTATTTCATGGTCAATTTGATGATAAGACGTTTGTGGAATATTTGCGAAATTTAATTTGGTTAGTTGGTGAATTAAATTTATTAGAGGACAATTTGGTCTTTTTGTATAAAATGGTATTGGTGGATTAATGAATCACACTTAATGAACAATTAGAGGATTTCTTAAGGATCAAGAATCATTATTTACTTGGTGATGAGTCATTAGATTAGACTAATGAGAAAATGACATGTGTAATGCTCTAAAGAGTATAAAAAGGAAAAGCTAGTCATGAATTGCTTCATTTGGTGTGTTAACCATGAGAGTGAAAAAGAAAAGGGAAAGAAGAGAAGCTAAGGTGAATATTCAGCCAAGGAGAAGAGGAAGAAGAGGGCAACTAGTTTTAATGGATTTTTAGTGTGATTTGAATAAGTGCTTATCAATTACCTAAGAGATTGGAAAAAAGTGGTAAGTTTTCTTAGCTTAAGCTACTAATTTTGTTAGTTTTTTAGTGGGATGGATTTATTTATAATCAATGTTGGTTTTTGACTTGCCATGACTTATATAATAAGTTTGGAAGCATTTAAGGTTTGAAAGCAAGAAAGTAAACCAAGAAATCAAGATTGAATGAATGGTTTTGTGATTAAAAATTGTTGTATTTCATTTTATGCATTTGAAATTCAATTCATATATATAGGAAGCTCATTATTGTGTTGAAAATAAAAATGAAATTGATTGGTGGCTTAAATGATGAATTTGGACTAGGAGAAGTTTATGTAAGTTTGAGGATTTTGTGGTTTAATGGTTGGGAATGATATTATATGAATTGAATAATTTTATGGGTTTTAAAACATGTATTTATGATATGATATGTTAAGAAAATGGAAGGATAATTGATGTGTATCAATTTGGCCAATCAAGAAAATTGTTGGAGAAAATTGTAATTTTTAGTTTGATGTGTTTAGATGATGCTTGACATGGATCTTCAGTGAATTGTGTTATATGTGTGTGTGTGTGTCTGTTTGTTGAGGGTAATTTAGCTTAAGAGGAAATGTAGTTATTGGTGTGAGTTGTTGAAGTTTAATTATGGTTATGGCGTAAATAAGCTGAAATTTTAAGGTTATTATTGTAAATAATTAAATGGAAAGAGTTAGCATTAATACATTACATATTCGGGTATATGGTGAATTAATTGGATAAGATAGTGTTTTGAAAAAATTGATAAGTTAGAATGGGTAAAAGATGATATTTAAGTAATTTTCAAATTTAGATTTTGAAAAAGAGAACAATAGATTAACTTATAGAAATCAAAGAGGAAATATGATTAGTGTACGTGTTAAGCGATTAAACACTAATCTCGAATTTGGTTAAATCAAAAATATAATTTTAATGCCTTATTTTCGAATTTGGAAATAAATGCCTAAGCAAAATATGATTAGTGTAGGTAAAGGAGAGACACAGAATGCATAAGTGTACTTGGCAATAAATTTACAAAATAGTATGTGTATTTTAATTGTTTTATACAAATAAATTCTTTGTAAAAGAATTGATGACATGTAATTTTTAATTATGCATAAATTGTATGATTATGAATATTATTAGTATTGTCATTAATATAAAATCCTCTCATAGTTGATTTCAAAAATAACTTGAGTTGTAAATGTATAAGTTGCTTTTTATTTACCAAGGGGTTTAAATTCTATGTTGAAAGTTAAGGTATGAAGAAAAATAAATGTTAAGGTATGAAGAAAAATAAATTTTCAGCCTATACACTTTGATAATATTACAACTTTACTAGGTGGAGTACCCTAAAACGTGCATGGCAGTGTTTGGGGGGCATCAGTTACTAACAGCGGGTGGTATTGTGTCTATTAGTAGTCCAGTGAGTCCCCCTCTGCATGTATTGGGTATATATAATGCTAGCTAACAATTGTTACGGGTAAGCGATGTAGAATTAACTCCGTAACTACCGATTTATAGAGGTTAACCTATTGCGAGTAAGTAATGTAGAACCAACACTACAACTAGTAGTTAATCAATCGTAGGTAATCAATACAAAACCAGCTCCGTGACTTGATGCCTAAGGTACCGTGTGGTAAAGAAATTAGTGGTGGGTTATGTTGTGTAAGAAAATATATGAAAATAATAACGTCACCACTATTATTTTAAAAGTTATTTTAATTTGATTTCAGGAAGCGTATATGTTTTATGTTGGTATTGTATTATACGAAATGAAATGAATTTGTTTTAAGGAGGTTTAAATAGTTAAATATGATTTGAATAGAAAGTTTAACACTCACTGATCTCGTTTAGCTCAAACTTTATTTTATGTTTTTAAAATAAAACCTCTCAGATGCACGCTTAAGAGCTTCAGCAATAGAGACTGCACCTCATAAGTAGTTAGCTTCGTCACATGCTACTGTGTGGGCAATTTTGTCTTGTAAATACTTTTTGGGAACTATTACATATCTATGAATAGGTTTTGAATGTAATTTTGTGTAAAGAATGCATATATGTAAATGTTTTTCAATTAAATGCATGAATATGTTTTATCCTTTTTTAAAATTAATTGATCTGACTGTTTGAGATTGCTTGTGAGTGGACTTGAAGTCCAAAATTTGTAGTGAAGAATTTTGTGTAAATATAAAAGTGTCTTGAACATTTTTAGGGGCTTTGGAATATAAAAAATACAACCATTATGTTGCTGAAAGTTTCAATAAAATGATTTGAAAAAAAGTCTCTACTGTTTATATTTATTAATGCTGAGTTAAGGCTTTTCGTTAAAAAGGCAATAGGCTTAGATCCACGAGAACTTTCCAACTAGATTAGATATTGACTGTAATGCCACTATGTGGTACCGAACAGGCTGCCTAGTCATTTCAAGAGAGGGGCCTGTCAACTGTAATCAGGAAAGTATCAAACAACCCTCTCACTTGCATATCTACTTGTATTATGTACAATGAGGATAATGTCCAATTTTAAGTGTGGGTTAATGAACATTTAACTGATTTCTTCTAACTTATTATAATCCTGATTATAAATTTTATTAACTAATATCTTAAATTGATTGAATTTATCCATGAATACTATATGTCCTCATTAAATATTGATTTAAATTAGTATGCAAAAGGATATTGGTTGGAAAAAATAGTTTTCTAAGTCATATTTTTCATAATAATTGAAATTTTCAAGTTGAATGAAATTACATATTATTTACACACATACATACCAAATTTTTCGTGAGTTTTTGAGCCTAAGAGTAAATTTTCAAAAATTTTAAAGCTCTTCTTATTCTTTAATGTATGTGATATCTTATATTGTAAGATAATTATTGAAACATGTTAAGACCATATTTGTTAAATTAGAAACATTGATATGATGAAGGCACTTAGATTGAACAACTTACTTTAGCTTTTTTCTTTGAAAATCACCATATCCAAAAGTTTACCTTTAGGAATAACCAAGTTGAACCTTAGCCTTTTTCATTGATTAAACCCACATATTAAACTTTATCCTATTTTTCTTTAAAGAATTGTTTATTATTTTGAACCTTGAAGTATTTACTTTATTTATTTGTTGAGACTTGAAATTTGTAAAAGGCCCAATATATGTTGAATTGTGATGCTGAATGCTCGAAATGGTTTATTATGAAGTTCCAAAACAAAGCATATATAAAAAAATGTTGTACCATTAGATTTGTGATGAAAGGACTTATGTGTTTCATAAACAAGTCTTGTAATATTTCTTTGAGTGAGGTTCCTTCACTTAAACCCTTTTTATTATCTCATTCATACTGTACCTAAGCCCCATGACAACCTAACCTACACAAAAGCTTTTTGCTTTTTGTTTCTAGTTTGTACATAAGTGGTAGAGATGTGATTTTATTCCAAGCATATTGTAAGAATTCTACTATATATATGGATTGAGAGTTTTGATACTTTTTCACCCTAAACACTTGGGTGCATTGAGAGAAATCTTGGTGAGGGTCTAAAAAGATATTCTTTTGATTTTAATGCAATTGTTGACGTGATTATTATTAATATTACTTACGAAATTAATTTGAGGACAACTTGACTGTTATTGTATGTTAATTTGATTCAATAGGATATGATAATATATAACATAGATGGACATGTTGAAATTGACAATGGAATGATAATATACAACATAGATGGACATGTTGAAATTGACAATGGAATGATATTGTAAAATTTATAATTTTGATTATAGTTTGTTTGAGGGCAAGCAAAAGCTTAAGTGCGGGGATATTTGATGGATGGATAATTGAGCAAATTTTTATCCCATATTTGATATGTTTTCGCTTAATATTTATTTTTTTGGTATATATTTGTTACTTAATTCTTTTCAAGTATACATACAGATTTTAATTGCTTTCATGAACTTAAAGGAGAAGAATTCAGACGAAAACATGGCGTAAAATGAAGATTCGACAATCTGAAGGGATGCACAGGCATGCACATAACCATATACTTCTTCAAAGTTGTGCACTTTTGCGATATTCCAAACCTAGAATTCCATATAAAAGACACTTTTCGGAGGCAATTGAGAGGAGGAAGCAGGAAACATCATGTGTTTTCTAGAGTCGATTTAGAGCTAGAAGAGCAAGAGACGTGAGGATTTTATTAACGAATCCATCATAATACAAGATTAGATATCTACATCGCCGAAATACTCGATAAAGACAATTGAGGAGATTTAGAATTATGATTTCGTTATCTTCAATTTAGTTTTTTGATTATTTATATCTAATTTCGTATTCACCAACGTGTATCTAATTTTCCATTAGTATTTAGGTTAGATGAACCCTATTTGGATACTTTAACATGTGTTGATTATTTTGTTAATGCAATTGATTGATTGATTTGTTACGATCCAATTACCTTTTTATTTATGTTCTAGTAATCAGAAATATTAGACCATAATTTAATTTCAAACATAACGATTAAGAAATCCTTGGTTTGAATAGATCCACAGTAATTGAAAAAAGATGATTGCAACTCTAGAGATAGGATGACATAATTCTTCTGGATTAAGGTCAATAATAGAGGGATTCATAAAACGGTAATGCAATCCTATAAAATTTAACCTAAGTAATTTAGTTAGGAACCTTAGGATTAGTTATTAGTAGACTCAAGGTCAGCTACTACCATAACTTAGGAGTCTCCACTGTCTAACTAATTATTAACAAAATTGCATGACAAAAGATTAGTTAAAACTTTAGGGAAATTCGAAACCTGGATACCAATCATTTGATATAAATAATTAACTTAGTGATTCCACAATTCTCTATTTGAATCGTATTGCTTGTTTATTTTATTTCCCTAATTTTAGCTTCTTTAATTAAAATCCACAATCAATTCTTGGGTTTGATAATAGAATAACAGTAATTACTAGTACTCACTATCCTTGTGGGATTGACCCATATTTGTCAGTTTTAGTTACAACTATACCATACACTTGTGGTATAATAATGTTGACACTAACTTAAAATGAGTCAATCACAATCTAAGAATTCTCTAATCGAATTTGTGAATTGTCATGATCGATTTTATCCTAACCTAAAATGATTATGCAATCCTCTCTCGAGTAACTCACCTAACCCTTATTAATCATGTTATGATCTAACCATACACATCGTCTCTCAGTCTCAATATATGAATCAAATAATTGAAACTTCAACTTTTGTTCCTTTAATTAAATCAATATAAGAACATGGATAAACTACAAGCAAATTAGGTATTTCATTAAATCAAAGGATCAATATAAAATGTTACATCCTAAGGCCCATCCCACCTAAATGTATAACCTAATTAGATCATGAATAAATAAAAATGACAAAATAGAAATAAGAAAGGATAAAAGATAAAGAAGTCATAATCAAAGTCTTGAGTCTTCAATTCATGACAATCTTGTTGACATCCTTGCTCTTCCTCTATTGTTGACTTTTCCTTTATCTTTCCTTATTGTTTTTGGGTTCTAAATGACTCTTCTACCTTTTAAAACCATAATTTTTAATTTCAAAATGACTCTATGATCTATGTACATACTTTGTTGCTTATCATCATATTCTTTAACTTTTGCATAGATCATCATTGCCAACATAGGACATATATAGCATTGTTGGAATCCAACCGTGATCGAATCACGAGCGCAGCGGAAAAATTTTACGGATTCCGAGCGAATCTCGATAATTGAATAAACTTGAATTAAAAACAATATTTGGATCAGAAATCTTACCTTGTTCGCTTTCTGGAGAAAAACTTCGACAATTTTCTCTAAGTGATCAATCACTAGCTGTCCACGTGTCCAGCCTCTGATGGTATCCACAGAGCAATTTCCAAACTGTTTTTGGAGGAAGAAGACAGAAAGTACTAGCTTTCATAAAGCTTTTCCCATTAAATAGAAAAATCAAGATAGACTTTTATTAAAATTAAAACTCTCTAATTATAATTAGAATCAAATTCTAATTCTA
>JAOSBK010000206.1:34627194-34645324 GCA_027568895.1 Erythroxylum shatona
AAAATGAGTAATCATGCAATATGCGATATGTGTATAAGATCCGGTGAATTCATCAATGATGGTTCACTCATTGAGTTGGCAAAACTCATCAAAATTGTAATGTTGTCTTTTTAGGACCAAGAGACGACTCTAGCTACTGATGGACTCTTCTACCGTATAGATTGTGTTTTGACAAGAGAGGTCATGGCTCAAAGGTTGGTCAGTTGGGATTTTGGGGTGACTTAGATAGATTTGATGTATTTTCCTCTTTCATGTAGTACTCCTGTATTGGATTTTGTGAATGTACATTTAGAACTTATTGAAAGACATAATGTAGACATTCGGGTTTTATGAAATGAAATGAGAGAAAAAGTTGGTTTTTTTAAATACTGTGGATTTCTCATGATACTTTACAAGTGATTATATACCATGCCATATGAAGTGAGTATAGTAATCGAGCGTAGCGTGCCCTTATCTTAGGATATGTGCCAAAATGACCTCCGGACGTCCCGGTACATACCCCTAGGTAAAGGGGTGCTACACTATAGTTCAAGTCAGAGATTGTTAATTTATGCCCTTGTAATCAATATATGACATTATTATTTTTAATTAATGAAGCACTCTTTATCTTCATATATTTTGTTAATTATATTTAATGCTTAATAACAAAAATAAAATCCCCAAAATAACTACTATATAATTGAATTTATAATGAAATCATAATTATACGATTTGGTTTGTTTATATGTATTATTTTTAAATCATTCCTAGTTGTACTTTCATCAAAACAGGAAATTAATCATAAAATAAAATTAGCACATATTATAT
Organism: Erythroxylum shatona; assembly: GCA_027568895.1. Classification (NCBI taxonomy): domain Eukaryota; kingdom Viridiplantae; phylum Streptophyta; class Magnoliopsida; order Malpighiales; family Erythroxylaceae; genus Erythroxylum; species Erythroxylum shatona. The sequence goes on from JAOSBK010000206.1 coordinate 34,628,002, forward strand.
TTTTTCTTACGAAGAAAGTTATTGATATTATAAATTAAAAGTATGAAGATACTTAAACAAATGTGATGATGCTTCTGAAAGATTAAATTTACTAAAATGGATCGATTATGAGAATTTCATATATTACTTGTGTGCTTAGAGATTTTTTCATTATGAAGGTTGTATAATTGGTAATTAAAATTGATATTTCCAAAATATCTCATGTGAGAATCACTATGCTTTGATACTACTTATAACATATTATATTTAGGATAATTCATACTATAATATTTAGATATATTATGAATTAAATTGAGATGATTGAATAAGTCAACAAAAGGTTCATTACTCTAAAATAAGGGAGAATATATTGATTTGTTCTTAATTAGTAGTAATTTAAGGAATTCTCTTGTTAGAGTAAATTAAGATTTAAAAAGGTGTTTTTAAATATCAATTATAAATTAATTACTAATTAACAAAAAATGAACATTGCTGGATTTAAATAATGTATACACTAATTCTATACTGTATGTTAAATTGGAAGCTTGAATGACCAAAATATTAAATTGTACATTATAATAATGCATCAACAAGTTGATCAAACTACTAACATCCCTAATATTTGGGTGATCATAATATATTGCTAGACATCAATCTTGATCAATGATTGTTCATTACCTAATTAAAAATTAAAAATAAATTAAATTGAGTATCAATTTATATAATTCTAATTATAAATTAGAATTATAATGTATAATCATTGCAACATATTAGAACCATAATAGGTCACATAAAAGAGCACTAAAGAGACAAACTTTAATTTAAATTAAGTTGTATTTAATTTTAATGTTTGAGAAAATTTAAGAATCAATTATGAGATATTTAATTTATTAAAATTAAACTGTAATCGTAGACTATAACTATAATTAGAAATTCAATTTTAATTGGAAAAAAAACCCTAAAGTCTATTTCCATAAATAGGAAACATCTTAAGGAGGTAGCACTTTTGTATTTTGCTCTTAAAACATTTGAATTCTTTTTCTCTAATCAATAAATACAGGTGGAGATTAAACACATGAACAGCTTGTAATTAATAGTTCGTGAAGAAAAGCTCCACAAAATTTTGAATAAGCTATATTTCTTCAATTTTTTATTCTTGTTTTTCAAGTTATTCAATGAAAAAGAGAAAATTTTAAATATTAATTTTCTACTTCAATCATAGTTAATCTTTCAACATGGATCATTATAATGAAATAGTAATTAATGAACAAATTATATTTATATAATCAGTTTATCATTAATCATATTCACCAATCACCACGTCCGAGTGACAGGGAACCTAAAACTACAACTGAAGGCAGTATTCAGCTGCGAACAAACTCAATCCACTTAATGAGAATAATTATTAATTTTCCAGATGCTGCAATCTAAAATTTAAGGCAGAAAGTGTTTACAATGGAAATTGCAAAAACCTGAATGGCATATTCCAGTGAAATTACGGTGATGATTTAAGCCTATTTCCAAAAGGGTTAATGTTGTAAGGAACAGCCTTATATTTCAAAGACCAGAAACAGAGACAGAGATAAGAAAGGCTAAGCATATATTACGTTCTGTACCAGGTTGTTAGAAAACACACTATGTACCCCTCAGGTCATATTCGAGTTAATATCGACATATAAGTGTCACCTTTGTGAAGTCGAGACTCTTTTGAATCAAAGATGGGCGGGATTGCTCATCTCTTGCGCTTCGACTTCAAAGATGTTACAGATTGGGAGTTGCTGTGCCAGTTTCTCTTCCTTTGATTGATGAACCAGTTGTTAATCTGTTTTAGTTGCAATCCTGTCTCTTCCACTAGTTTTGCCTTGTCATCTTCCTGCAAATACTCTTTTTGTTAGACCTCATGCTTAGAAAACTACTTGTAGTGATGAAAATTGTAGACTCTGTTTCACGTTCCATTCACAAAGGGGAGGCAAATAACAGAGGACAATATCACTTCTTTGTTTATAAACATGTTATATTATATAGTAATAGTTGCCAATGCCAAGTATAGATTGATCAAACTAAAACAAAACAAAAAACTGAGTTTTAGTTTGACCAGGTAAGATGCAATTTATGTTGTCCAACGAGGATACACGCATAGCCACTTATGTAAAAGATATTTACTCTCTACATATAAAATTTACGAGTTACGTGTTAATGCAAGATTATTATCTTGGAAGCTTCAATGGACTCTTAATTGAAAGCAGAGAAGAAATTAACCCATTTGTTTCTTGTGATCGGTAAATATTGCAAGCACAGACATTTGAATTCCAAAAGTGAGAATAAGGCTCTTACGGTGGGGTAAGGCCATTTAGAGTGTTGCTGCCACCAGTTTTTGAGTACTGTGGTAGTGTCACCAGGTAGTTTTCCAGCCCTTCTTTTTCTCAATATTTCCTCCCTCACATCTTCAATTCTTGATTTGAAACCCTGCCCAAGTAATCCATATATAACCATGTTACCTGCAATAAGTATAAATAAAGGGGGAAAAAAAAAAAAAAACACTAGCATGCAGTTGATCATAAAGTAACACACCTGCTTTAGTTCTATCTTCAGTTCCTGTCTAACTCTCTCCATGAGAGACCTTTCAGATTCTGTAGGGAGAAGAGGACCAAATCCCATCAAGTCGTGACCATCACCACTCGATTGATCCAAAGAGAAATCCATTTGCAGGTCATCCTCGTCATCTGACATAGTTGCACCTGTTCCTTCGCCTAGTGTTACACCTGAAAGAAACCTTTACGCCTTATTTCATTTCCTTTTTGTATAAATTATGCGTTGAGACTCCAGAGTTCTGTACTATTAGAAAATGAAGATTACTCATCAGTTTTCCTTGGTATCTATATTTAAACTTGTTCAAAACAAATTATGAAGTATCACTTCCAAGTGACCATTAAACGACAAATAATTTAGAGCAATCAGTTAATCAAATTTAAACTAATCAAGTTGCTCATAGATGAAATCGAATAACTCCTGTATGGCACCTTGGGATTTCATAAACACATAGAATAAATTGCACCAACTCCTTGAACAGTTGCGTAACGTCTAACTCTAAAACGTAAGTTAGCAAATATATTTTCCATGGTCTAACCACCTAATAAAATCTTCAAACATCAAAGATGAACTTCAAAATTGAGTTACAATAATCATTAATTACTAAATTCTATTCAATTTGGTCCACATGAAGTTCTCATTTTACCAGTACCTCAAACGATTTATTGAAATGGTCGCACATCTGCTGCAAGTTCTGTGCTCCAACTTGTCTTCAGTGTCATAGTGTCACGTTTTAGCAGCTAATTGGTTCATTGGCTCCATAAGGAGCTCTTTTTCTTCTTATTAAATTAATGTTTAGGTGACATAGGGATCAGGGAATCGTGGCTATAAGTTCCAAGAGTAATCTTAGATGCCTGAAGCAATCGTTCAGACAATTGTTAATTGAATGATTCTTCAACAATATATGCTTGTTGTGGTTATAACATTATAGTTCGTAGAATGATACTTTTAGTTGACGAGCCCAAGAAATGGAGGGTGGATATGGGAAGCAACGTATATCCTACAATTTATAAGGTGATGAATGAAGAAAAATACGCTTTTAAATACCTAAATTAATCCAATAGATTATATTAGGTATGAAGTATAGATGACAATTGCGTTGTAAGACATAGAAGAACTTAAGTTTGTTGGACATGGATCGTATAGAGAAAAGCAACAAAAACAGAAGGAAAGTGCCGACTTTCTAGGAACAAATTACCCAACTTAGGCAGAACCGGGACCAGACATGCGAGGCCTCTATTAACTAGTGCAGTTATCACGATTAACTAAGATGTGTTGAAATTATATGGTTGTAACTTAAAAGAAAATTGACAACACCAAATCAACAACCAGGTAAGGTTCATGCCTATCAACCTTCACAAGCCAGTTAACAATTTCCATACAATATAATATAGCCCAGAATATCCATATGATCATATGACCTTCCTTCACCGGACTAACACCTCTCCAACCATAAACTACTTAAGATTTTTGTATTAGTAGGACTACAGCGCAAGCCTGCTATGTAGGAATATTATTCTCAAACTTAAAAGAAAACCCACGGACAGCTTGCTGGCTAATTCTTATCCTTCATCTGCCTAACAGAATCATCAATCAAACATCAAGGAAGGAGAGAATAAAATATCTTAATCGCCACCAAACGGTAACTGGTTGGCATATAAATATATACTTTGTGATAAGTGTTGGACACGAAACATTCTTCCTTTATTGCACTTGGTAATTTCCAAAACCAAGTACGTCCAGGTTACAGAAATTAATAAGCTAGCTACTTAATTGTTTTTAGTTAATAAGCATACATGTGCATATATGTTTCACTACAAACAAAGTAATACAGTATATCTGAGAAGGTTTTCTTGGGAATTGAGATCATGTAATTCTTGATTAAAGTAAACTATGATGATAGTGAAAGATCATGAAAGTAACATCAACGATTACCAGAGCTAGAGAGATAAGAAGAAGAAGAGAGAGAATGCAAACCAGTGAGAGCTTGCAAGGTATTTTCGATTTCACGGCAGGCCATGACAGCTTCAACGGCGTGTACTCTCACATGTTGTTGAAGCTGATCTTTGAAGGTACACAACACCAGCAAGTACTGTGCCTGCAACACACGCATAGATCGAAAATAATCAAGAAAGAAAGGAAACTTTCTCCAAGACCAAGTCTAAAACAAATAAACTAAACTAAACCAAGGGTCATTTACTCACCAAAAAATTGTCAAGCTCTTGCCTTTCATGCGGAGATAGCGAGTGTCCATGATGATTATGCTGAGAAGCATAAGACCTCAGAAGCTGATGTGACTGTGACAGCTGAGCATCTATAAGCGGTAACTGGTCAATTGGAGTAGCCACTCGGAGACAGGAGACATGAGCTGCTAGTAGCTGTTCGTAAAGTGGGTGGGTGGCTATTTCCGCCTTAAGTTGGCGGCTCTGGTCACCGGAGACTTCTCCACTGCTTAAACCACCAAGTGCAGTACCACAACTGCCGCTGCCCATCATGCCCAAGCTTGGTTCTTGCATATTTCTATACTATTGTTATGTATTATGCCTTTGTCTGTATGTATATTGAGTTGGACGCTCAAAGGAAAGGTGGAGAGGTGTACACAGAAGTAAAAGGAGGGATCTAAATAAACCAAAGCGAGTTATCTGTTTGAGGGTTTTTTAGGACCACAAAGAGAGAGACCGTTGTGTCTGAGACAGGTACAGTGTTCAATATTGGGTCTTTATAGACAGAGAGAGGGATAGGGTTAAAGAACAGTGTTTTCTTGTTAATGGTGTAAGGGAGAAAGAGACATGGAGAGAGGAAGTGGCATATTGGGATCTGAGACACAGACTTTCTGCACCACTTCTGAGTTATTGCAGAAGTTTATAAGAAGACATCCATCTAAATGATTAAAAAAGAAAAGGACCAAAAACATGAAACATATAGTGTATGTGAGAGAGAAAGAGAGAGGGCTTAGAGAGAAAAAGAGTTAAGATAGAAGTTGAGGAATCATTAGCATGAAAGGGGTTGGAGAAGGGAGATCAGATAAAGCTGCTTCTGGTGGCCTGACAATTTTTAATTGCTTTTTGTTTCCTTTTATTCTGCTTCTTGTAAAGTTCTTGGGTCATAAATTATAATTTATCATTTTCTTAACAAAAAAAAAAGTGGGTCTTAGGTAGGCATGTTAATCAGAAGAATACTGTACACTAATACTATTCAGTGTCTCCTGTGTATCAAAAAAGAATGAAATTTTCTTCAAAAACTAACGGAAAATATCACAATTTTCAATTTGGATGAGTAATGTAATGGTGTAGACAATTCACTTTTTGGGTAATAGGTCCCCATCCATGGATGCTCAGTATCTTTCCAATCTCAAGGACAAAATGGCTCTATCCTTTCATTTCTAAAGTGACTCACATCAGTCTTTATAACCAAGCTATGATGTATCCACATATTAACAGGTACAGCAGGACAACAATTTCTTGTTAAAAAAGCTATAGGTGATATTAGAGTTCCCGCCAAAAAATATATATGCGCGGATGGGATGTTCTAATTCAGAGTAAGAACTAAGTTATAGGAACACAGAAGATCTCATTTCGATCAGAATAGATATTGCAGAAGCCTTTCGAAACATCTCAAACAATCAATTCACATCGTCTTATTCTTACGTTAAACCTATTCAAGCTACATCCAAATTAAGTTAGTTTCTTAGCTCATTGTTGTATTTCTAAATATTGCGAGGATATATGAAACCAACAAAATGCAGAAGGAGAGGAATAGGAATAGGAATAGGAATAGGATGGTGCTCCATCCACTCAAGAAGAAAAATAGAAGCAAGCCCTTTAATCACCAAACTAATAGGTAATAGGCATCCAATATCTAAATTATTGTTATTTAAGAAAGTCGGCTGGGAGAGGGTTGAGCTGTCCCCCCCAAATTTTAAGACATATTAGTTGAATAGGAAGAAGATAACCATTGGTTGAGTGACCAACCACCAAAGATTTGCGTTGGGTTGTTGTGGCAATTGCAGGTATAGGCGTTTGTTGGGCACCACTGTAGCTAACAACTAGGGGCTTCAACATGACCCCGTGATGGGATAATTTCAACCGTTTGATCAGTCACGTTCACATTCACATTTATGTTTCTTTTGCATCAATACAGATATACATTATTCATTTTCAGTCACATTCACAACTAACAATATAAGACACGTATAAATGTATTGCATAGGATTTTTTTCATCACAAAATGCAGCCATTTATTACTTTATTATTACTTCATCACGCAATTTTTCCTACAGAATTGTCAATGAGGTATTACATGTTGGTGTTTTCAGGACAATATTGGAAATGTGGGTCCAACATAATATGTACACTTGGAGTTTAACTTAAGCAATAAAAAACACACCATTTTTGGTTTTTATATATAATTAGTAATTGTTTTCTTTTGATTTAGGTGGCAATTAATGATTGCGTTGAAAACAAGGAAAGCTGGCTATTGAGGTGTTTTATCTAACTCTATGTTATTCTACTTCCTCAAGAAATGTATCATATCTAGAAACCAGGCATTTCTGATACACAGAAATAAACCCAAAAAAAAAAAAACAAGTGTACTGTACGTTTCTTGGATCTAAATTTATCTTTCCTCTATTCCACTCATTTTTTAGAGTTGAAATTCACCACGTAATGCCCATATACGGATAAACAGATCATCAAGGGCCTTAACGTTTTGCAATAATTTATGTGCAAAAGAATCGTCAAGATGGTTACTTTTTCTTGCGTCCATTATTTTCAAACATGCATCCAAAAGTAATTTAAGGGGATGATAAATTAAGAGTTATAATTTGGAAGCTGCTTTTATTAGAAAAAATGCATCTTCAATGGAAGTACCGGTGAATTGTTCATTATAATATGGATACGGCCCGCAGTCTGAATTAATGCAACTATTAGAATTTGTTGAATTATGAATTATTGTTATATTAATAAGAGATTGAAGAATGAAGAACTCAATTATTTTTGGTTTAATCTATTAACGCAACAACGAAAATTTTTGGTTAATATTTTCAACTGTATAAATTCACGTGCCTGGAAAATGAAGACAATGCCTTGTGAGTGTCTAATAAACAGCATCTATAGTGCTGTCTTTTTCTGTGTCGTGGGAAGTACTGAATCATGGACTATGCGTCAGTACAATCTAACGTTGTCCTTGTTGTCACTGCTACTGGAAATTTAAGCCTTGTCGATGTACATGCTTTTATTATGACTACCGTAATTTACGTTGCAGGCCACAGATTAAAGGCTTGGCTACATTAGCAACGCACAGTTGATGTGTTAATAAATTGGGATCTAGTTTTCTGATTAAAAGAACCCCAAATTAGTATAAAACAAAAAAAGGCATGATGCTTTCATCAATATTGCGACTTTGGTGGTAGTGATAATAACAATTATATCACAGGACGAAGATTATTTTTCTGGCTTTAATGGTAACCCTTTTATTAATTAGATACCAACAAGGGAGAAATCAAAGACCGAACACTAGATTGATTTATAACTACAGATTGTTTAAAACGAGGCAGTTAGATTAAACAAAAGTAGATTAATTAGTATTTATATTAATCCGATCATGTACAAGAGAATAGTGATAATCGAAACCAGCTATGCAGTCTTATACAAATTGTTGGATTATTTTGTCCTTTCCTGTAATGTTAGACAATTATTAATTGCATTTTTTGGTTTTTCAATAAATTATCGGTTAAATTACGTAATTTGATTTAAATAAAGATAATAAAATGATTCAATAAATAATCTAAATTAATGGATTAAAGTCCGAATAAAAAATGAATCTCAATTAGTATAGACCAGACTTATATCGACCTTGTGATGAGAAAGTTTGATATAAAAGCTATATATAAAAGTTAATATCTTCTGTAGTTACTCACATCAATTGTAAGTATAAGAATTCTCTAACTCGTTATGAGAGCTTACATTTTGAGAAAATAGTAGAAAGACTTTGCCCATATCCCAGAGAGGAGTTCCCGTAAAGACGGACATGTATTCGAGTTCGTTTCGACTTCGAAAAGCTCTTTTGAAGTTATGAAGATCGAAATCAGGTATTTCCGCATTTCTTTGTTTCTTGCCTTTTTATGTTCGATCTAGAATACGTAACTAAGATACCATTATGTATTACACGTGGTATTAAAGCGGTGACAAGATCGGGTGGTTAAAAATGAAGATTTTTCGGTTTCTTTCCATTAGGTTTTCAGAGATTTATCTTCTGTTTCTTGATTTTTTCTTGTTTTTTATTGCATGAAAATAGTATACATGTGTGTAGCCTTTAGAAACGGGGTAAAACAAAGTTTGGGAGCATAAAAAACCGTCCCAAAACTCGATGAAAATTGTCAATTTCCGACAGCTCGACGGAAATCATTGGGCGAGTGTGTCACATGCGCCTGACGGCGCACAATATCGCCCCTTGCGTGTGTAATGCTGGCTTCAGTCATGTGCCGATATGTGGGTGGACCGTGTCATGTCACGTGTTGGCGCATGCGATGTACGTGCTAGTGTCGCCACTCGTACGTGACACGTGCCAGACGCATCCTCCTCAAGTCAGCAAACGTCCAATGCGATTCTACTACAATATTTTCAGAAAAAACACATAAAAATATCAGATTTCTTGTAAGAGTGCTCCGAGGTGTTTTAGATTAGTTTCCAGGTCCGGTAAATTTATAAAGTGAGTTTATCTATTTTTTTAGATTTATTACATTAGTATTAAATTAAAGTTTTATTTCAGAAAAAGGAATTAAGGTATTCTAAATCTAATTTTGAGTGAATTTTCATGCTTCGGACATCACGTGAGGAAGATACTTCAAGTTTTTGTGTCTCGAGTCTCATGTTCAATGTTCGAGAAGTCGATCGGAAAAGGAATTAAGACATTATAAATCATTTTTAAGTGAATTTTTGTGCAACGAACTTGCTATAAGGGAGATACACGAGATTTTTGTGGTCGGTTCAGATAATGTCTTCAAGGCGAGTGTGTGACAATGAGACTGTGCATTTAGATTTTCGTATTTATTGATGTAACATTATCACATACTATATGCTCATAAAGAATGTGAGGATAACATAAAGATGTATCCCTTGTGTTTGTAGACTTTTTAAGTGTTAATAAGGATGTAGTCACCAAAGTGGCCTTTCAAATCAGTATTTTGAATTATTCTGTTTGTATGTTGGGGGATATCTCTGATTTTATGTTTGGTTATTCTGGCCAAAAGTTTTGGTCTTACATAACATTTTGAGATGTGCATAAAGGCATTAGATGAAAGAAAGTTGTTGTTCAAGTGATCTATTCGCCCAAAAGTGATAATGTTATAAGAGTTGATAGTTTGTACTATGATCGCTTTTATGTGGAGGTCTAATTGCATATATTATACATTCAGCCCAAAGGGGTTTCATAATAGATGTGATTGGATTTTTAGTAAAGATACTATTCAATGGCTTTGAGTATTGCTATTGTCTTACATTTGTGTTGATTTAAAGATTATCATTTTAAAGTCACCTTTTCAGTTAATAAAATCAGTGTCACCATTGAAACCCTGACTGATTTCGATACAAAGAAGTGGACAGAGGATGTATTGAGTGCTATGGAGACAGTTGAGATTGATATGACCATACGGATGGATAGGCCATCTCTAGCTACATCTATGAGCTCGAAAGTTCATAAAACAGCTTATAAAGCATGGGATTGGTCTAATAGATTATATCTAATAACATTAAGGGATCCATTCCTAACCATCTGCTAAATAGATTTTTGGACACAGACATAGAAAAGGAGTTTTTTAATAATGTCTCCAAGAGGTACACAGTCTCACCTAATGTTAAGACAAATGCCTTGACGAAAGAATTACTCTCCATGAAGTATATATAACAGAAAGTGGAATAATGGAGTGCATATCGAGAATGATTCATCTTCACAGTAGATTAAAAATGTCGGGATTTCATTACTTTGATAGCCCATTGCGCTGAGGAGGAGAAACTTAAGTTTGTTATTCTTACAGCCCTCGAAGCAACTTAAGGAAAGACAAAGATGAAGTTCATTGAATTCAAAGGTAGAAAGTTCAAATCTTCTCAACATGCTGATGTTGGTCAAAGCAGTGTTAGTAAAGGTCCTAAGGACATAAAGAAACTAGAAGTATGAGGTTTAAAAGGAAAAATTGAGACCATTAGGTAACTCCTTAGCTTATCAATTTATGAATCTAATTTGTAATAGTCACATAAAATACATGGTGGTTATTTAGTAGAGCATCCAATCAAAGTACTTCCACAATGCAAAGGTTCATATTCATGATAAAGCCAAATAAAAGAAAGGAGAACCGAATGTTTCACATCAATCAAGAAGTGAAAGTAATATCTATAAGAGATGTATGTACTAAACTTTGTTGTAAGTCATTTTGAGTTTTACATGACACATTTTATATGTGATCTTTTGATCAATTTTTGATAAAGAGGGTTAATGTTTTGTATTTAGTGCTTCTGTTGTATAGTTGTTGTTTAATGCAAAACACAAAGGTATAATTTTCTTGTCATATGGTTTGTATAGAATGTGTCTTACCCCAAATTAGATAAATGGTTCTTCGTATCTTACTAAACAAGTTTATGAAATGGAGGACTCTGATGAATGAGAAATCATACATGATGTGACGTAAAAGTTTAAGCCACATTTTCAGAGCTAGAGTTGAGAGATTAATCAAGGAAAGCATTTCTTAATTCTAGATTTCGAAGATCTGGGAACATGTACTGATTATTGCAGGGGTAAGTTGAATAAAAAGGATATTGAGGTCAATTTATGCTTTTGACCTATTGAGTCTAATACATAAAGATATCAATAGACCTTATACAGTTGCACTGTGCAGTTCTAAATTTATTCTGATATTTGCTGATGACTATTCCCATTACAGTTAATTTAACTATCCTTTGCGAAAATTATTTCTTTTTCTCCCTTATGTAAATTGAAAAGGATCCGCCTCCAAATTAACAACATTGATAAGGAAACTTATTTTCATAATCCTATAACTGTTTAAACTTAAGGATATAAAATGACAGTAAAGAGAAAACAACATCAAATGTGGAGAAGGTGTAAAAGGATTAATGGATATTTGTTGAAGGTACTTGTCCATTAATCAAGTCCAAATTTTGATAGGCGTAGGAAGTAGGAACTGATATTTACGTTTCAGGTAGTACCAAACAAACGTGAATTGAAAATATAGATTTGGATGGATCCAACCTAATCTTCCATCTCTGGCTTTTATTTAGTTTAACCTTTTTAATTATGATGTCCTTTTTTTAAAAATGTAATAACTGTTGAATTTTGCCTTAGTCCACAAAAGAGCCTATATCTTATAATTAATAATCTTATCCCATCATCGATTTAATAATTCCATCCGGTTTTATATTATCTTATATTTGTGAATAGCGATCATATATTTTAAAGTTCCTAAGTTTTTAAAAATTTTAATTCAGTGTTTAAACTTTTAAAATTTTAATTAAGTGCCCAAATTTTTATAGCATTAATAATTCAATTCAAAAAATTAATTTTTATTAGTATTTTCTGATTTAGCTAACATAATTTTTTTGTCCATGATATATAAGTATGTATGAGAAAATTTAATTACTAAAATATCTAAACCTACGTGCAAAAGAAGTTATAGGTCGAGTGTATTAATCTGATTAGATAGCAATTAATTTTTCATGAAAATGACTATATTTTGTGGACAAAACAAAATCATTACTCAAATTAGCAAAATACTAACTAATATTTTAAAATGAGTCGTTAAGAATATAAAATATTTATCGTTTAATTGAAAATTTTAAAAAGTTAAGTACCGAATTAGAAAATTTTCATAAGGTTAACAAAACAAATATTTTGAAGTTAGTTATTAAGGATATAAAATGTTAATCATTTAACTGAAAATTTTAAAAATTTAGAAAACTTATAAGGCTAGACAATTTAGAATTTGTTATTCCTTTATAAAAATTATAAATTTCATCCATTTTTATACAACCAAAAGGGTTTGTTAGTTCTGAAAAGGGGGCATTGTATGAACATATCTCAAGAAAAATGGAAAAATAAATATTTAATGCTCAGATAACATTTTCCATTTTGAAAGATTAGACCCTCAACTTTTTAGTTTCTAAATTTAGTAGACGTAGAGACAGAGTTGTGAAAAAAAGAAGATAACTTTAAAATAAATTTTCTTCAAAAAACTTTAAAATAAATATAATTTTAATTTTGTATCAAATATTTTTTATTTTAAAATTAGAAACCGAAAATCTAATTTGATGTTAATTATCGGCAATCCTCTAAATATGATTTTTAAAAGATTTTATAAATAAAAAAGTAGATACAATTTTATATCTATTTTTTCAAAACGTCATTTTTACTTTTAATTTTTAATCATTATACTTATTTTAAAAATATTATTTTTGAAAAAGATTTTTTGTCTTCCTTTATCCATGAGAAAGAAAGATGAATAAATAAGAATAAAAACGGAAAATATTTTTAATTCTAAAATATTTTTATATAATTTTTTTTTTAAAACGCATTTTTAATATAATCTTTATTTTGTATTCGATCTTCTTCTAGTCTTCTCTCATATTTTTGTTTATTTTCCATCATTTAACTAATTTAATTTCTATGAACTTCAAATTATTATTTATCTTTATGAATTGTAAAAAAAAAAGTACAGCATGCATTAAACGTGATCATTTTCATTTCCAATTTGTACGAGAACTGGAACTTTGGGGATTGGGATCTATAATATAATATTATACAGGTCTTGTGTCCATTCTATTGTTTTCTTAAAAGAAAAGGAGCCGGGAGAAGCTCAAGGGTGAGTTCTTTTTAGAGTCTAGATTTTTTTTCTAATTATATGATGTTTTATTTTATTTTATGAATCTCAACTAATTATTTGTACAAATCTGACGTAGATCTCACGTAAATAAATATAAAATTTATATAACTAAATAGTTAAAATTTATAAAACAGAATAAAAAATTATAAAATTAAACTGAAAATCTTATCACCCCTTAATAGAGTAACAAGAAAGTCATACGAAACCAACGGACAGCGGCTACGTTTAGGAGGGAGGGTTGAGGGGTCCACTTCTTTGAAACAGCTGTAGCTTTGTCGTGTCCTAACTCTTCCCTTATTTTACAAGACGTGAGAGTCACACAAGCTTTCAGTGTGGTCCCCCGTTCTAAAATTGTCTTTAATACATATATATATATATATATTCTGTTTTTAAATATTATATATATTACATTTTCTCATAAGGGAAAAAAAAAAAGAAGAGACGTAGAGCGGTTATAAATAAGAAAAAGAGGAGATGATAAGGTGTAGTCGCTTTCATGAACCCCGCGATAGCATCTGATCTTTCTCTTTCTTCAACTTCTCTTCTTCTCTCTTTTTCTCCTCCTCCTACAATCTTTTCCAAAGGGAAGTCCGCGGTAAAAAGTCGATAAACCATTACGATCCCAAAACAACACACTCAACCGCTCATCTTAGTTTAAAATAAAGCTTTGGGATGATCCCAAGTGCTCCGCACTTGTCGGTGCTGACTCAGATCCCTCTTTCCTTGATTGTGGGTCCGCAAATTAAGAACATTAGGCCCATTGCCTTGTCATATATGAGAATAGAAGCCTAGGAATACCATGTGGCCCAGATCACAGCTATTACATACACATTCACGAACGCTCTTTCTTTCTCAACTTCACTGCAGTCAGTCCTCGTACTTGATGGCTCATTGTTTGACACGTTTTGCCTCGGTGCTTTCACTTTTTCTTGCATCTCAATTCCCAAATCCTTAAAAAACTTTTTTACGGTTTCCCTAAACCTTTTTAGGGTTACCAGCATGTAGATGATGGATCGTTCACAAAAACTTAGTTAGCTGCTTTGGCGTCGAAAACCCAATTTTCATGCATAAAAAGAAACAGATAATTGTGGGATTAGCTTTATCATGTGCATAGTTTCCGTTTGACATAACAAATCGACAAAAGCTGTGGGCTTTGGAGCACGGCACTGGATAAAAAGGATGAGCTGACACTACAATAAACCCCGGGGGTTCATTTGCTTTGGTGATGTCGAATATGAAAAGAGAATTGACATGGGACTCTTCCAATCCGATATTAATGAATCCCAACTGCTATTCCCAAACTTCTATGCTACATCAACATCTGGCCTACAGTGTGAAAATAACATCACTCTCTTTACTACTTTTCCAGCATGCTCTATGCTTTTGACAGCGACTAAAACTTTGCATGGGACAGGTTCGACGAGAATCATGGGACCACTAAAGTAGTACCTAGTTTTTCGACTATGCTCCTCCATAACCCCCTACTCATGCCACTTACTTCCAAAACCCTCATTTCTCATTGGACTTGAACCTAGCAGAGCAATGATAATCATCTAAACCTCCTTTTAAAAATATTTTGACAATGCCTGCAAGATGACCAATCTCAGATATCCACTGCCATGAACGGATCCACATTGAGATCAAGTGGGAACAATTGCCCCTACTGTTTCTAAAAATTTTATATGAAAAATTATTATTTTAAATTTTGATTTTATAAAAAAATAAAATTTTGTTTCTATTAAAATTTTGCTTCTACTAAAAATAAAATTTTATTTCCATTTAAAAAATTTTCTGAATCCTACCACTGCTATCATTGTTACAAAAATAAAATCTTTTTATTTTTTATATCTCTTTCAAAAAATAAAATATTATATAATTATTTGTAGTATTGATGAAGAATTCTTTATCAGTTAACTATTTTTTGAAAAATATATTAATTAACTTAAAGTCATCGAAAATTAGAATACAAAAATCAAAATACTTTTAATAACGTAATAAAATACATATGATAGAAAAGATTGTTGACAAATTAGGATAAGATCCGATCTCGATCGCAGCGGAATATTTACGAAACCTTTTCATATTTTGATTTCTCAAAAACTAAGATCACTTTAATTCTGTAAAATGATTAACAATTTAATCATACTAAAGTATGAATCTTAATTCGTACTTTATTCTAAAGCTTAATTATATTCTTATCGTATTTCTCGAACCAATTTTAAAAATATCGATTGGTCTCTACTACAATAATTGCATAAGTGTCTGAACTGTAATAATATTCATATAATATGTTGAGAGAACTCTGTAATTTTTATAAAGTTAGTTAAACAAGAAGTTCTAGTTTTATTAGAGCTTAAGACTATTTATAATAAAATTTAGACATTTTAGTAATTTAATTAAAATTAAGCTATAATTTTAATTAAAATTTAATTAGAATTACAAATAATTATAACTAAATACCAATTAAGCCAAAATAAGATCCAATAACTTATATCGATCCTTATTTATTAAATATATCATATTTAATTTTAAAGTTTCTCCAATTTTATAACCAAGTCTAACTATATTGGCAATAAATATAAACTATAACCTTAAATCATATTTAGGATTACATAAATTAAAATTCTTTTTTAATTCTCTAATTAAACAATTTATATTCATATATCAAGATTGGTATCAAGCAATATATCATGACCAACAAAATATCTAGAAATGTCAATATGGTTTCAATTAACCTTTCTGTGCGTGATTTTTTCGTTTAATTAAATCCTTTCATTATACAATATTTCAATTAAACAAAGCATAAAATTAATATCTACTTTATTTTGAGTCCAATCATATTAGTTCCTCACTTCTCGATCCCTCTGCTGCTGATGCTTCTAACGATGATCGAAGGGCATATAGGAAGCATCTCGATGATAGCGAGATGACTAGTTGTATTATGCTAGCCATTATGTCACCAGAGCTGCAAAAGCAGCATGAGGTTATGGATGCTCATACCATAGTTTATCATCTTTGGGAGCTCTTTGATGAGCAAGCAAGGTTCGAAAGGTTCGAGGCTTCACGATTGCTCTCACGCTCTAAGATGGTTGAGGGGACGTCTCCAGTATAGTACGCACTGAAAATGAATGGCTACATCAAGCGATTGGTTTCCTTGGGTTTTCTTCCACTGCAATTTAGATTTCTAAAAAGTTTTGAAATCTACCGTTTCTCAAAATATGAAATGCTTTCTTTTTTCGATCCAACAATCGGTATTAGAGCCAATTTTCTTATGCATGATTTTGGTTCCTATATGTGATGTATGGGTTGGCAATCATTTTTATATGCTGCTTATTTTTATGTGATAGAATATATATGGTGTATGTTTTGCTCTTTTGATTGTCCATAGATTCTAAAGTTACCTTGTAAGATTTCTTCATTTGGTTTGTAACAAGGTGGGTGGTTTATCGTCTCCATGTTTCCTCCTTAGTTTCTTTTTTATGTTTTCCTTGATTATGTAATGTACAAAATCATATAATGATGAAGATAAAGAAGCTATGGATTGAAGAAATGAAGAGGTAAAGTTTCGGTTTTGGTTATGGTGTCTTGGTTATTTTTTGGTTTTTAGAAACCAAAAGTGTTGGAATTTTGTTCTAACAAATTTTCGGTTGTATAAATTTTTTTGTAACAAAGATTCGGTTTTTACAAGAGCTAGAATTTTTATGTCATATTCATAAGTTTCGGTTTTGGTGAAAATTAAGTGCAGATTTTTGTTTCCTTTTGTAAAAAATTTCAGTTTTATGAAAATCAAATTTTTTGTTGAAAAAGTAAAGTCATTACACACTTTTTACCGAATGGGCTGGGTCATGTGAGAGAAGAGTTCGAAGCGAA
>JAOSBK010000206.1:34700915-34714769 GCA_027568895.1 Erythroxylum shatona
ACAAACTTATCATGAGTGTAAGCAAAATAATTCAAATACTTGCTATAGCAAATGTGATTCTTATATGTAAGTATATAATTTTACAGTCATATTTAAAAATAAAAAATTTACAATCATATAGAAAAATAAAGTAATTAATGAATTATTTAATTGTTGTATACAATTTAGCAAGAGTTAAGTTGTCAAAGAAAAAAGTAGAAATGCCAAGAGAGGTTTTTGAGGAATATCCATTAAGAAATTGTAACTTGAAATTATTGTAATGATCTAACACAAAAAATAATGAAAAGATTTAATCATAAATCTAAATATATTTCTTTTCTTGATTATAAATATCACTATAAAAAGTGAGTTAACTATGGTAAAATAGCTGGTTGGTGGAAGATTGTGATATATAATAAGAGGCCATTCACTTAGATTTTGTAACCCCATCCTTTTACGTAAATAAGCTCGTCAAGTGAATTTATGCCTACCATCTTAGGGCTAAGTATTTAATAAATGTCACAAAAACAACTTTGTACTTTGATATTACCCATCATCTCAACAATTTGTTTTACTAGTGATAAGTGCTTGATTGATTATCTATTTGTTCCCTAATGCTTAGTGATCAATGTTTTTATTACATCTAAGATACTTATTTTGGTTCATATTATGATTTAGGTATAAGTTAGAGGATAAAAGAATCAAAATGAGTTAAATTCACATCCTTGGTGTAGTTCTAGAGATGTTTGGTCTTATTTGCCTTTGTGGAGTGAAAGGAGATGGGGTAGGGTGAAAACAAGAAAAAGAATAGAAGAGTTGGATTTATTATAACTTATATGCCCATGTAGAAATGTATATAGCTGTGTTTGTGACTTATGTGAATGTGTATAAGATCAGGTAAGTCACTGAAAATATGTACAAACTTGAAGATGTTGTTTCAACAATGTATGTGACCGATATGCCTATGTGAATACCTATACGCCTATGTAAATGGGTTACAAGGCTGTGTATCTAACTATCATAGTTTCTAAAAAATTAATATATACGATCACTTACATGACTATGTAGCTGACCGTGTATAATCTCACAACCATAATTTTAAAGTATAAAAAAGAAATTAAGAGTGCAATTAAAAATGTAGAGAATACAAACACCAAGGGATGTAGATTCCATATTTAGGATGTGAGCTTTGAAGAGCTATGAGCAACTAACATTCTTCCTTCCACTTCAAAGACGATATCAAGGTATGTTAACATATTTATGCATTGATAAATCTTAATGATGTTGTTCCTAGCTCTCATTTAGAATTGATTATGTTATTCTGTACTTAAAGTTTATTATTTATGTATAAATCATGTAGATAGGACATGCTCGATCATTCATATATGGATTTATTGTCATAATCATAATTACAATCCGTATTGTTGTTAATATGATTCAACTATGGTAGATTAATGATTGGGCATCCTTAAGAATAATATTTCATAAGTTAAATAATCTAAGATTGTGTAATTATTACTTAGATTAACCTATTTTCCTATTCCTTAGTGCAATTGTTATACTAAATCTAGAGAGCTTGTTTAAGATTGTTTAATAGTTATATCTAATTGAAAAACTTGTTTTAATTAGTAATCTAAGAAAAAATTGAATAACAGAGCTTGTTGTTAATTCACAATTAATAGTTTTAAAGAGAGGATAGAGAGCAACATTACAATTGATTATGCATATTCATGTGAAGATTAAGATTGAATTGATAATTGGACTTGTGCCTATTAATTAATCTTTTTGAATTTAAGTTGTTTGATTTAATTTGTCTTTTGTAGTTTAGTTTTATTTAATTGCATCAATTGAATTCATCCAAACCTCACAATCCTATTATATACATTAGTTTATTATAAAGGTTAGTCATGTACTCTCTATAGATATAGTCCTTTCTTACCATTACTACAAGTTTAATTATGTAGATTTAGGTTTTATTTTTAAAGTGTTTAGCATTTACTAAGAATTTTACACCATTTCTGGGTAGTTAAGTTAATTTAGTTTTTATTTGATATTAATTGGTGCTTTCTATATTTGTTTATAATTGGTTTTCATATTTGTTTCTTGATCTTTTTATTTTTGTCAATGCTTGTGTATAATAGTAACTGAGTCGCCTCATCAAAATCCTTTATAATTTGATCAAAAGGTCAAAAAAAATATTGCAAAGATTGCGTAGGGAGAATGTAACAACTCTTAAGGGATTGATGAAGCTATGACTAATATGAGAACTTTAAGCGAGTTGGTTACCTTAAACTTGAACCAAAGATCTGTATGCATTACTTTCCCAAATTTTGCTAAACATATTGCTTTTAAAATTAAGTCTAGTTTGATACATCTTTTGCTACAAGCATCCTCAGTTGTAAGAACATAAAAGTTAGGAGCGTCTTAAGAAGCTTGTTGTGGTTTGTATTAGTATGAAATTTCCAGAGATGACATAAATCATATCGAGAGATTTTCTATTTTCACTAAAAGTGCAACAAAAGATTAAAATTTTGATTTTCCTCTAGGGTGTTACCATATGGAATGAAATGAAAGTCTCAAAATTTCTAAATTCATTGATTCAAACCTAGCATTCAAACCAAAACTTGCCATAAATTGATTGGGAATGGTAGCATTCCATATCAATTAAATGATAACAATAAGCTTAATGAGAAAGATTAGATGCTAAATTAAATAATTGAGATAGCTACAACTATTTAACTTGGTTTTTTCCTTTATCATAAGTATAGTATTCAAATTTATAAATAACCTATTAGGTACTTGTAACAATCCTTCATGACAATTACAGATCATTGAATTTATGGATAGCTATAGAGTATTCAATATTAAATTAATTTTTTAGATTAATCAAGATTAATTATTTATGAAATATAAGAATACAAAATAAAAAATACTTGAATTAAACCATGATATAAGTTTAGAGTAAAACCTTACAAGGTTACAATTAGTGTTTTGATTCATCTTGAATAAGAATATTTGGGTTTAGCCACATATGGCTTTAGTACCAACACCAAAAATAGAAGAAAAGATGGAAGATTGAGAGAAAATAAAAAGAAACAAAAAAAGAGTGTTGAAGAAGGTGAAAGTTGAGTTTTCCTCTCCCTTTCCTATCTTAAACCTAGTCTCCTTCTATCTTGCAAAGATCCCTATCTAAAACAAATCCAAATCCCTACATAATAGGGATGGAAAGAAGTTTCCTAAATGAATTACAACTTTTTAAGTGAATTTGGTGTTGGGCGTGATATCGCCTTATCTACTGTAGCAATATGTCCATATTTTCCAAAATTCTTGATTTTGACTAAGAATGCTTTAATTTAATGCAATCTCCACTTTTGGTCTCCTAAAATTAAAAAAACATTAATTTTCCTATCTAAACACCAACATATATCCAAAACAAAAACATAACAAAATAACATGTTATCAAATTTATAAGGGAGTTTATTAGTTCTAGAATTTTGTACAAGCTATATATATGCAATTTATGTGTAATAAGGAAAATAGAACTTTCCCACACAAAATACTTAAATATACTATCCATGCATCTTTGAAATATGACAGAAGCATTAAAGAGTCCATATAGGATACGATGATATAAAAATATACCAAAGGGATAAGTGAAGGTATTATTCTCTTAATTTTTGAGCATAAATAGGATTTGATGAAAACTTTAATAACCATCCAATCATTAATAGCAAGAGCAACCAACTAAATGTTCTAATGTTTGATCTATAAATGGAAGTGGAAAGTGATTCTTTCTAATGGATGCATTTAGCTTTCTACAATCAACACAAACTTTTCACCTATTTTGAACACAAGTGGGCACCAGCTCACCATCATAATTCTTTACCACAGTTATACCTTTTTTCTTTGGAATTACCTAAGTTAGACTTACCCAATTATTGTTTGAAATCAAGGAGATCATACCTGCATTTACAAGCTTAAGTATCTCTTTATTTACAACTTCCATTATATGTAGGTTTAACCGACTTTAAAGTTCTCTTAAAGGCTTACAATTCTCTTCGAAAAGGATTCTATGCATGTACAAGGAAGGACTCAATCCCTTAATACATATTATGGTCTATTTGATAGCCTCCTTATTACCTTTTAGTACTAGAATTAATCTTTCCTCTTCTATTGTGCTAAGTTTGTTAGAGATTATCATTGTAAGTGTGTTCTTATCTTATAAAAACATATACTTAAGGTGATCCAGTAAAGGTTTCAACTCCAAGGATGGTGTATGCAAAATAGAAGGAGGAAGTTTTGTATTAGAAAGAGGCAATTCAATATAAGACACATCATAACTTTTATGCCTTGATGATTGTAGCTCAAAAACAACTTCCTTCAATTTTGGATCAATCATCAATCTCTCATCAAATTACTATAAGTCCATAATAGTTAGATTTTTATCAAGTAGAACTTTTAACAAATCATTTTCATTGAATTCAAAAACCTCTTATGCTAGTGGATCAACAACATCAATGAAAAAACAGAAGATGAATCATTAGAATGTTTCACGGCATCATAAATATTGAACATAATAATTTCACTATCAAATTCTATAATGAGCGTACCATTATGCTCATCAATTTTTTTCCTAAGTGTTTTAAAAAATGACCTACCTGGAAAAATAACTTTAGGAGTAGGAATACCATCATCTTCTATATCAAGCATATAAAACTTTATAGGAAAATAAAGGCCATTCACTTGCACCAGCACATCCTCTGAGACTCCTTCAAGATACACATTATATCTATCAACTAATTAAATGACCACCGTTTCTTTCATTAGACCAATACTCAAAATGAATAAAAGGATAATGGTATGACATTTATCGATGCATCAAAATGTCATGACATTTATCGATACATCAAGGTCACATATGGCTTTTTCAATTCCCAAATTACTATTTGTACAAGGAACAATAAACATATTTGGATCCCTATAATTATGTGGTAATTTCTTTTAAAGTGCAGCTAAACATTCTCACCAATAATTATCTTTTCATTACCTTTCAACTTCATTTTGTTGGTGCATAATTCCTCTAAAAATTTTGCGTATTGAAGTATTTGTTTGATATCATCTAGTAAAGAAATAAGCATCTCAACCACGCAAAATGTCTCAAGGATCTCCTTCTCCTCCTCTATATTTTTGTTACCCGCTAACCTGAAAAGAATTAGGAGACAAATAAAATAACCAATCTTTAGCTTTCACATATAAGGAGAATGGAAAAGCCCATAATTTAATATGTTCTTCAGTTACCTTTTGCAGTCTCATACTCGAGTAGACTACATAGAACTCCTTGAAATGTTTGTTGGGACCTTCATTTTCAAGGCCATAGAACTTAATTAGGTAATAGATGTATCAAACCATGTTTTGGTTTAAATATTATCTCCATGTTCAGAACTTGGATGCACAATGATTATTGGTTAAAATCTAATGTAGCCAATTCCTTTAAAGTCCTCTTATTGTTGTTCGCAATGTTGCTGGCATGCCTTCTTCTTCTGGTTTAGACTTATTGAACAATTAAAAAAAGGGTACAGTCTTTAATTCAATGGAGGAAGATGCTTGTTCTTGTTTATAACGAAGTTGGGCTTCCTTCCTTACGCGTTTTGTAGTCTTCTTTATATCATAATCAAATTGTAGTTCACTTGTAAGAGAAGAACGAGACAAATAAATAATAGAAATATTTAATGTCAATCCCTACCAATGGTGCAAAAAATTTGCTGGGTGTCAAATCTAACAAATAAAAAAAAACCCACTCTAAAGATAAAATAAATTGAGACTGTGGTAAATTAGGGTCGTATCTGCAGAGATTGTGGGTATTCTATTGTTTTTATCAAATAAAAATAAAATAAAAGGGGGCTTTGTAGTAGGAAAATAAAAATAAAAATAATACCAAATAAAGATAGGCAATAAAATAAATGGATAAAAGTCAATATAACTTTAAACAAAGCAATAGTTTTGGTTCATCCATACAGTTGATCGTTGATGTAATTTTCCTAATAAATAACCTTCAAAAAATTTATAGGATTTATGCTACCAATAGTATTAAGATTCTTACTTCTTAGATCCATCTCTTTCTTTCACTCCATTAACTTTTTCTCTAATTAATGATTAATCAAATTTCAAACGTTCAGAAATAGATAGGATACACAATCCTCGTAAGGTAGAGCACAACTCCACAAAAAATTAAAGGAATTGAAATCAAAATTGTGCACAATTTGAGCACTATTAATTCGCTTTAAGTGCCTCCATTCGCATCTTAAAGTAAAGAATAATAATTGGTACATTAAATATAAAATATGTGTAAAAGACAAAATATTAAGTGAGGAAGCATGATATTTTGCGTGCTTGTCATCAACCTCTCAGTTTCTAGGGTACTTATCGACAACCCTTCTATGAGGTTTGTTCATGCTTTCCCAATTTAAGGCATGCTGTAACATTTCAGATCTGAACAAATGTCGTCTACATATCTGCTATCGAAATTTGGAGGCTATTGATACAAATTGAAATAAAAGTTCGCTTAATTTGATTTTCCGAGTTGGACCCTTTTTACTAATCAGCCCTGAGCATTTAATCTCCATCATAACAACAAATATGCAATTTAACATCACTTACGATTTTAATAATGTGTCATTTCTCATCGTCATAAGATTCCTTACACTGAAGGTCTGTAGTAGGCAGACGGAGAAGCATGTCTCTCCAACTTTAATTCACATCTTTCCAAGCAACGAGAAATAAAACAAATGAGAGAGAAACAAGTAAAGAACTTGAACGACATCTAAATGAAATTAATTAACATAACTCTTTCGACTTCTCAACCAGCAAACTAATTTAATCTTTGGAGTGTTAATGCCAGGACCACCTCCGACATTGTTTTATAACCTAATAACGACCACACAACAGGTCTAAATGCGTGAAGGCAGCAAGACTCGCAAGTGATACTATATATCCATTCAACATCAACATGCATGCATGAAAGGCTAAACATGAAGAAGTGGTGAATAACGTGAGAAGACCATTGGATACCTTTTTATGCTACTACCGATGTTGTATGCTTCACCTATATGTTCTAACTGATTTGGTTATAAGATTTGTAATAGTTTCAATCGAAAAGTGTTGAGCATATGAGAGAAAAACAATCTAGATATCTTATAATATTTAAAGCTAAATTGGGATATTGTTATGGAGTGAAAAGGCAATCAAAGTTTAACTGGCCAAACTTATTATTAAATTTAACCGAGTTAGAATTATTTTGTGGCTTTGAGTCTAAATTTTAATTTGGTAATCTCTCTCTGGACAAAATTACCAATTTTTTTCTAGTTCACTATTATAAAAATGTCAACTTTTTATTTTAAATGTCGTACAAGATTCATAAGGTTTAAGAGAGATTAAGAATTTAACATTACGCTGGTGAAAGAGCACGCATGGAAGAGATATTGTATTTTGATTTATGAAAATGAAAGTAAAAAAATGAAATAATGAAAAGAATAGAAGAATAGAGAAAAGGTTATCTGCTGGCAGATTATCGTCTTCTACAAGCAATGCTTACACGTTTCCTGTCATTTTAGAGTTTAGTGTCTAATCATATACGTATGTGAGATACTATAATATATATGAGTAATTTAATTAAAATAATAACTTAATATGCATTCCTTTGGAGGTCGTAGCCCTTAGAAAATATCACCCCTTGAAATTCAACCCTTAGAAAATACATCACTTTAGGACTTTATACGAAGCCGCAATCGGAAGAATCAAAAAGTTGGTACAACACGCTACTAACTTAGCACACTTCAAGTGGAAAAAAACAAGAATGCTCTAATCTTATTGTTGCTTTGTTCAAACTTTGGCTGCTCTACAAAGTTAAGCATACACGCAAAGCAAAACAAGGCAGAGTGTTAAAGCAAACAAAGAGAAAGTAGTATATGCATCAAGTTTCCGTCCAGGAAGGTTTTTATTGTAAGTTCTCCTCTTTTGTGACTGCTGAAATAAATTGAGATTTCCCAAAACAGTTGCATCTTTGGAAGGGTCTGCTACTCAGAGGAGAACAAGTGAGAAGTCAGATGGGTATTTCGACGATAACTCCTTTGATTCCTTCGAAGCCAAGACCCTCTGTTTTTGAGCAGAGCACTTCTCTCCTTCCTTTTAGAAGAAGACCCAGAAATAAGATCCTAACTTTTAGTCCTGTAAGTGTTTTTTCTTGTATGTTTCCTACTTTCTTCTCTTTTTTTTTTCTCTGCAGCAGGTTGTTTCATCTGGTCTGATGAGGGTTTGCGCTCATCTAGGAGGCAAGGTTATTTGGGCCATCGATTTTCGAGGCTTCAAAATTGAAGGTGCTGATTTTAGGAGTTGATGAGAAGAAGCATCCAGGGAAGCTGCCAAGGACTTATACTCTAACTCACAGTGATATTACTTCTAAGCTTACGTTGGCCATATCTCAGACAATAAATAATTCTCAGGTGATCCCTTTGAGAGGCCCTTTTTATTTTTCTATATAAGAAACTCTTTGCATGTTAAACATTGTTATCTTGTATGAGTCTCTTGTCAGTTCGAAGTCAAAGTTAAGAATAGTGAAACAGAGAACATGGGATGTTTGGGAATTATATTGAATGTAGATTTACAAGTTTGTTCTCAGAATTATCTTCTGGGAATTGAATGCAGCAGGTAATTTACTTGTTTTTTGTTTGTGTATCTATATATAAATTCATTGAGAAGCATATAAATTTGACAGTCCCTTGTTTTTTGAAGCTTGTAAATTGTTTTCTTTCACAATATTCTTTCTTTGGAGTTATTCGGGACGGACTTGAATGAAACATTCTCGGAAGTTATAATACGTAAGTAATGAGCTAGTGGTGTAATCTTTGTAAGTTAAAACCTAAGAACAAGCTGATATCCCATGCAGGGATCAAAGATCATGACCATTCTGATTAATGGGACAAAGGTTGCTTGTTTTCAATGATCTTAGGGTGATTTAAAATTTAGAGGTGTCTGCAGTTGCAGGGATGGTCCAACAAATTGTACAGAGATGAGGTGGTGGCAGAGTGGAAGAAGGTGAAGGGAAAGATGTCACTCCATGTGCACTGCCACGTAAGTGGAGGCCATTTCCTCCTAGAAATTTGTTCTAGACTGAGATACTACATTTTCAGCAAAGAACTCCCTGTGGTAAGAATTGCACACTTTGTCTATAGTGTCGTTCTCGGCCTGTGCAAATTTTGATGAAATAAGTAAAACTCTTTGTCTAGGTGTTGAAAGCCTTTGTTCATGGGGATGGAAATTTGTTGAACAACTACCCTGAATTACAGGAGGCATTGGTTTGGGTTTATTTTCATTCAAGCGTTGCAGAATTCAACAAAGTGGAGTGCTGGGGTCCACTCAACGATGCGGCGCCGCCCAACGAAGAGCAGAAGGAAACTTCGGTGCCAGATCCATGCCACGTGGACTGTAGCTGTTGTTTTCCTCCCATCAGCTTGATTAATTGGTCGAGACCTTGTGAAAAGAGCCAAGAGACCCCACCGAAAACTAAACGCCAACAATAACAACAGCAGTCATTTCTGTAATTTGGATTAGATTGCTTCCCTGTAAATACGTGACTTATTAATTTGCAGACAAGATACCATCGTGCCCGGAAATGATGGCGTTCGATCACTTGAGGAATGTCTCTTCCGATATTTAGAATTGGGCTTTACTTCGTAACGATTCTAATTTGTTCATTAAGAGAAATTATATTTGGTTACACAATCTTTGTCGCTTATAACTCGGTGTCAGGCCTCCCGTATGTGAAAGTTACCTTGTAGATGACGACCGACAAATTCTGAAACCTCCAACATAGTGGTTTAATTAGTAAATCAACGTCTCAGGGACTTGTTTCACATCATGAGTTTCAAATTTTCATGCGTTGAAATGTGATGTAAAATTGTCACTGGTTGCTGTGGAGTTTCTAGTTCACATCATGAGTTTCAAATCTTCGTGCGTTGAAATGTCATGTAAAATTGTCCCTGTTTGTTTTTGAGCTTCTAATTTATTTTTAGAATTTTTAGCAAGCAACTTTGAGAGAGCAAATTAATGACCAAATTTTAATAAATTAAAGAACTTTTAAAGCTGCATATATTTAGATTTAAATGAATTTAGTTTTGAGGCATTTGAAGTTATTGGAAAGGGTTACAATGGAATAAAGTTAGGTTAGTTATGTAAATTTAATTATGCAAATGAAAATATTTTATATTTTTTATTTAAGTGAATTCAAATTTGTGAATTTTTCATGGATTTTTTAAATAATTATAGAAAAATCCATTTTATGCGAAAGAGGAAAAAAGATAAATGGATTTAAACGGATTTAAGTTTGTAAGTTTAGGATTTTTGTCAGGTTTATAAATGACCATAAAATATTTCATTTTATGTTTGGGAGGCCACAAAAATTCTATTTCAATATTATTTTTCTAAGTGCTTGTGAGCCTAAATATGATATTAAAAGATGCATTAACATCTTTTTATTATCTATAATTTACTAAATTCGATTATGAGAATTATGCATTCATTATAAAATTCATTTCCAATTTCAACTTAATCTTAGACATCGAACAAATCATAAGCATTCAAAATATTCATTTAACAGAGTTTATTCTAAAATTTTCACCTATGTTAACATTTCACCGGTGAAAAACATAGTCAAGGAAAAGCTCAGCTTTCCTTTTTCAAATATTTTAACAAGGACATATTTTCATACACATAAAAGGTCACATATGTTATTACAATTCAAAATCCAATATATACATTACACATCAGTTTAGAGTTTAAGCTTAGTACAAAAATTTGTATCATAATGTGGGATGTTAATGCAAAAGACTCTAACTAGACTCCGCAAATTCTGCTAATCTGACCTTTGAGCGATTTTTGTCCCTAAAATGTAAGTATTAAACTTCTATTATATCGTTTTGGTAGCTAAAACTCCCCCGAACCTAAAAAACAACGTCGTAATTTTGATGAGTTTTCGAACTCTGTGAGTGAACAATCATTGATGCAGTCATACAAATCATATCACAAAGATAATTTATATCACAATTTATTACATTTCAATAAATATATCATATAAGCCAGTGTTGCATATCACATCACATTCTCCATTAACTTCAGATGTATTTCACTATTTAAAATAAGTTCAATTAATAATTTCAATTCAATCTTATTATGTATGTAGTGATGAAAATGTAAATACACATATGTTTTCATTCTTATTTTACTTTGTTATAATCAAATACCTACCAATGCAATCTATTGTCCCATACCCCTTGTGGGTACCGAGTCTATGGCTGGCCGATACCCCTTGTGAATATCGAGTACATGCTATCAGAGCCTGATGCTCTTTTTCATAATTTTGAGCTTAAGGCTCTTTCCTAACACATCAGTCACTCTAATCACAACTCATTTATATGATCATAAGCAATCACTCTAACATACTGCATCAAAACACACCCTAACCCTTGGTGTGAAGCATCACTATATATAACATACCCTTTAGATATGGATCGAATAATCAACACCGATGCTGTAGTTAATCGATATTTTAACTCCTGAAAGCTCCTTTGACATTCATCAATCCATTAAAAAGGTACGCTCTTTCTCAAAAACTTTGTCAAAGGGGTTAAGATTAATGAAAACCCCTCAACAAATCTCCTGTAATAATCTGCTAGCCCAAGAAAACTCTAAATCTCTGACACATTTCTAGGTACTTCCCACTTCATCACTACCTCAACTTTCTTTAGGTCTACCTATATGCCCTGTCCAGATGCTATATAACCCAAGAACACCACCTGATCAAGCCAAAATTCACACTTACTGGACTTGGTGCATAACTGTTGCTTCTCTCATTATTTCTAAAATTAACCTCAAATGCTCAGAATGTTCCTCTCTACTCCTCGAATACACCAAGATATTATCTATAAATACGATAACAAAGTGATATAAGTAAAGTTGGAATACTTTATTCACCAATGCCATAAAGGAAACCAGAGCATTCGTTCACCCAAAAGGCATCACCAAAAACTCGAAATGTCCATATGTGGTTCTTAATGTACTCTTTGATACATCAACTTCTACTAATTTCAATTGATAATACCTTAACCTCAAATCTAGTTTAGTAAATAACTATGCTCCTTGTAATTGATCAAGTAAATGATCTCTTCTCAATAGGGGATACTTATTCTTCACTGTCACCTGATTTAATTGCTTATAATCAATGCACAGTCTCAAAGTCTCGTCCTTCTTCTTCACAAACAAAACTGGGGTTCCCCAAGATGAACCACTGGGCCTGATAAAACCCTTATATAACAACTCCTACAACTGAGTTTTAAGTTCTTTAATTTTCATAGGTGCCATCCTATAAGGAGGAACATGTATAGGAGCAGTACCTGGGACAAAGTTAATAGCAAACTCTACTTCCTTATCTGGTGGTAATCTCGATAATTTAGTGGGAAAGACATCTAGAAAATCCCTATCAACAAGACTATCTTGTAGCGTCCCTTACCCCAGGATACGCACCTAGACACCCGGAGGTGAATCCGACATATATCCTACGATAAGGGCATGCTACTTTCAATCACTACATTCACTTCATATGGCATGGTATCATAATTCACTTATAAAGTATCATAAGAAAATCACAATATTTTTAAAGCCAACTTTTTCCTCATTTCATTTCATAAAACCTGATTGTCTACATTGTGACTTTCAACAATTTCCATCTGTACGTCATCAAAACCTAATACAATAGTACTACATGAATGAGGAAAATATGTATAATCTAACTAATCTGTCCAAAAATATCAGCTGATCGACCTTTGAGCCATGACTTCTTCTGCCAATCACAATCTACACAGCACTAGAGCCTCTCAAAAGCTAGAGTCGTCCATCGGTCTTGAAAAGACAACGTTGCAATTTTGATGAGTTTTGTGAACTCAATGAGGTAACCATCATCGATGGTTCACTCAATTCATGCAACACACCATTTCACATAACATGTAATCATATTTTTGCATAATTTATCATGTATCTCATTGTTGCTTAAGCATAGGCAATTATGACATTTCAATATAGCAAACACACTTAACAATATGCATATGAAGTGCTCATGAGACACTTTTCAATTATTACGTTATTATGACCGAGTCCTAAACTATCTCATATAGGGCTCATTAATAATTGTCCCTTACCCTCTTGGGGGATACAGGTCTCATTAAACGTTGAGCCTCAGGCTCTGATTCATTTTTTATCTTGAAGCTCATTTTCACTCGTTGAGCCTTAAGCTCTGATCGGTGGCTACTTTGGTCACAACTGCCATTATCTGATTATGCATTCATGAATGAAATGCATGTACCAAAATCATTCACATTATAAGCATTTAGGTCTCTACATTTGTTAGATCGTGTATGGCCTGAGTATTCACAATACGCTGCGGAAAAGACCATAACACAACACGATGTATAACCGACAACATATAGGATGCGCAAAAAATACCTTTTGGACACTGATTGGTGCTTGCTTTTTTGGATTCGTAGACATTGCTACACGCGAATGTCCTCTACCGGTATCCACACGAGTATGCACGATCCGAGCTGCGGCTATCGTGTGCTAGCACGTCCTGAAACTCTTTTGAATGCCGCACAATTTTCTCTCGAATGGTGGCTAGGGTTTCATATCACAATGGTGTCCCCCTCACTTATGAGACCTAAGTTTCTCTATTTATAGAGAAAACCTAATCCCATTAAAGCCCAATAAGTTTTGGCCCATTATATCTCATATAATAAAAGCCCGACAACTTAATTCAATCTAGCCCAATAAATA
>JAOSBK010000206.1:34757147-34784455 GCA_027568895.1 Erythroxylum shatona
AGGATGAATTTGTCCAAATGAGGAATTGAAGTGCTTTGTATGAGAATGATTAAAGAATGAAAAGAAAGAAAAAAAAAAGTACACAGATTTGGATTAGTTTAGACCGATAGTCTTAAGATTTCCAACGCGATAGTCTTTTAAGATATTTGTGTCGGATGTCGGATCCGTTTTTGTTTTGTTTCAGTATTTGTTTTGCTTCGATTCGTATCCTTTTTGCTCTGTTCGATTCGTTCGTTTCGTTTTTGATTTCGATTTCGATTATGTTATTGTTTTCCGCTTTATGTTTCCGCTTCGGAATTCAAATTCCGTTTTCGAAACTTTGTTTTTTTCTTTTGGATTTTTTTGTTTGCATTGTTTCGATTCGCTTTTGATTGTGATCCATTCTTTCAAATTCGTTTTTCCTTCGATTGCTTCCGTTTCGTTTCGCCTCCGTCTTTTGTTTCCTCGGTTGGGATCCGGTTTTTGGATCGGGTCCCAACAGTAGCTCTGTGAAGCTTATCGATGAAAAATACTACAAGCCTATGACTCACAAAGAGAACTTGTTTTCTTGATTCACAAGTGTAATCTTTGGTGATTAATTTAATTGGTTAATACTTAAGGGATGTTATGTAAAGTTTAGATGTTTTGTAAACTTTGGCGAACATGAATGATACTAACTATAGAATCACTGTTTTAAATTAATAGTTTTACAGAAATGAGTAATGTTGATATATCTTGGACGTATAGACAATTAACACTTGATAGTTTCATTAATCCTGAGTTTGTTGGGGGAGTTGAAGTTTTTATTCATTATGCATATTCTCAACCTACATATATGGATGGCCCAAAGATTAGATGTCCATAATAAAAAGTGCAAACACATTCGTTTCTGTCCTACTAATGAAGTTAATGGGCATTTGCTGAGAAAAGGGTTTGTCCCCAATTATTTTGAGTGGATACGACATGGGAAACCATTGATTTGTAACACTTGAAAGGGCAATCAAGTACAATCGTATGTGAACTTAAATGAGTTTGAAGGGGGGATTGGATTTAGAACAAATAATGTAGATGGAAATGAAAATCCTTATATGCAAATAGTTTATGATGTAGTCGGTTATATCTTTCAGGAAAATATGGAAAATCTTGATAAAGAATCAACCCATATGCAAAACAGTTTTTTGAAATACTATAGTCAACTGACCAAGAATTATGGCCAAATTGTGAGATAATGACCCGATTATCTTCAATCGCTCAAATATTGAACATAAAGTTTGAAGGGCATATTTTGGACTATAGTTTTGATAAAATTTTTGAATGGTATAATGAATCATTACCTCCTGATCATACAATGGTTGATAGTTTTTTACAATATAAAGAAACTTACTAAGAGTCTTGGTTTGCCTGTTAAAAAGATTGATTGTTGCAAATTGGGATATATGTTGTATTGGGGAGATGATGTGGAATTACAAGAGTGCAAATTTTGTAGTCAATCTAGGTTTAAGCCTAGAAAGCGTTCTACAAAATAGAAATTAGTATATTGGAAGCGGATGTATTATTTTCCGCTAACTCCGAGACTTCAAAAACTATATGATTCTAATGTTACTACATCTCACATGAGATAGCATAATGAACACGAACAGGAAGATGGAATAATGAGTCATCCATCAGATGCACTGGCATGAAAACATTTCAATGACACCCATCTTGAGTTTGCAGTTGAAAGTTGAAATGTTAGGTTGAGATTGTCAACAGATAGATTCCAACCTTTTGGTCAATCCGGCCAACAATATTCATCATGCCCAATCATAATTACTTTTTATAATTTGCCTCTATGGATGTGTAAGAAAGACACATATATGTTCTTGACAGTGATTGTGCCAGGGCCTACGAATCCGAAGCATAAAATTGAAATATTCTTACAACCATTGATACTTAAATTGCAACATCTCTGGGAATATGGTGTTTAAACATATGATGTGTCTTTGAAATAGAATTTTATGTTGAGAGCAGCTTTGAAGTAGACCATTAGTGATTTTTCGGCATATGTTATATTGTCTAGATGGAGCACAACAGGTAAATTGGCTTGTCCTTATTGTGGAAATGATTCTAATGCATTTTATCTTCCAAACGGGGGCAAAACGTATTGGTTTGACAATTACAGGAAATTTCTTCCTCCAGATCATCCATTTAGACGCAATAAACAAAAGTTCATTAAGAATATGGCTGTAAAAATGCCTCCTCCCCCTTACAAAGCTGGTGAAGAGATTTTATAGGAGGTTAAGGAATTAAGCTTACAGAAAGTTATAGAATTTGATGTTAATGAAGTTAATACAAGCATTAGTAAAACTTTGGTTGGAGAAAACGAAGTATCTTTTAGGATTTGTTATATTGGAAAACTAATTTGATACGTCATAATCTAGATGTGATGCATATTGAAAAAATATTTTTGACAATTTGTTCAATACCATAATTAACATTGAAGAGAGGACAAAAGACAATGCAAAATCTCAAGCTAATTTGCAACTTATTTGTAAAAGGAATGAGTTACATAAAAATGTTCACAACAGTAAATATCTGAAAGCGTGTTACACTTTGGACAAAAACCAAAAGGAAATATTGTGTGAATGGTTGAAAAGTCTTAAGTTTTCCGATTGTTATGTTTCAAACTTGTCAAAGTCTGTGGACATGAGGAAGTACAAATTATTTGACTTGAAAAGTCATGATTATCATACGTTTATGCAAAAACTAATTTCAATTGCATTTCGAGAGTTGCTACCAAACAAGATTTGAGAAGTAATAACCGAATTAAGTTTGATTTTCAAAAGTTTAACATCATCTGAAATCAAGTTGGTTGAAATGGAAAAACTAGAAAGGAAAATTCCAGTAATTTTGTGCAAGTTAAAAGGGATTTTTTCTCCAAGCTTCTTTGATTGTATGGAGCATTTATCTATGCATTTAACACACGAGGCAAAACTAGCAAGTCCAATTCAATATCGATAGATGTACCTGTTTGAGAGGGAATTCAACAAAAATGATTATAATTGAAGTAATAACATGTTTTAACAACTAAATTGTAATAACCTTATTCGCTAATATAGGTATTTGCACTACTTGAAAAAAAATGTCAAAAACAAGGTTAGAGTTGAAGTTCCACAATATTTACCAACATAACACTATAAACCATCAGTAAAATGTAAGATATTTACTGTCAATTACTCTTTGTTCCGTCAGTAATATTCACAACTGTAAGCTAACTTTATCGTTAGGATTTTATATACTGACGGTCAATCATAACCATCAGAAATCTTACCGACGGAATAACTAATATCGTTGGAAAATATTCCGGTAGAAAGGAAAAGTCCATAGGTAAATTTACCGACGGTCATAGCCATCCATCAATATATTTGCTGACGGTTACATAATGTGTCTGTCAGTAAATTTACTTACGATCGTTTTAACGACGCCTTTGTCCGTCGGTTAATTCTGTCAATTTATATTACCGACAGAATCTAAACATTTTCAGATAGTAATTTCTATCGGTAAACAACATTTTTGTTGTAGTGTTTATTATCTTATAAGAGATAATTTTAAGGAGAAAACACAAACTTGACTGCAACTTTCTTTAATTGAAAATATTTTAGAGTCACTTTAACTTGCAGATGCCAATAAATATGGCAGTTGGTCGAACAACTGAGGATAGGTGATGGACATGCATAAAGGCAAGACAAGCGCCTGTCTTTGTTTCAAGATTACTCGATTATCTTTTACCCTAGTTTACCGAGCAAACAACCAGAGATGAAGCCGCTTGCAGCCCAGTTCACCCTCTTGGATCCACCGACTCTCCCGAGCCCACGCCATGTTCCGATCTCAAGTCGTATCCGCTTGATTGGAAACTTCCAGTCTCAAATTTGATATTATTTTAATTTTTTGAGAAGAACTTATAATGATTGCGGACGCCATTCCTACGCCGCAGGCGTTAGAAAGTTCGTTTGGGTCCGTTTCTCCTCTCCATTTATCAAACTGGTGGTTCATTACTAGCAAGAAGTTGGACCACAACCTAACCCACACAACCTGATCAAACTCTTCTTCAACAATTCTTCTTTCTTTGTTCTTGATTTTTATCCTTGACTCGTCGGTGAAATTTGATTGCAATTGCATTCACTT
Organism: Erythroxylum shatona; assembly: GCA_027568895.1. Taxonomy (NCBI): domain Eukaryota; kingdom Viridiplantae; phylum Streptophyta; class Magnoliopsida; order Malpighiales; family Erythroxylaceae; genus Erythroxylum; species Erythroxylum shatona. Next base: position 34,761,291 of record JAOSBK010000206.1, read on the forward strand.
CCAACTGCTTTTCAAAACAATAACTTCCCAAAAACTATTTTACTAAAAAGAGAATAATGGACATCACTTACCCCTGTTCTTACGCCATGTATATTATCACTTTCCCGAGTTCTATATATATATATATATATATATATAATCGCTTACCCCTGTTCTTATGCCATATATATCACTTTCCCGAGTTCTATATATTTATTTATATGTATATATACACACACGTACATATAGTGAGAGAGCGGTCTTTAGAGTCCGATATACAAATTTTGGGGAATTAAGCACTACAATTAGCTGACTCCGGCCAAGCATTGGGCAATCAAACTTGAACAGATTATTTTTACTTTTTAAATTAAAAAATAGAAAATAACCTAGTTGTTAAGCTTCGAGTTGAGCTGAGCTACCTTCGAGCCTAGGTAGCTTGAGCTCTACTTGATACTCAAATAATTCAAAATTGACTTGTTAATTTCGAATCGAGTCGAACTCGGGTTTAATTACCATTTGTTTTTGTTTTGAATAATAGTAACTATTTGTCTTATACTCACCTTAACAGAAGAAAGGGAATACTTTGTTTAGCTATATGATTGTTTATCTGTTTTGTTCCCTTTGCGAAGCACTCAACCGTTGTTCTTCTTCTTAAAATAGTGTCCTCGTATAAACTTTTAGATTTAAGTACATACTTGTATCTGAATCCCAGAATAAGTGCAACAACATTGGAGACAGTGAAATAATGGAAGACATGGTCGGAATTAACGCTTTAATTGTAGGTCGAACAAACATAGTTGAAAGTGAAGGTGTATATTTTAATCTAATAGTACGCACTCTTAATTACTTTCACGTATTTTGTTAAGTAAGAATACAGCAAGGTCAATTTATTTCATTGGTAAGGTCACCCGAGTTAAATTACCCGACAATTATACCGCATCTCAACTTTTTTAAAATTTATTTTTTGGGTCAAAGCAAACGTATGCTGTGATATTAATCAAGTTGTCAAGTTCTTGCTTTTCACCTTCCCCTTGATTAAGATATTGGCTTAATAAGCAACTACTTAATTGTTAATAGTATCTTTATTTCGATAACAGCAGGCAGATAGATTCTAACAGTCGAGGACAAACACAGCCATGTCCTCAAGAACTTTTTTTTTTTAATTTAATAACTTGACATAGAATAATTTAGAAGCTTCAGCACAACCTTACCCTGATTTCCCCTTTTATATAAACCATAATCCACTGGATAAACGTTATTAGAACATCATAATAAGGAGCGTTAAGCATGCAAGATAAGATCAAAACAAGAAGTACAGAGCAACCTCCCCATTACTTGGAGACCTGAGTGCCAGCAGATTCTTGAGTTTTCCTGAACAGCTTGTGTTGGATGTGTTGAGCAAAGGTACGAGGAGGGAACAGCGCTGGTTCGGCCTCCGAGACAACTTCCGGCAACGGCTTGAGGATGATCTTTTCCTTAGGTGGCTCGCAGAAAACTGCCCATGATATTCTCACCTTCTCTTTGTTCACAAGGCCTCTGTGTAGAATGCTTTTGTACTTACCATTGCTCAGTATCTCAATTGTGTCTCCGACGTGCATGATAATGGAGTTTGGAACACATTTGGCTGTCACCCACTTGCCTTCCTTAAATAGCTGGAGTCCAGGGACCATGTTGTGGAGTATGAAAGTGAGTGCACTCACGTCTGTGTGAGCTTCCACGCCTAGGGCCAGTTCTGGTTGTGGACACTTAGGGTAATAGTTGATCTTCATCTGAAGTAGAAGCTCTTCGATTCCACCAACCTCTTTTTCTAGTCGCTCTTCTTCTAATCCCAACCCAACTGATAGTATCGACAGAACTTTAGTTGCCAGACCTCTCAAGAGCTTTGCATATTCGCTTGTGACCTCTCTGCCAAGGGTACAATTGTATCGACATCATGTGTATTTAGTCAAGATGACTTACGTTTGAACTAGAACAAATCGGTTACCCAAACAAAAATGTACATAAAGAAAAAAAAGTATGTATCAATTATATTTATGTGGATATATAAAGAAATGTAATATGAGGGAATATATGTACTATTGGTATAAAATTACTGAGCCATGACTCATGATCACCATAACCAAGTAAGCAGAGAAATTAAAAAGGTGATGCTGATAATAATAAGTTGCTTAAACTTACATATAGTCACTGGGTATCTTAGGCCAAATGGACAAGTCACGCTTGTCCTCAGGAAAAATAAGATGGAAGAAGTAGTCCTCCCACTCCAGTTGGCCACTAGCATTATTAGCTAGCTTGCTTCCATAACCTTGAATCTTACCGGAGGCCTGATCATTTGCATATTTTTCTTTCTCCTCCACGGGAAGGTTGAAGAAAGCCTCGCCAGCTTTTTTGACACAGTCGATGAGGTCATCGGAAATACCATGGTTCACAAGGTGCATCACACCCCATTCTTTTGCTGCTTTTATTAGCTCTTCACGGCATTTGTCGCGAACCTCTTTGTCCTCACAATCTATTTCCTTTAAGTCGATGGTTGGAACCTGGGCCCCTTCATTTTTCTTCTCCTCCTCGAAGATGTTTCCGATGCTTGTGAGCTCTTCTTGCGGACGGACATACTCATTTGGGATTGATTGAATCCCACTGCTTGACAGGATCTCAACTCTTGAAGCCACTGTAGCCACCATTTTGATCGATGATCACAAAGCTGTTTACGTAGCGTCTATTTCGCTCTTTAGAATCTTAAAAACATAATCTATCACACACACACGCACACACACAATAGCACAGAAGTTCAATTACAAAATGACAGCCCTTCACTTTATTTTCTTTAGTCGAACGATTCAAATTGCTACAATTGTGAATTGTTTCACGGGGGTTCTTATAGACAAAGTTCTTAACCACATGTGAAGTTGGTCTAAGAGAGCAAGATTTACGACACGAAAGTGTATAGACATGACATGGGATTGGGAGAGAAGACAGATGGTCAGATGTTCACGTGACGGGGATAAAACCACCAGACTCAATACCTAATAGCTACATAGTAAAGGAGCGTGACGTCGTGAGGTAGGGTTGACGGGTAAGAAAGCACGAGGGAATGAGGCCCAACCGTCAAAACCTGACTTTACAAATTCAAAACAACGCATTAAATTTTGTCTACACTTTACGCGCCAACATATTTAACAGAACCATGCAAGTTAATCAATTAAAAGTTGTCTATGCTTTTATTGTATATGTTCACTTATTGATATATTTAAATTTTAATAAATAAATGGAGTATCATGATAAATAATTATGATAGTTTAATAAATAATAATAATAATAAAAGATAGAAATACAAAATTGCTTTATAATATTAGCAAAACAATAAACTCTGCTTAAAAATTTCTTATCTTCTTTTAGTGACTGAGTATAAATTTTTTATGCAATATTGTCTTTGTTATAAGTACAATGAACTCTTGTAATAGTCTTATTTTAACACGAGTGAAGAATTTTTTTTACAAATCTTATTGAAAGTCAAGAAGAGTTAAAATAATGTATATTCTGATAATTTCTTCTATCATGTAATCATAAAAAACCCAAAGTCTCTCTTTCTTACTCACATTAATTAATTAAGGTTCAATAAATCTCCCATTCTTTTAAGATACTTAACAACACTTTAGTGTGCTTAAAATTCTTTCGACAATTTAATTTTGGCCTATTTTTATTTATAAGCACTTCAAATAGTCATTGGACGCATAAAGTAGTCGTTATAATGACTATTTATGAAGAATGATTTACTAATTGATCACTTACATCTTGGATTTCAGTTCCAAGAAAATAAACCAGGAAGCCATTGATCTGTTAACTAAGGTTGTCGATGATAAGAAGATCGAGGAAGCTTTGTCATAGTTGAATGGCACGAAAGCACCAATTTGAGATGGCTTCAACGGCTTCTTTTATTAGAATACATGGGACATTACAAGTACTTTTATTAAGCAAGTAGTGAAACATTTTTTATCTAACGACATGCTTCATAAGGAACAGTTGATCAAACTTTCCTTTATTTGATCCTGAAAATAGTTAAACCCACTTCCTTTAGTGAGTTCATACCAATATCTTGCACAAATTTCCTTTATAAACTTATACCAAAGATCCTTGCAACTAGATTTAAAATTGCTCTCATTCCACTCATTAGTTAAAACCAAGGGGCATTTATCTACAATCGGCAAATTGGTGATAACATTCTGGTTGTGCAAGAATTATTCCAGGGATTTTCTCAAGCAATTGACCTCCAAACTGCACTATCAAGGTTGATTTTCATAAGATGTTTGGCAGTGTGCATTGGAGTTTTCTATGGCAGACGATGCAAGCTTTTGGTTTTCCAGCTATCTTCATCAATTGGATTAAGGAATGTGTCTTTAAGGCTACGTTTGATTGAGTGGTTTTTAATGGAATGGAATGGAATGAAATGAAATATTATTTCATCGTTTGGGAGGAGTGTTTATAATGGAATGAAATGGAATATGATGGAAAGGGAGGGTTTCACATTACATCTCATTCCATCCTAAACAATAAAAATAAGCTACTTTCGATTTGGAGAATTTAGGATGCAATGTAAAATGATATACAACATTTCACTATATTATATTATGAATCATTTTTCCAAACAATATTTCACTATATTATATTATGAACCGTTCCATCTCTCTTAAACAACAATTTTCTAATATTACATCCATTTACATTCCATTCCATTACTTTCCATTAAAAACCTTAGATTCAACCAAACATAGCATAAAGTCACTTATTCGGTCCTAATCATTGGCAACCTTTCCAACTTTTTCAAGGTTGATTGTGTGCATGGAGATGCTTAACATTATCATCCAACGTGAATTGTCCTTAAACACTACTTTCAAATACCATTCGAAGTGTAATAAACTTGGTTTAACTGACCTCTCCTTTGTAGATGATTTACTACTCTTTGGTAGAGCCATACCTGAATTAGTTCGCAGTTTCATGAAAGCTCTTGCTAGGTTCAAAGAACTCTTAGGCTTGAGCATTAACCTCAACGAGAGTCATCTTATCCTTTCTAAAAGAGCTGCTCCAGTGGCCTCTCGAATAATTTCGTTTATTAGAATGGTTAAGAAAGCACCACCTTTACTTTACCTGGGCCTCCTAGTTTCTACTAGGAGACTAACAATCCTCTAATGTTGAGAAAATTAAAAAAAAGGATCTTGGGTTAATCAATTCCTTTCCTTTGTTGGGAATATTCAACTCATCAAATTGATTTTTAACTCATTGCATATTTATTGGAGCTCTCATGTATTTCTTTCTAAAGGTGTCATCAAGTCGATTGAAAGACTACTCAAGGCTTTTTTATGGAACCAAATGATAGGAATTAAAGGTAGTGCCAATGTTAAATGGTCTAACATTTTTCTTCCCAAAGGAAGAAGGTAGGCCAAATATCCCTTCTGCGAAAATCACCAACCATATCCTCATACTGAAATGCTTATGGTGGATTTTTAAAGAAATGCAAATGTTATGGATAAGGTGGTTACGGTCTTATGGAGAAGCATATGGGTTATCCATAAAACTATAGCAACTCTTATTTTCCGAACCAGTTAATTCATTGAGGAATCATGTTTGGGACCAAAAGGATCCCACCAAGAACCTCTTTTCTATGGCATCGAATCATTTGACACAAAATGATCCCACCAAGAACCTCTTTTCTATTATGGCTCACTATAGAAAATAGGTTTTATACAGCTAATCGAATCAGACATTTGAGCATTAATGCACTCCGCCCTTCTATCAAATCTAGGAAGAAACTAGAAATCACTAATTTTTTATGTGTAAAGTGACTAATCAGCTATGGAAAGCTGTATTAATTACGATGTTGTTGGGTTACCTAAGAGAATACTTTCTCTATTGTTGTTCAATTTTTGGTAGCTAAAAAAACTCCCCCGTGTTCATCTCATATAATAGTTTTTAGCATGTGTGCCCAATCTATATGGAAGGAGAGAAATACAACACATTTTGAAACAAGACCAAGACTATAGACAATCTTATATCTAAAATTCTCAATAGTTTCAAAGAGCTTATAGTGTAAAGAAGCACTCCTGATAACATCAACATTCTTTAGTTCTGTTTCTCTCAATTACTTTTTTGTTTTACCTAGCTTAATATTTATTTCTATTATTTTAGTTTAAGGGGTATCGCCCTTAGCCTCTTGTAAGCTATTAACTACATTTTTATCAATGCATTTTATGCTTTCTTTTTTTTTAAACTAATGAAATCACATTCGATTGGAGTATCAATTAGTCAATACCCTCACTCGATAGAATGCATCTATTATATTCAACATTGTTTTATCATCAACTAGTTAATTGTGAATTAATTGGCCTATCAACTTCATGATGAAAAGTGATCCATTATGTAACTTCTTTTTCATATGTTAGCTTAGACGATTGAAATCCTTAGGCTAAATTGAATCTATACTGAAAACAACTTAAAAGCTTCTAATCCCAAGTCTTTCAAAAAATAAAATGCAGTCCTTTCATAAAGAACATGATTTAAAATAATTAAAAAAATTAAAATTCATCATATAACTCTTTTAAAAATAAATCATATCTTTATGAAAAAAAACTTAATTCAAAGATATTTTAGAAGTTTTTTAAAATTTTTAAAAGATCAATAAGTTTTTAATTTTAAAATAAATTTTCTTTTGATTATAAAAGAATCTGTATATTATGTTCTATATGATGATACAGTTGATCCTCTAATCCATTAAAATGACCAATTTTTTTACAAGATTAGAATGATTGTTACATATTTAATGACTTTAATTTTTCTTATTCTTGGTCCATTTAACTTGATTTGCCTTGAAGTTCTCTTAAATTATATTTGTAATATACTTGGACTATTTCTATAACTTTTTTTTTGCTCAATTGTTTCCATTAGATCTTTTTGTTTCTTTTCTATTATATTGAACTTGATCTTTGGCCTTTTATTTGATTTTTTTAGAAAAAATAAGCTTAATAATATTATCAAAGATAAAAAATAGTAATAAAAAATTTTGTTATTATCAAAGTCATTAGCTAAGACAATATTTGATCAAATAGTCTCCCCTTTTTTATAATAAAAATATTGGTGATATTGAGAAAAATAAATGAAGTTTAATTTAATTTTCAAAATATTTAATGATATTAAAAAAATAAGTGAAATAGATATATTTGTCCTATATCAAAGTAATATGTAATGCATAATGCATAATTCATATATCATTAATTTCTAAATATCAAGATTTAATATTACCATTCTCTCTCTATTTTTGTGAACGTTAAAAAGGATACGACTCTTATGATGTTAAATTCATCAAAAGGATTACTCCATCAAGGATTACTATAGACAAAACCAAGGATTACTCCATTAAGATAAGTTTGATCAAAAAAATTGAATATAAAAGAAATGATACAAAATCACCTTATAAAAGATAAGATTGGGAGTAGAAAGATTCTAGGGTTTGATCGCCATTAGTAAGCCAGATACGATCACAAATTTTGAAAAACCTAAAGCAAAAGTTTGTCCAAAGGATTAAAGATAACTATCTCCAAAAGATATCGATTGATCAATAATAATGGTAAATTTTCAATTATAATAATACAAAAACTTTTTATAAGCATAAAATGTAAGGCCGGACTCTCTGAACACTTTTGTATTGTTCTGTACATAGAGATACTACTGTATATTGATATATACAAGGTTGTCTATAGTTTCAAAGATGTATTTAAATCCTTTTGGGTATATATGTTAGTGATTTATAGTGTTATATGTTCTTACATGAACTTATAGTTCATCGGTATGCGAAATCTTGGAGATTTCTAACATATAAGATTCTAAGTGTGTAAAACCGAGTCCATTAGATGGATATGACTATGGTGGCTGAGCTAAATGTGTTCTAATGCCTTATAGGTGATTAGAGATGATTTATAGACTTATTAGTCACTTAAAAAGCTAAACTGGAAAGATTAATGTACATAAGGGCTTATTTGCCAATTGTTAAAAGTCAAAGGACTTAAACATAATTTTTCAATTTTTGGAGGATCAATATTTGTGCTAAGCTTGAAAGTTTAGTAGGGAAAACACTTAGTTTAGATGACCACTGACATCAGTCATCTACCAAGCACACACATTCAGAAAGGTTACAATGAACTTACCATAAATTCACATTCATAAATGAAACATTGATATTCAGTGCTCATGTAAACAATGATGGCATTCTTAAGCAAAGTATAAAATGCAAATATACTTCAACATATTATTTATATACAAAAAATGCACATTTATAAGCCAAATATTGATATTCAATGCTTATTGATACAAATTATCAATATAATGGCATATTATTACAATTCATCATCACATCCAATACAAGTACTCATCAATACCAATTATTCATGTTGTCATATTGTATTTCTTATTTACGATTGTTAATATTCCTTTCTATGTTAAACCTACACATTTTCTATAGATGTGGATAATGGTTACTGTGGATAGTCAAGGGCATCAAACTGTGGATAACTAAGGTATCGAACTGTGGATACCTAAAGGTATCAAACTATAACAACTGCACTGTAACCCTATAGGCATGCCTATCTATCCACCACCAAGACAATAGACAAGGCAATGTAACATTTCTTTTAACCATTTGTCAATTTTGCCAATCATATATTGACAAGTTATATGATATACATTTCAAATTATAAAATCTATATTTGCATTCATACATCCAATTTCATGGCTCACCACTACTATAATGGTACCAAAATCACACTTATACAATCATGTTATACACATATGAGTAAAGAATATGCATACAAATCATTTATATACATGTAAAATTTCTTTGGAATGCAGTATGTTCAATTTTATATTACAATATTCAGCCTCCCAATTCAAATGGGGCAAGTCTTATTTCATTTATTTCTAGGAGTTTGAAAATTTTCATACACATTCATAATTCATACACATTCATAAAAGTTTGGATAAGATGCGATAGAAATCAGAAACAAAAAGAATGCAACGGTTGTATTCATAGAACTAATTGTTCCTTAATATTCATACACCAAACATTAGAACTGGGTTTCTATGTCTGTAGTTTATATAGCATTAATAATCAAGTCATTTGGACTCCTAACTCATAAGATATAGACAAAATATCATAAGCTGCTCCAAAACATGGGCAACATCAGGTCATTATTTTCAATATCAATTTCCAAGGTTACAAAGCCATAATTAAGTTAGAGTCCCTTCTGGAGATGTTTAACACTATGTCTTAGGTTTCATATGCAACTGAAATCACACAATTTTGAGGTATGTAGGATGAGTTATGACTCAAAGAAACCCTAGATAGAATTATACTATACAATTCTCTCTTGCATGTTCAACCAATTCTATGCAAGATAACACCAAGATAATACCAAAGCAACATCCCAGCCACTATTCCACATCTAAATAAATCTTTATATCCATTCAATTATAAAAAATTATAGAAATCAACTAAGTGAAGTCCTAAACCTTAAAATTGGCAAAGTAGTTCTTCTAATGCATTTCCTTCCCTTCCTTTTTGACTTTGCTTGAATCGCCAATGGAAAAATGATGGTACCAAGAAGGTGAAATGGAAAGGAGAAATATGAAGTTAATCCATCAAAGTTTTGTCCATATCCCCTCTCCATAAGCCTTTTCATGAATTTTCAAGTCTTAGACACATGTTTCAATCCCATTTGACAATATGTCACAATCTTATTAGACCATGTGTTACAAACCTATTAGACCACGTGTTACATTTCTATTGGACCATGTGTTAAAATTATATTAGACCATGTGTTACAATTTTATTGGACTATGTGTTACAATTCTAATAGACACATATGTTTTAATATTATTAGTCCATGAGTTAACTTTAGAAAATTGCATATTGTTCCTTCTTCTCCCTTTAATTCACAAATTTGCCTATAATCTTATCAATTAATAATTTTATAATGGCATAAATTTCTTGCAATTTGGTTAATTATATTGGGAGTTATACCCTAAAAATTATAGGCTGCTCAAAAACAAAGACAGCAACCGAAACTCAAATTCAAAATAGAATTCAAAACTCTTAGATGTAGAATCAGATTTTAGTTCCTTTATGAAAAATTTAGATCTATGTCCATAGTTTAATATGAAATTAAGAAATTTCAATTTGGAGGTCGATGGTCCAAAGTATGGCCAAATTACAAAAGTCTATTTAGAGGAACATATCCATTAAGTAAGGTACATATCCTAAATTAACAAACTTCAATCTTATCATGCAAGACTAACACAAAAATACATCCAATTGAACCAAAAATGTCCATTTACTTATGGAATACTTCTTTGACCAATTCCACTCACATCACATTCATAAATCCAAGCAAACCATATAAAAAATTTCTATACATATTTCACTCTAAGTATGTATGTCCATGCCGAAGCAAACAAATGATCCATTTACCCATGTCTTTTCCATTAAGTACCATTACATTAAGCGAATTAGGGCTCTATTGATAGTTCAACGTGATTGAATTAGGGGTTTCAGATTAATAAGATTAATTCATAAACAAAATATGATTAAATTAGGGGTTTCAGATTAATAAGATTAATTAATAAACAAAATGTGATTGAATTAGCAAGAATGTTGATAGTTCAATGTGATTGAATTAGTGACACTGCTGTTAGGACAACGTCACTTAGACCTCGGGAGGGGTGCTGTCGCTCGACCCCACAGGGGGCGCAGCCACCTGACCCTCTTCAAATTTCACATTTATATTGATCACTTGTTTTTCTTGTGATTAGTGTTTTATATGCTTTGATATTTGATATCTTGCCTTGATTATGAATGGTGAATAGTATGGCCCATAGTTGTTTTATATTTCAGATATAGCCTACATGTTACGTATTTATGTAATTTTGGATACAGCCTACGTGTCATGTTTTTTTGTAATAATTTACTATTTTTATTTGTAATATTATACCTTTAAGTTAATTGAAGGATCAAATCGACTGAAGTGAAGAGACAAGGATGGTGATCTATTTGCTACAAGATTTTCATATTAGAGATTAGAACTTCATAGGCTAGTGGTCATACTATATCATGTTGATATTGCTTCATTCATGCTTTTACTCATATTTTCTTTTCTGCAAGTATATAGCAAATTGATAATCAACTTAGTCCCTCAATAATGTTAAGTAATAATTTATGCCTTTTTAATTCTACACCTGCGAGGACTCAAATCATTGAGTAGTGGGCTTGCCAAAGCAAAGTACTCTTGATTATTTAAGTCCAATAAGATAGGTATGGGTTACTTATAAGTGAGAACTGGTTTACTTAATGGGGTTATCAGAATGGCTTTGGACCTTGAGGCTTGTAGTTGGGAGCTGGTACATAAGATGTCACCCAACAACCAAGATTTATATATTATATAATTAGCAAAAGTTGCTTAGTTAAATAACCAAGATTCAGGCGATGAGGCAAAGCTCACTTAGGTCTTGGTGAAATATGGATCTTAGACCACTATACTTATTATAAAAGAAATTTTCAATATGAGTATAGTGGGAGATTCTTAATTATTAAGAATTGGGTTTTGTTAATGAAAATGTCACTAAAGCTTTGCACATTTTATTGTAGATAATCATGACCACTAACTCTTCATCAAGTTTTTCATTACGATTAGTCCTTGAGAAGGATAGTTCAAACTTTTTGAACTGGTATAGAAACTTAAGAATTGTTCTCAAGCAAGAAAAGAAGGATTATGTCCTTGAAAAGCCAGTCCCTAAAAGGGCATCTCTTTCCACTACTTCCCTTATTGAAAGGAATGCTTATAAGAAGCATAAGGATGACGCTCTCGATGTTGGCTATTTCATGTTGGCAACTATGTACTTGACAGTGCATCATAACACTAGTCAAAATAAACTAAACCTATTACTATAGTAGTAGTGAGTCTAGGTTGATCCCATAGAGAGTGTGTATAAAGTTTATGAATTTAAATTAATCAATGTTTAGGTTTTGGGTTGTTTTGGTTTTAAAAAATGGGAGAATAGAATAAAGCTAAACTGACCAACAAAAGCAATTTAAAGAAAACAAGTAAAAATGATAAAAGTGGGGAATACAGTAGGGACCCTATTTTTTGGTTCAATCTCAGCGTGCACCCTAGTTAAACATATTTCATTTATTTTTTATTATGAATCCTCTCCTAACAACTATTAATCTTGGGTTAATAATTAACCCAAGTTTTCCCTTAGGCAGTGTTTAATTAAAATACGATCGTTAATTAAACGTAACTACTGAATAACCTAGGATACAATCTCTAGATTCAATTGGGTAGTAGCATTACGAATTAGGAAAACTAATTAATCAAGGAAACAACCACATACAATGCCTCATTTAACCTAGATTATGTTATCCCTAATGATTATGAACCATTTGTTGCTACAAATAAATTTCAACATAATGATTACATATTCTAGCTATGGTTTTTTAAAACGATCCAATAAACACATTCAAATCATTTTGTCACAATACCTAATTGGTTCATACACAAATAATCAGATGATAATGAGAACATAATTATCTATACACAAAACCCAAATCTATGCGCATCAGATAACACAACTAGTTTCTAAAGATAGAAATAAAATAACAACTACAAAGAGAAATATGTTTAACGTGAGTTGTCGGTGCCGATGTCACCTCTGACTAGCACCTGGACAGATATCTCTTAGTGGGTCTCTAATAGTTGAGAGGTTTTATAGCCCTCTTTATACTCTCTAGAATCTCCCTACTAAAATTTCTCAACCTTCCAACATTCCCTAGCCGAAAACACTCCTCTGTCTATAGTGTCTGTCTACTATTCGCCAAGTACATTGCCTACTATTCTCTTTATTTCTTTCAAAACCCAACATTAAAAGCCTCATTTCTTTCTACGTTTTATGCTTATGGGAAACAATTGTATTTTTCCTTTGGATATATAACTACATTTTAGGCACAATGTTTTAATGAAATATAGACATTGTTTGTGTTTATGCAAATGTTATTTGCATAAACGTAGACGAATGTAGCAAAAGGAAATGACAACGTTAAAAGAAATGGTAACATAAGTTTAAAGCAAACAATGTTTGCACTACATTTTGCTCCTGCGTTGCATGAAACAAACATGCACTGTATTGTTGTTTTACTTCATCTACTTCACACTGTTGTTGTCGTTCGTTCCTTCCTTATCATGCACTACTGTTGTTTTGGTTTTCATTGCATGTTTTTATTCCAGCATTGCATGAAACACACGTCCAACATCCATTTTCATGAAAGACAAGCTTCTTATATCTTGGCAGTATGTTTTGGTGTTATCCATTAAGTAAATTCACATATTACACCATGTTATAAGTGTGATGATCTATGAAAACAAGTGAGTGTAATTTTTCAAAGAAAAGCCCAAATGTAGTGCTTTTGACTTACTTTAGATTCTTTACTTCCGAATTGTGCCTAAAACCACATATAAGTCAAAGTAAGTATCTTAAGCAATTTCATGTCATTAATTGCTAAGTGTTATGGAATAATTATAAAATCAATTAAGCACATGTCAATTTCCCCTGCACATTATCTTTGACTATCTTTGGGCAAAACATCAAAATTAAGATCACAAACTCAAAAATATTTTCTCAATTCTTATATTTTTTTGAGACTGCTTAATTATAAACAAAGATGAATGACTTTTAAAAATCATAGCAAGAATTCAACATTCAGAGCTTCTACTCATGATCAATAAACATTCATCATCTTAAAAAATTGAGCAATCTAAAGGTAAACATAAAAAATATGTTTAAAAAAGATATACTCATGGCTACACTCAACACCTTTCATGATCATGTCATAACACAACTTTGCAAACCATTTCTCTTTTTTTACCACTAAAATTCACTTTAAAAATCATAAATGAAAAGACTTTTCAAGGGTTATAATGTGGGCAAAGGGTAAGGTGAGATGTATTTTAGGTAATGTAGCATAAAAGTCATCAAGCTAGTGAAGCAAAAGTAATACTCAATGAGATATCAAGGGCATAAGTTAACATTCATTTAAAATTGGGTTCTGTTAGCTATTAAAAATGCAACAATTATGTTTCACAACTCAATTAAGCTCTCATACACAGACCTCATTAATTATATACCAATTCGAAGGGATCATTCATAATGATTGATGACAATACATTGAAACCACAATGAGTGAACCTTCCAAGCCAACATCTATCTCATATTTAATATACTCAAATAATCCATTCATCATAACTTTAGAAGGATGCGTTAATCATAAACAACTTTTCAACACACATGCACTTCCTCCTAGATACATTTATTTAAACAATTTTCTTATATTTTTTTATATTTCTTATTTTCTTTTTATTTTGTCTTTATGTTTTTCTCTCTCTCTTCTTTGTTATTAAAATTAAAAGTAACTACATTAATGTAACATCCCATCACCCGTGGGCAGGCTAGAATAGTAAATATGAGTGATTAATGAGAGTTTAGAACTGCATTTTTGCATGCTCATGTATAATATGTCATACACATACACGTGAATAGTGAAATTTTTGCACATGAAAATAATTATACAAACATTCATAGATAACTCCGGGTATAATTGAATTGAGTTGTGATTTTTGGGAATTTTGAATTTACTTATATTGGAAATTTTATTGATTAGTGGATTTGTTGTAATTTTGAATTTTGGTGAATCTAGGAATAATTTTAGGAAATTATAAAGCATTATAGAAAAAAGGAATAAGAATCAATGATAGTTGGAGATAATTAGAAAGTAAAGATGAGGGTTAAAGGAATCAGTTGAAGAGATTAGTTCAATAAAGGAACTTGGTTAGAGTTAGAAATTAGGAAAGTGACAAGTGCCACTGACTTAGTTAAGTTATTTTATAATTTGTTAGAAGTAAGTGGCGTTCTTTGAGAGTTTAAAAGGCTTAGTTATATGTCTAAGTTTCCTTCTTCATAGTCTCCTTCTTCAAGTTTTGCCAACACACAAAGTTTTTTATCAAACTCCTTCCGAGGGTTAACTTTGTCTTTCCTTTTCCTATACAAATCGCACCTAGGGTTAACTTTGTCTTTCCTTTTCCTATACAAATCGCACCTAGCTATTGGTCTTTTCTGCTTAAGAAAAACCATAAGCTGGACAAATTTTCAGTGGATTACGTGTTTTTGCATAGAGTTTAGGGCTTTGGGATATTTGAAGATCTTGGAGTTTTTAACAAGTAAGTATTGAGTAAATTCTTTAGAGTTGTGGATTTATTAAATAAAATTGATAAATTTATTGTTAGTTGCATGAACATGACATTTACGTGTATATTCACAAATACTGTGTTGATGGGATTAAAAAATTTGGTTATAGTGTTAATTTAGTATTTGATAGATTGTTAGTGATTAGGTGATGCAAAAATGATTTTTGGAGTTAGAAAGAGCAATAAAATGGTGTATAGAATGAGTGTAGGAAATTAAAGTATGAAAAAGGTGATGTGCTCTGTTTCTTCACTGTGTATATGTATGTATGTGTATACGTGAGTAGATGAAAGCTTTAGAGATGATCGGGAAAGTGGTTTTTGAGTTGAAGAGTAGTTGCAAAATGATGATCTGAGATAGGTATGAGTGTATAAATGAAAGTTGAGAGGAAAATTAAGAATATAGAAAAATGTTGAAAATGCAAAAAAGGTGACAGAGCATGAAAAAGATGAACCACAAACTTTAGGAGTAGTATGAACTTATAGTGAATGAGTTGAATGAAATGCTGCAGAAAGACTGGAAATAAAAAAGAAAAAAATTGAAGTGTTGGATTTTGTAAAACAGAAGTCTAGAAATTTTCCGGGAATGAATAGTTGAGAGTTGAATTTTTGATCTGAAAATTCCATGAGTTTAATGTACTGATCTAGAGATATTTTGATAAAATGGACTCATGAAAATTGTAGATCAACCTTTGAGCTTTCCATTGATATAAAGTTTGCAAATTTTGGAGTTTTAGATAAAAAGTTATGGAGGTTAGAAGTTGAGATGTAGGTGGAGAAGAAGAAGTGGAATTGCATCATCGTGCTTATCGGTGACTTTTGAGGCTCAAAATGGATTTACACCATCGTGCTTATTATAGAGAAAATGCACACCATCCTGCATAAGCACGATGGTGACTTTGGAGATGAAGTGAAATTTGCACCCTCATGTTTGAGCACGATCGTGCATTTGTGATTTTCTCTTTTATTGAATAGGCTTGCTTCTTTTGACCATAGCTTCTCCGTCCCACCTCCAAATGATTTAGTTTTTAAACCATTGGAATCATAAGACATTGATCTACCCCTCCAAAAAAAAATGATAGCCATATGAAATTAAATGAGAGATATTTAATGATAAATGTGGGACGGGTCTGACTTGTTCTCTCACCCAATTTTTGTCTTTATCTGTCACAACTATGACTGTTGCACACTCATGTTCCTCTCACGCCCGTGACTCCTACACCCCTATGACTTTCCTCTCTCATGCCCATGAATTAATTGCAAGACTCATGTTTATTTTCACATCAAGTTACTGTTTTCCTCAATAGTAGCCATGACTTGCAATTGATTTGAACACCTGAGAGAAATTTGCCAGCTGAATATTTCTATTTCTTTTGACCATAACTTCTTCTATAGATGTCCAAATTAGATGCTCTTTGATTTTTCATAAATTAGAGACATAGGTATATAAATGTTATGTGAAATTTGAATTTTGATTTAGTCTATAAGATGGTTAATTTTTGGATGGAAGTTATAAATAGGACACTATTTTTGAATATGAATAGCTCGAAAATGTTTGAGACATATCTTCCAAATTACTAAACCAAATTGGGTGATTTTGATGTCAATAGAAACATAAGATATAGGGGATTACTTTTTTAGAAGAGGGTATGACCAAAGTACTTCAGTTTCACCTTCAGATTGAACATGAATAGTAGACTTGAAAGTGTGTCCTGGAAAAATTTGAAGTGATTCAATGAGAAATGAATTATGAATTTAATGGTGCTAGTGAGGCATAAACCTAAGTATAAATTATAATTAGATGAGTTTTGATATGAGAATGATTTTTTGATGAAATTGATGGTAAGATATCCATGAGTGTCATGAACATGCATTGTACATATTTCATTTCATTCATGTGCATTGTTAAACACTTATGGTTGTATAAATTGTAATGGATGTGCATGTTGTTTGTTATAGAGGAGCAACTGGAATGTCAACCTCTAGACGTTGTCGGAACTTCTAGGCATTAGCTTCGGGAGTAGCTTGTGAGTAACCTAGATGGATTCTCTCAAATATTGTTTTCTTAAATTATGTTTTGAATGACAATTGAATCTGAATTGAATTGTGTTGAGTTTCGTACAGAAGGTCCGATGATTGTGAAATGTGGAATGTATATTGAAGTACTGCTTGAATGTGAATGTGAAGAACTATGTTCTTCATAATATGATTGGTTGTGATAGATGCATTCCATACATGAATGCACAATCAGATAATGTCAGTTATGACCAGAGTAGCCACCAATTAGAGCATAAAGCTTAAAGTGTAAAAAAGAGCCTCGAGCTCATAAAGTGATTAAGAGCCTAAGGCTCACTATGTAAAATGAGCCCTGTATTCTCAACGGATAAGGGATAATTAGAAATGAGCCCCGTATCTAAAATAGATACGGGACAATTAGGCAGTCGGTCACAACAACGTAAAAATTGGAAAAAGAATTTTATAAGCATTTCATATGCATTTTTAACAAATATGTGAATTGCTTGAAATGCCAAATTGATCTGCTCTTAAAAGTAAATGTGATATGTGTTCATTATGCTAAGTTGTGAATGATATGTTATGTGAATTGCTGTGTTGCATGAATTGAGTAAACCATCGATGATGGTTAGCTCATTGAGTTCGCAAAACTCAGCAAAATTGTAACGATGTCTTTTCAGGACCAAGAGACGACTCTAGCTACTGAGAGGCTCTACCAATCGTGTGGATTGTGATTTGGCAAGAGAAGTCATGGCTTAAAGGTTAGTCAGCTGGGATTTTTGGGATGGCTTAGATAGAATTTATATATTTTCCTCTTTCATGTGGTACTTTTGTACTAGGTTTTAATGATGCACATGTAGCAAAGGTTAAAAGAAACAATGTAGACTTTCGGTTGTATGCAATGAAATGAAAAAAAAGTTGGTTTTTAAAATATTGTGAATTTTCTATTGATGCTTTTTAAGTGAATAATGATATGATGCTATATGAAATGAGTGTAGTGATCGAACGTAGCTTGCCCTTATCGTAGGATATGTACTGGAATGACCTTCGGGCATCTCAGTGTATACCTTGCGGTAAGGGGGCACTATATTTAGGTGGTATCAGAGCATGGTTTGGCATCTGTTGGGACATATAGAATGTTAAACATGAAATATTGTGAGAAATGCGGATTATGATTGAAGTTATTGTTTGTTATAGGTCATCCACTCTAGGTGATCAGATTGATCAACCCACTAACCAAGGATTGGTAGGAGCCAGTAAGGAGTCCTTGATACCTTGATTAGAGGATATGACTTCTAGAGTTCCCAAGAGAAAGGAGAGGAGGTATGATAGGGTGCGAAACCAGGGAGCTATAGACTTCTATGGTAACACAGATTCCGCTAAGGTCAAGGGATGGTTGGAAAGGACAGAGAGGGTTTTTGATCAAATAGACTGTGAGCCTGATGAGAGGTTCGACTATGTAGTGTCCTTACTATAGGGCCCAGCCTACCAGTGGTGGAAGACTGTCCTAGGCATTACCACCAGGCCTTGCCAACTGAAGTGGGAAGATTTTCTAAGGGTCTTTAGAGATAATTACATGCCCAAGATCTATTTGGACATGAAGATGAAGGAGTTTTTGGAATTGAAACTGGGTAGGATGTCAGTGGCTGAATATGAAATCCGATTTAATGAGTTGATAGGTTATGCTACTACTCTAATTCCTACAGAAAAAGACAAGTGTAGGAAGTTTGAGGATGGATTCATCATGGAGATTAGAACAAGGTTGGTGCTTTCAGATCTGGATATTTTCACAGAGTTGAGAGCTACTTCAATTAGAATTGAGCAGCTACTGAGAGAGAGACAAGCAGAGACTGGGCAAGGGTCTAGAGGAAAGAGGCTTAGTGAGAGTCAGGGAAGCTCTGGTGGTAGATTTAGTAAGTGCCAAAATAGAGCATTCAGACCGCAGGTGGATCCAGGCAGTCAGGATCTGGACAGAGGGGTAAATCTTCATAAACGGGCAGTGGAAGGGGTGTAGTACATAATATGTGAGCACTATGAAAGGAGGCACAAGGGTGAGTGTTGGAGGCTAACTGGAGCTTGCCTCAAATGCGACTTCTTTGACCAACGGATCAGGGATTGTTGTACTACTTTGGGAGCTCAATCTGGTGTGAGTGGGCAACCTGGGAGTGAAGCTATAGTCTAGTAGAGTAGAGGTGGTGGATCTGGACAGAGAGGCTGAGGTAGAGGCAGAGTGAGCTTTGGGAGTTCTTCTTCCCAGGTCTATGCTATAACTAGGCAGAAGGCTCAAGACTCACCAAATGTGGTTGCAGGTGTGCTTCTCATTTATGACTTTGAGGCATTTGTACTGCTAGATCCAGGATCCACATACTTTTTTATCGCATTGCATTTTGCATGTAGGTTACATTGTGATAGGGAGTTGCTACAGTATGGGCTAGAGGTGAGTACATCTTTAGGTGATACTATTGTCATAGGAGAGGTCTGCAAGGGGTGCTTGATTCGGATTGATCAAGCAGAGTTAGAGGCAGACTTGATTATCTTACAATTGTGAGAGATAGATGTTATCTTAGGCATAGATTGGCTCACTACTCATAGGGCCGTCATGAACTGCTACACCAAGGATGTAGTACTAGAATCTCCTGTTAATTGAGGGCA
This sequence comes from Erythroxylum shatona, assembly GCA_027568895.1. Taxonomy (NCBI): domain Eukaryota; kingdom Viridiplantae; phylum Streptophyta; class Magnoliopsida; order Malpighiales; family Erythroxylaceae; genus Erythroxylum; species Erythroxylum shatona. The sequence continues at coordinate 34,781,264 of JAOSBK010000206.1, forward strand.
GAATTCAGAGGAGTTAGTCAAGTAGTGCCAGCTAGGATGATATCCTTCATGAGTGCATTGAGGTTGATGCAAAGAGGATGTGAGGCTTATATTGCCCATATCATTGATACTAGAGCTGAGTGGAGTATACAAGACATTCCTATATTAAGGAATTCCTAGATGTGTTTCCTGATAAGCTACCTAGTTTACCACTAGATAAAGAAACAGAGTTCACGATTAATCTAGTCCCAGGTGCTGCTCCTATATTTATCCCTCTATATAGGATGTCACTTGTAGAACTGAAGGAGTTGAAGGATCAACTTCAGGAGTTGTTGGAAAAGTGTTTTAATAGACCTTGTGTTTCACCATGGGGAGCTCCAGTGCTCTCTATGAAGAAGAAAGATGGGACTTTGAGGCTATGCATTTGTTATAGGCAGATGAATTGGGTGACAGTGAAGAATAAGTACCTGTTGCCTAGAATTGATGATTTGCTTGACAAGTTGCAGGGAGCTCAGGTATTTACTAAATTGGACTTGAGGTCAGGATAGTATCAGTTGAAAATAGCTGAGGCTGATGTACCTAAGAGTGCATTCAGGAGCAGGCATGGACATTTTGAGTTTCTGTCATTTGGGCTGACTAATGCCCAACAGATTTTATAGCCTTAATGAATAAGGTGTTTCAGCCCTACTTGGATCGATTTGTGATTGTGTTCATTGATGATATCTTGGTGTATTCGAGGAACAAAAAGGAGTATGCTGAGCATTTGAGAGTCATCTTACAAATTATGAGAGAGAATCAGTTGTATGCCAAATTCAGTAAGTGTGAATTTTGGTTGGATTAGTTTGATTTTCTAGGACATATAGAGACTGGAGATGGCATACAGATGGATCCAAAGAAGATTGAGGCAGTGATGAATTGAGAAGCTCCGAGAAGTGTGTCTGAAATCTGAAGCTTTCTAGGATTGGTTGGATATTACTAGAGATTTGTCGAGAGGTTTTCTCTGATCTCAGCCCCTCTAACAAAGATTTTGAGGAAGAATGTAGTGTTCAGATGGAATGAGGAGTGTTAGAAAAGCTTTGACGAGCTGAAACATCAATTGACTGCTACACTGGTGTTGACCATTCCATTGGGGAATGGAGGATATGTGGTTTATAGTGATGCTTCGCATCAAGGATTGGGATGTGTATTGATGCAGCATTGCAAGATGTTTGCCTATGCATCGAGACAATTAAGGTCTCATGAGATCAACTATCCGGTACATGATTTAGAGCTAGCTGCAGTTGTCTTTGCTCTAAAGATTTGGAGACATTATTTGTATAGAGAGACTTTCTAGATATACACAAATCATAAGAGTTTGAGATATCTGCTGAGTCAGAGGGAGTTGAACTTGAGGCAGAGGAGATGGATTGAGTTACTAAAGGATTATGATTGTACTATTGAGTGCCACTCGAGGAAAGCTAATGTGGTGATAGATGGTTTGAGCAAGAAGTCTAATATTAGTACTTAAATTCAGTTATCGAGGTTACCTAATTTAATTTATTTGAGAGCTTTGAATGTGGAGTTGAACCTGGAGCAAGATGAGGTACTGATTGCCACTTTGAAGTTGAGACTGATGCTACATGATAAAATCAGAAAGGTCCAAGGGAAAGATCCTAATATTGTGAAGCTTATGGAGAAAGTAAAAATGAATTCAAATTCCGAGTTTGAGTTGAGGGTTGAGACTTTATAGTTGAGACAAAGGCTGTGTGTGCCTAATGTGGATGACCTGAGGAAGGAGATAATTGAGAAAGCTCATATCGCCACCTATGCTATGCATCCTAGTATTACCAAGACATATAAAACATTGAAGCAGCATTTCTAGTGGCCTGAAATGAAGAAGCAAGTGGTAGAACATGTACCCAGATGTATGACATGCCAGCAAGTTAAGGCTGAGCACTAAACTCCAGTAGGGAAGCAACATTCGTTGCCCATTTTGGAGTGGAAATGGGAATAGATCACTATGGACTTCATCATAAGACTGCCTAAGACTCCGAGGCAAAATGATACGATATGGGTCATAGTGGACCGGTTGACTAAGTCAGCCTACTTCCTACCAGTAAGAGGGAATAATACACTTGAGCAGTTGGCTCGGAGATATGTGAATGAGGTGCTGAGACTACATGGGGTTCTAGTGTCTAGAGTAACAGACAGTGATCCTAGATTTACTTCGAGGTTTTGGAGGAGTTTGCAGTCTGCTATGGGTACTAAGTTGAACTTCAATACAACATTTCATCCTTAGACAGATGGACAGAGTGAGAGGATAATCAAGACTATTGAGGATATGCTCAGAGCTTGTGTATTGGAGTCTAGAGGAGCTTGGGATCAATATTTGGCATTGATAGAGTTTGCCTACAACAACCATTACAGTAGTAGTACCGAAATGGTACCTTATGAGGTACTGTATGGTAGAAAATGTCGGTCACCATTGTATTGGGATGAAGAGGGCTTGAGAATGGTTGAAGGCCCAGATTTAATACAAGCTACAGTGCACAAGGTGAAGTTGACCAGATAGATAGAAGAGTTATATAGATCAACACCGACGTGATATGGAGTACAATGTGGGAGACAGAGTATTTTTTAGGGTGTCACCTTGGAGAGGAGTTTTGAGATTCGATAAAAAGGGCAAGTTGAGCCTTAGGTACATTGGTCCTTATGAGATCATTGAGAGGATAGGACCTTTGACCTATAAGTTGGCTTTACCGAATGAGATGTCTCAGTTGCATAATGTCTTTCATGCGAATATGCTCCAAAGATACCGATCGGATCCGACACATGTGATACCGGCTTAAGAGATTGAGGTTGCTAGTAATTTGAGCTATGTTGAGGAGCAGATCAAGATTGTGGGATCACGGGTTAAACAGTTGAGGAATAGGGTCATTCCATTGGTGAGAGTCCTATGGAGGAACCACTCAACTGAGGAAGCAACTTGGGAGACAGAGGAGCATATGAGGAGATAGTATCCTCACCTGTTCGAACATACAGGTAAGAATTTCGAGGATAAAATTTTTTGTTAGGAGGGGAGAGTTGTAACATCCTATCACCGATGGGAAGGATAAAATAGTAATTTGGAATAGTTTATGAGTGTTTAGAATTGCCTTGATATGTTCATGCATACACATACAAGTGACTAGTGAATTTTGCACATGTAAATGACTGTACATGCATTCATGACAT
>JAOSBK010000206.1:34794385-34813201 GCA_027568895.1 Erythroxylum shatona
TGAAATATATCATTGCATTTTGTATAAATGAAAAGAAAGCATGAAAGTATGAACATATGATAAAATGGTTTGAGCATGATTATGTGCTTTTATTTGGGCGAGAGTGGAACCATTCTGTTCATCACATGCACGTTGATAAATGCCTTCTCCTGGCTGCCCGCTTGTGGCATATGAGCTCCAAAAAATGGACTCATTCTGTTCATGGGGTAAACTTCGATTTCTCCATTATGTTTCCATGGAACCCTCGAGCCATTTGTTTGTGTATTGCATCTTTGATTTATCAAGTATGTTGTATAATTTGAGTGTTCTGCATTCATGTGATGATATTTTAACTATGAGTTTTTGAGCTAAAATTGTAAATTTTGACTGAGAATTTGAGAACAAAGCACTTTATGAATTCATTATGACTTTTATAAGACAAATGCACATTTTAACGATTTTGCCTATTCTACATTATAAACTTGTTACCCACTAGCTTTCAAGCTTACCCCCCTTTTATCCCTCTTCAGGTGGTAGCTAAGAGACTAACTGATCAAAAGCTTAATAGAATTACTCCAAATTTGGTTATTTTGTATTTTGAGTTGGTTTTGGCAAAGCACAATGTTATAGTCGCATTTTAAGAATCTTTTGTAATTTGAGATTTTGAGACAATGATGTAATGTGACTTGGAATGCCATTAAAGATTTGTAAAACTTTATTCTTTTGATGTTAATGAAATATGAATGGTGTATAGATGATATGAGTTGAAATTAGATATACGTGAAGAAGTTATCAACTTAAGTTGATGATTTTGAGCATGAATTGTTGATACACACACACACACATAAGTGAGATGTTAATGAAAGGAAAGATAGGAATTATGACTGATTAGATGCAGTTGAATTTGATGAGACAAATGAGTTGAGATTTGATAGTTTAATAAGGTCAATTTGGTAGCTGAATGGCTATGCTGAGGACATTCCAAGCTTTCACAGTGCAGAATTTCAAGTCTTCCATAGGGAAAACAAATTCGTATTCTGACTTCAAGGAAAAATCTGGATTGATTTAGATTGAATTGGACAAATTTGTCTCTAGAAATTGTAGCCTATCTATCTAGCTTTCCAATGGTATCTGTATCTTCTGGTGATGACGTGCATCTTTTGGTGATGACATGTATCTTCTATGATGACATGCATCTTCTGTGAAGACGTGTATCTTCTGGTATGACGTGTATCTTCTGTGTTGACATCTATCTTCTGTGCACTGTTCATCTTACACTCACTGATCCAATTTTGACCTTGTAGATGATAGAATCTATCTTCAAGATCTTCATATACGTTGTAGATATTAGAGTCCTCTTTCGAACATCTAATAATGACCTTGATCCGATATCTCTAGAGCAAGTTATGCTAATTATTCCAAATAGGTCTTAGACTAAAACCTCTTCTGGTCACTGTTCATCTTACATTGTCTGCTCCAATTTTGACCCTGTGATTGACATAATCTTTCTTTAAGGTCTTCATAAAAGTTGTATATCTTTAAGGTCTCGTTATAACCATCTAAGAATTACCTTGATCCAATATCTCGAGGACAAGTTATGCCCAATATTCCAAAGAAGTCTTAGACTAAAACTCCTTCTAGGTACTATTCATCTTGTATTGTCTGGTTCAATTCTGACCCTTTTGATGACAAAATCTCACTTCTATGTCTTAATAAAAGTTGTAGATCTTGAAGTCCTTTTCAAAATTATCCTAAGATTACCTTAAGAGAACATTATTCCCATTGTCCCGAAACAGGTTCAATGTGATTGAAGACAACCTTGTTTGATTATTTTGGTCATAACTTTGTTAAGTAACCTCCAAATGAAGTGATTCTTGGACCAACAGATTTCTAGAAAATTTGATTTCTACTCTTCATGAAATTTTATAGCTTTCTATGTTGATTTGAAAAGGATCGATAAAATCAAAGTAAGGGTATGGGTTGGAAGAGTATGAATTAGATATTTTTACTAAACACATTTCGGTATTTTGCTGGTATCTAGATCTGTAGAACTCCGAATGAGATGATTCTCATTTTTAAATAAACTAGAGGCATAGAGTTACACATTATTTGAAGGAATCAAATTTTAATTCAATCCCTAAGACTTTCAATTTTTGGATGGAAGTAGGGTATTCATTAGAAGCTTAAGATAATGAGAAACAAATGTTCTGAAGAACTCAAATTGTGATTCCAGTTTGAGGTTTCTCAAAATCTATTCTAAAGTTGAAGAAATGTTTTTGCTTACTTTTTATAATTTCGAATGTTGGGCTCCGGAAGCAGGGTCCAACACTTATCTTCATATTCTTCTATAAATCAAAATCCTTGTCTATGAGAAAAAATTCACATTACTTCTCTAGTAAGAAACCATTTATATTAAAGAATTAAGCAATATTAATTTCTTGACCCTCTTAACTAAAAAGTGATGAAACTTATTTCATATTGGTCTTTACTCAAATTTCAATAGAAATTTATATATAATGAACAATATGTTTTTTAATATCAATTATTGGTCGCCTAATGGTACATAGGACAAGAGTGAATTATGTGTATTAATTTTAACTTATTTAAAAATCTAATAATTGTTCATAAAATTTTAATCAATGGAAATTATGAAATAATTATAACAATAATAACAAAAGGTAGAGAAAGAGATGGAAAATTGATTTACATTAGTTCAAAAAAAACCTTTGTCCTCTGTTTACTCTTTAAGCTTTACTTGGATCCCTTCACATTATTTCTTCTTTATTATATGTGAAGAGAAACTCTTACAATTATCTTCCTTTGTCACGTGTAAAGAGGGACCTTTTACAAATCTTGTTTAAATTTAAGAAGAACTCTCACAATATGTTTCCCAAAAATTTCTCTAATTATGACAATTACATAACCACATACAACTTAAAGCTTCTCTTTCTTTCTCACACTTATGAATTAGGACTCAATATATATTTTCCAATGCATACATGCACCTAATTACTCTCTTTAGCCTCTAAAGACCTTTAACAATTATCTAGTATGTCTAAGATTTTTTTTACAAGTCTCTATTTATACTCAAAGGTACATTAAAATGTCATTAAACAAACAAACAAGTAATTAAAATAACTAACTTATAAATAGGATGGACTAATTGATCACCTACTATTAGCTAATCGAATTGCATTTGACTAAGGTATAGACTAACTTATACCTTTATCAAATATAATGAACTTATTATGTCCAAAATTATTTGATCCATTAGCTAGTTAATTATATAACTTTTTATTCCTATATCTGACTAATCGACCAAAAGCCTTTGGCTGAACAATTTGAAAACTTCAACTCTCAATCTTTTTAAAGATAAGAGATGCCATGTTGACAAAAACTTGATGCAAAACAATTTCAGGAGTTTCCTAAAGTTTTTTTTTGTTAAGATCAAAAGGTTTTCTTTAAAATTCGAAATAAAATTCCTTTTAATTATGAAAGGATTGTGCATTATGCCTTCTTGTCAATAATCATGTTATGATTGATTGTCTAATTCTTGAAATGAAAGTAATAAATTTATAAGAATGATTAGAATATTTTTTATTTATGGAATGATTTCCTTCTTTCTTGTTTTTGGTCCACTTAACTTGAATTGTTATACAACTCTCTTAAATGGCATATGTGCTTTGCTTAATTTTTCATCTATTGATTTAATTGCCTCTTTTAATTGCTTTTTCCTTCTATTGAACTTGATCTTCATCCTTTTACTTGTATTTGACCAATTAATTTACTGGTAGAACTAGAGATAATAATATATTTATTATCATTTAAACCATTGTTTAAAATCTCATTTAGGTTAACATATTGAATAGTAAAGTTATCACTATTTAATTTTTACATGTTCCTATAGGGTCTAACAACTTATTCTTGAAAAAGAAACTTTAAGGCCATAAAATAAGATATGCTATTAATTATTTACTATAAATTTGTGTTGATAAGAGGACAATTTTTAAAACAAGAGGTTGATATTGCTACTTTTTTTCCCAAGAAACTTCTTGAGAGATTCATGTTCTATTAATAGTTTATTATTGGATCTCACATTTTTTTAATATTTGATCTATATGGTTATGAACTACTAATTAATTACTATTTGTTTTCATTACATTTAAATGAACTAAAATAACTTACCTAGAAATAACAAAAAAAAACTAGAAATACTCTTGCTAGGCATACATTCAACTTCGGTATATAAATCCTTGATTTCTTGAGATTTGAAACTACTTAATAATCAATATTATTCAGTTTAAATTGAACCTTTATAGCAAATTTAATTATTTATTGATAACTAGTTTTTAAATGGATTAAATTATATTGATAAATTGATAAATTAGTTTTAATTTAAAATGGATTCAAATGTATTAGAAAGTTTCAAAATTAAAAAAATTCTTAATTCTCATTTTATTATATGTTAATTTAACTTTATTTATTTACTATATGTCATAGATTTTGTATATTTTTATTTACTAAAAATTATTATTTTCAATAATAGGAATAAAAATGTGCAATTTCAAACATTTGATGGTAACTACCACAGTTATCCATCATTTTAATAACATTCGTATGGTTTGATACATACCAATATCAATCACTAATTATACTTCTAGTCCTTATCAAAATTGCATATCTATTTTTTTTAAGAAAAAATTGCATATCTATTTAGAATTCCATATATTTGAAGGTAACTATCAAAGTCACCAATAATTTAGTAGGTGTGTATATATTTGGAGTTGAATTGTAATTACATAAAAATGAGCATAAGACTTCAACAAAGGTATATGTGATGTATATAATATAAGTGTTCTAGAAGTTTTTCGCGAACATTCTTCCTTATATATTGTATCTATTACTTTTAACGCATTTTCACAAGGCGTCTGATGTAATAGTAAGCGCGTGATAGGAAAAAGACTGATAGAGCGCTTTGAAATCATACTTTTGGCTGAGGCAACGCTACCTGTCAAGCTTGGACATTCACGTTCTTACCAAACATTTGTGTTGATGACTTCGTTCCTGCCTAATTATTGGTTCATGTTTTAAAATATAGACCAGACCTGTCCGTTCTGAGAATGATCATTGTTACTCGTACCGAAAAAGGACCGCTATAAAAGGTAGGTGTAATTGGTGAAACAGATGGATTAAACTTCATTCATTAAATAATTTATTTGAAATATAATAAAATATAATAATTTATTTGGTAATTTTATTGACAATAAATAAAAAGCTAATAATAAAAATAAGATAATTACCACTAAAAACATATAAAAAGAAAGTTTTCAAACTAAACATTGATTAACTTCACATCTGTTTTTGTTGATATTCAACAAATTTCAATCCACCAAAAACAAAAACATAAAGACTAATTTTGAATTCATAATTGAAATTAAAATTTTAGTTATAATAGGCGAATATAAAAGATTCACATTTACAATTTAATCATCCTTGATTAGTTTAATTTTAATTTTCTTTCTTCAACTTGTTTTTATTTACTTCACACCCAAGCTTTTTTTTTTCTTTTTAAATTACTAAATATTCGGGTAAGATCTTTCTTTATTTATAAGTAGACATCCAACTTATTTTTAGTGAGGACTCTTTTTTTCACCTTCTTTTTATTCATCTTTTGAATAAAGAATCTACTAAATATTTTTCAAAGTAACAAAGCCATTACAAGCAAAAAAAGTTGCCAGACCATTTTTTAAACAAAGCCATTACATGCAAAAAAAGTTGCCAGACCATTTTTTAAACAAAGCCATTACAAGCAAAAAAAGTTGCCAGACCATTTTTTAATTAAAATTCATTCCAAAAGAATAGTGCGTTTAAAGCTAAAACACCACCGCTACTAAAGTAATAACAAGAAGTCATATTCGTGCCTCATCTAACAGGACATGATGGGAAACAGACAGAAAACTGCTCTCAAAAGTTACCGCACCCCCAAGCTAACGAAACTCTAAAGCTGCATTTTTTTTTTTTGGGGTCATTGTATTAAAATCCTTAAGCTAGCTTGTTGACCAAGAGCTGTTCTCTTATCGAAGAGCTAATTTCATGGGCAGTTTAAACTTATATTAAAGATTTTAATAAAATTTGAGTTTCTTACTCATATTCTAAAATTGTAGTTTTATTAAAGATGATTATAGTGAAATTTTTAAAAATTTAAAATTCTAATTTATACCATGAACAAGTATATATAATTGTCAACTTCAACAATACTAACGATATAAACAATAATAATGGAATCCAATTATTAAATATTAATGATTCTAACAAATTTTATACATGATAATAAAAGATTTATCGTAATTCAATAGTAATTTCAAACTTATTATTAATTAGTCATTATTATAAGTTTTGTAAGCAACCTATATCATCTGGTATGCTCTTTATATAAGTGATTCAAAATTAAGTTAAAATAATTATGTAAGAGAAATAAATTTAATTTAAATTAGAATAAATTATATTTTGTAAAATATATATTTAAAAAGTATTAAGTTACTAAATACTTTAGACATGGTACATGTGAGAATTTGAAATAATTAAATAATTTTAGATACGGTACGTGTGCAAATTTGAGATAATTATATGAATAATGACTTAAAATGGTTATGATCATTCTAAAAATAAACTAATTCCATTAAAAATATTTTTATGAAAATATATTTTATTAGACATATTTTCTTTTTAATTATTCACAATTAAAATTAAGACGTAACTTCCATCTAGATATCTTTTTGAAATATTTCATAAAACTTTTAAAATCATGTAAGGTTTTTAGTATAAATTTTTTAAAATAAAAATTGTATTAAGAGAGGAGGTACAACATGTAAAAAACCAAGCCTTGGAAGGCATCAATGTTTTTAAAGAAGAGATAAAATCTTGATCAAAACATTTGATTTGCATTCTATCAACACTAAACAATAACCATATATTGCATGATCAGCTAAATAGTTTATAGATTATGCTCTAGTAGTGTGAGTTCACTCTCTAGTTTCTTTCCTTTTAGAAGAGATAAAAACTACGAGAAGAACTTTAATACCTGGGCTAGTTTTATGGCAATTGGTCGACTATATTTTATGAGGAAGTAATTGCATTCTTACACTCTTTAGTGATTGGATTAGTCAAAAGCTGCTCTTTTATACATAATGTTAGATTTGCAAGAACATATTCTTTGGAGTGATAGAATTTTATCATAATTGTGGACTAGCAAAATAAAAATTATTTTGTACAAACTCCGATTAATTAGATGTCAATGGTAATTATCTCTTTAATGTATCATTGGCCCTGTGTTCATGAGCTTGCTATGATGGGTAGGCTTAGCCCATGTATTGTAAAGCACAGAAAACCCTACTGCTAGCCAACCTTTAAATACAGTCACTCCATTGAAAACTACATGTGCTTTTGCTGATTAGGTTTTGGAATAGCAGTAGTCAATCCTCTACACCTCAGTCACGTCGTTTCACAAAAAACAACAATGGATTCAATTATTCCACAATTTCCAGGTATTTATTCATTCAATTATTAAATCTAGTATGTTGCAATCCTAAGGTTAATTAATTTTGTTGATTAATTATGAGATTAATCTGAAATCTTGTGTTAAATTTTCTTCAATTGATATCAGAGCCAATTAACCCTAATTGTGACTGCTAATTTTGGGTAATTTTCGATATGTTAATTTCATGAAATTTGAGATTTTCGTTTTTTGTTAATTGTGTTTTTTGTGAAATCGGTTTTGATGTTGTTGACTTGTTTCGATTTGGTGTCAAAGCATGTGGCACGTTTGTTAAATTTACCATTGTCTTTTAAAACCCCAAGAACTTGAAGAACCGAACCTTAAAATGTTTTCTTTCGTTTTTTTTCTAACCAATTCAGTATCTTATTTTATGAAATTGATTAAGGGGTTTTATAGATCTTTAAAATCTGAATCCATTGACATCAAATTCGTTGAAAACGGATCAAAATTGAGAGAGATATAACGATTTTTGCAAACTGGGTTGCGAATCGGGTCGGGCGACCCGAATACCAGGCTGTCGAGCGGAGAAGATGAAAACCGAACCGTTAGACGCTTCCCCACGTGCACTAGTGGCGCGTGTGGGCACGTGCGGCAGCCTCCGGTGGCCTTTTTTCTCCAAATTTTTTCCTACTTGCTCCACTTGCCCAATTCTATTTTATGGTATTTTTCTGAAATTTTTTAATGTTAGAAATTTTATTTTTATTTTTCTTAAATTTTAAAATTAATAAAAATATAGTGTACTCTCCGAATTTTTTCTTGAAAACTTTTGCACTTATTCCTAGTATCATTTGGGCTTGTGGGGTCTTGTGTACTCTCAGTGTTATATATTTATGCACCAAAATTAATTTTGGATGTAATTTATGCATATAATGTTATATTATATGATTACTATGGTTAATTTTGTTATTGTGGTACTAATTGAACCTATAGGAACAATCTTGGAGAATGTTATTGAACTATTGTTATTAATTCTGTGTAATTGTGAGCTCGCCTATCGTGAGACCAATTATGACAAATTGCTATTGTGATTTTGTTATTGGGCATACATTAGATGCTATGTTAATAATGCACTTACCCTATCAATTTGTCTTTATCAATATGGTTTCTAATGTTTTGTTTAATTTATTGAATTATGTCTTTAAAATTTTCAATATCCTATCAATATTAGCTTTAGGGCATAGTTTAATATTCTGAGTGATTTATGTTATAATTCGATACCGTTAGGCAAGATTGCAATTGCATGAGAACCTAATTTTGCTAGTTGGTGATACATTTGCTAAATCTCCCTGCTTTATATCAATTTCCAGCTTTGAATTCTTTGATTAAGCTGAATGGGACCAATTATGAGGACTGGCTTGAATCCTTGAATCCTTTTTTGACGATTTCTAATGTTGATGTTGCTCTCACTAAGGATGAGCTTGTACAACCCACTGTTGAGTCTTCTGCTGCAAATAGAGCTAAACATGATAAGTGGGTTCCTTCTAACAAGGTTTGTTTGATGATTATCAAGTACACAATGGAGAAGATCGTCAAAGAGAGCATCATAGAAACTGATAATGCCAAAAATTATCTCAAGTCTATTGGTGAAAAATTCCAGAAGATTGATAAGACTGAAAAATCTAATTACTTGTCTTTATTATCTAAGATCAAGTGCAATGGTGTGGGTGGTGTTCGTGAGCATGTTATGAAGCTTGTGAACTGGTATAACAAGTTGAAGGCCATGAAAGTTGTGTTGGGAGAGGATTATCTGATCTGGCAGGTGTTTGAATCTCTTCCATCTGAGTTTGATGTTCTCAGGACTACTTATCATGCTCAGAAAGATTAATGGAGCCTTGATGAGTTGATTTCCATTCTTATTCAAGAGGAGCATACTATATAGAAGGAAAAGTCTCACAGTATTCATCTTACTTCTCAAAAAAGTTATAACAAGAAGAAATTTTATAAAAACAAACATGGTAAGCCTCAATTTAAGAAGAAGGGGAACGACAAACTTGCATTACCTTCTGGGCCTGGTGAGAGTTATAGTGCAAAGCCTAAGCCTATTTTTAATGGAGCTGCAACTTTTATCGTGAACATGGGCATAGGTAGCGTGACTGTGTGAAGTTGAAGAACTGATTGGCAAAGAAGAAAGGTATACATCAAATCTTTGTTTATTTTGAATCAAATCTGGTTGATGTTCCTCCTAATTCATAGTGGTTAGGCACTGATGCAACTATTCATGTAACGAACTCATTGCAGGAGTTCAAAAGCAAACAGAAACCAAATAAAGGGGAGTTGACGGTGCAACTAGGAGATGGATTTAATGTTAATATTGAGCACATAGGAGTAGTTTTTTTTAAGTTGAGTAGTAGATATGATTTGCTTTTAAAAGATACTGTTTATGTATCTTCCATGAGAAGGCATTTAATTTCAATTTCTGTTTTACACAGTTGTGGATACATTTTCCATATAATTAATAATGGTGTTGATTTGTACTATGATTCCGTTGTTGTTGGTTTTGCAATTATGCGTGATGGATTGTTTATGCTAATTGCTAATTCTTGTCATTTTGATCGACCACATGATGGTGTTAATATTGTTATTGGAAAGAAACGTGGGAGAGTTGCTAAAAAATCTTCTATGTTGTGGCATAAACGGTTAGGACATATCTCAAAGGCGAGAATGGAGAGGTTGATTAAGGAAACTATTTTGCATGATTTGGACTTATCTGATTTTGACAATTGTATTGATTGCATAAAAGGGAAGTTTACAACTAAAGTAAGAAAGGAGAAAATGACTAGGAAGGAGGAACTATTACAGATAATTCACACAGACATTTGTGGACCCATTGATGATTTTTCTCGGTATGGTTGGATTGAATTGTTGCATATGAAATCTGAATCATTGGATGTTTTTAAGTCACAGAAAAATGTTATTAAATTACAACAAGGGAAGCAGATCAAATGTGTAAGATCTGATAGAGGTGGTGAGTATTATGGTCGGTATGATAAAACTGGAAGAAACCCTGGCCCTTTTGCTAGATACCTGCAGGATTGTGGAATTGAGGCGTAATATACCATGCCTGGTACTCCTCAATAAAATGGGATTGCAGAGAGAGAAATCGTACTCTCATGGAGATGGTTAGATGCATGCTTAGTCACTCTTCCTTACCAGAGTTCTTGTGGGGAGACTCCTTAAGGATTGTTGTTTATATTCTCAATCATATGCCTAGTAAGTCTATACCAAAGACTCCTTTTGAGCTTATATCAGGAAAGAAACCCAGTTTGAAGCATTTCTGTGTTTGGGACTGTAAAGCTGAGGTGAGGACTTATAATCCTCAGTTAAAGAAGCTTGATCCTAGAACTATTTCAGGTTACTTTATTGGTTATTGTATTGGCTCAAGAGGTTCAAGATTCTATTATCCCAATCACACTACTAGAGTCATTGAATCAGATCGGGCTGTTTATTTTGAAAGGGACATAGAACATAATGAAAGACATGAGTCTCGTGTTGTTGATTTCAAAGAGGATCGTGTTGTTGTTCCTACATTTATTGTTTTTTATCCTGAGGCAATTTCGTCTGCTCTGATTCATGATGATGTTGTTGATCTAGGAAATGATGTTGAAATTCCTCAACAGGTTGGCATTAAATCTCAAGTCCCAGATGTGGTTGTAGTTCCACCTAGGGGATCTGAAAGGATTCCTAAATCTACTGAGTCTTCTAAATTCTGAGACTATTACATTTACTTGGAAGAGCATGAATTTAATTTAGTTGAAGACTCATATCCAATTTCTTTTTAGGATGCCATTTCTGGTCCTTATAGTTCATAATGGTTGGCAGCCATAGAAGATGAGCTGGCTTCTATAAGTATGAATGACATTTGGGATTTGGATGAATTACCCAGTGGTTGTAAAACTGTTAGGTGTAAATGGATCTTTAAGACTAAACGTGATGCTAGAGGTGAGACAGAAAGGTACAAAGCCAGATTTGTTGTAAATGGGTATAACTAGAGGGAAGGTATAGACTGTAAAGAGTCTTTTTCTCTGGTTTTTACTTAAGATTCATTACGTATTTTGATGGCTTTGGTTGCTCATTTTGATTTAGAGCTCCATCAAATGGATATGAAAACTGCTTTCCTAAATGGTGATTTGTATGAAGATGTGTTCATGAATCAGCTTACTGCTTTTGTTGAGAAAGGTAAGGAAAAGATGGTATACAAATTGATAAAATCCATTTATGAGCTGAAACAAGCCTTTAGACAATGGTACTTGAAGTTTGACCAAATTGTTTGCTCCCTTGGCTTCAAGCAAAATGTTGTTGATCAATGCATTTACTTGAAGAATAGTGGGAGAAAATTCATTATTCTTGTCTTATATATTGATGACATTCTTTTAGCCAATAATGATATGGGTTTTTTTTTCTGAGACTAAACAAATGTTGATAGCTCATTTTGATATTGAAAGATCTCGGTGATGCTTCTTTTGTTCTGGGCATTGAAATTCATCGTGATAGATCTCGAGGTGTTCTTGGTTTGTCTCAGAAAATGTATATTGAAAGGATCTTAAATAGATTCAATATAAAGACGTGTAATCCTTGCAGTGCACCCATTCAAAAGGGTGGCAAACTCTCGAATAGCCAGTGTCCTCAAAATGATAAAGATAAGTCAGATATGGAAAAGGTCTCATATGCTTCTGTTGTTGGTAATCTTATGTATACTCAAGTTTGTACATGTCCTAATATTGCTTTGTTATTGGTGTACTTGGGAGATACTTGAACAACCCTTATGTGGGTTATTGGCAAGCTGTGAAACAAGTTCTAAGGTATCTATAAGGTACTAAAGATTACATACTCACTTATAGGATGCCTGATCACCTTGAGGTGATAAATTATTCTGATTCTGATCATGGTGACTGCCCTGATGATCATAAATCCACATCAGGATATATCTTTATGCTTGTTGGAGGAGCTGTATCTTGGAAAAGTATTAAACAAATACTTATAGCAACTTCAACTATGGAGGCAGAATATGTGACCTGTTACGAAGCTACTCGATAGGCAATATGGTTGAGGAATTTCATTTCTTAGCTTTATTTTGTAGAGAGTGCTTCCAGACCTCTAACCATTTACTGTGATAACCTTGCTGTGGTGGGATTCTCTCAACTATGCAAGAACTTTAACCTTTCGAAACATTTTGATACAAAGTATATGTTTGTTAGAGAGAAGGTTAAAGAGTTTCAGACCTGTATAGTGTATATACCCACCGATCTTATGGTGGCAGATCCTCTAACCAAAGGCTTGACTGTTAAGGCTTTTATAAGTCATGTAACTCGTATGGATCTATTTAGATCTTTTAATGCCTTGGATTAGTGGGAGCCTATCTTTTATGTTAATTTTGATAGCAACATTTATTTGACTATTTTGTTATTCAGTCTAAAGACTTTTGCTTATAATTGTTGCTATTATTATTATTGCCATATACTTTATTGATATATTGCGCAGATACATGTAAATGTTTGTTTATATATGGCATTATTTGGAGACAATTTGTATCCAGACTAATTTTGTTGTTTTGAGATATTTTGTTAAATCTCAGTTGGCATCTTGAGTGGATGCTTGGGTCTTTTTGATTGGAATTACACAACCAAATCACCATTTTGTGTGCATTTCCTTATGACACATTCTGTTTAGGTCATCGAGATATGAGTATCTTGCATATATGTTATCAGTACTCCTATCGGGTCTGATTTACTTGTAACCTCATTTTGGACTTATGATTGAGAGATTATTGACTCTACTTAGACATCCTATTATGGCCACATATTGTTATATTAATTTGAGGATTTGTTTATGTTGTTCATTAATGTTGGTTATGTTGTCCAAGTAGGAGAATGATAGAAATTTATCATTAATTTTGTGGACTAGCATAATAAACGTAATTTTGTATAAACCTCGATTAATTTGATTTAATTTGATGTCAAGATAATTGGGCTTGATAATTATCTCTCAAACGTGTCATTGGGCCTGTGTTCATGTGCTTGTAATGATGGGTAGGCTTGACCCATATTTTGCGATGTACAAGAGGCTCTACTGCTAACCAACCTCAAATACAGTCCCCCCATTGAGAACTGTAAGAGTTTCTAATCAGGGTTTGAAATAGCAATAGTCAATCTTCTACATCTTTGTCGCTCCGCTTCACAGAAAACAACAATAGACGCAATTGTTCCTTAATTTCCAGGTATTTGTCCATACAATTATTGAATATAGCATGTTGCAATCCCAGGGTTAGTCAATTGTATTGATTAATTATGAAATTAATCTGTAATTTCGTGTTAATTCCTTCAACATCATCTAAATTTAACCATGACGGAATCAAACTCTCCAATCCTACTAAATACAATTCTTTCTCACAATATCCTTAGATTCAAAGCATTAACTTGTCTGAAGAAAACAAGTTCAAGTAGTGTTGATAGCATTTGATCTTCACGGATATGTCAAATGCTCACTCTCATCACCCATAACTGCAGATTCTTTTTCTCTATAATACCTTAAGTGGCAACGTTTTAATCATTTAGTTTACTATTTTTTCACAGCTTCTCTGACCATCTTCATATCTCGGCTTAGTTTTGGGTGCTCCACTACACCCAATCTTTGGCATGCTCTTCAACAACAATTTATACAATAAACTTTGTCCTAATGCTCCCTCCTTTGTCAAAAACTCCACACATTGAAGAAAAAGGCGGTCATAATTATTGAATTTATGTCATTTGTTTCCACAACCGCTGATGAGTTAGTTGTTGGCGTTTACATTTTTGAAGTTGATCTTATTCTGTTCACCCTCAATAGACTATTGATAGAGTATGAGTCCTTTATCACTGTCATAGAATATCAGGATTCCTCTGTTTCCTTTGTAGAGCTTCGAGTGATGTTACTGATTCACAAGCAATGTTTTTAATCTCTTCATTCCCTACCGTGTCCTAGGGTTGCCCTTGTCGCATCACACAATCACTCCTTGTATAACACTTATGATCACTCTCACAGAACTGGAGGGGTCATCAAGGAGAGGATGCTCTTTAATAAGTATTGTTAAAGAGCATCCTCTCCTGGTCAGGCCTTTACTCCAAATGGGTCATTGGGCTTGATATCCTTATTTAACTCAAATGGACCTATTACAAATCTAACTCACTAGCCCAATTTCTCTTCCACAAATCACTTTAGTAACCAAGTCTAATATCAACAGAGGCCCAATAATAATTTTTTTAGATTCAAGCCGAATACCCAAGGTCAGATTTTTTGAAAGTGGGGACATATTGCAGCCTACTGTCGCTTTAGATACTCTAAATCCAAAAATAGATAATCCAAATATCCTTGCAATAGCCTTTTCTACCATAAATATTTAGCCTAATCAAGGTACTTCACAATTTACCTCTAGCAATATAACAAAATAGATACGTGACACTTGGGTACTACCCACATGACCTGTGATCATTAAATTGTGGAAATATTCTTACCTTCTGATGGTTTGAATCAACGATTTGTCGGTAATTGACATACTATCTCCATTTCATTTATTAGTACCTCTACTCTTTCTACTAGTTCTCTTCCTCTTTTAACTTTGTGACATTTTAATTGTTCCTTATCTTACTAATAATTTATTATCTATTGTTAAATTTGTCACTGATAATTCTTTTCTTATTGAATTTAATCCTTCTAATTATACTGTGAAGAACCTCAAAACTAAGATACAACTCCTCGTAAGACCCATCCACAATAATCTCTATATAATGAAAGATCCTTTGCATTTCAAGAACCGTGTTGCCTTTACAATCTCTTCTACCTCACTTGATCTATAACATCAACGTCTAGGCCATCCACGTCAGTCTACACTCTTTAGTTTGGCTAAATCTTTCATATTAAATCCAATGTTTTTAATCCATGTAATTCTTATCTTTAAAGAAAAATATTCATCTTTCTTTTCCTCTCCTGTCTCGTATCTGTACATAACCCTTACAACTTATTCACTATGACATTTATGGGAATTTAACCATATATCTCATTTTATTGCTATCACTAATTTATTATTATTTTTGATGATTTTAGTCACTTTATATGGATTTTTCCCTTATCTCATAAATCACATGCCCTACTCTACTTTCAAACTTCCAAAACTACTACTGAGAATCTTTTATTTACTACCATTAAAACCTTTCAATATGATGGAGTACTTGAACTCATCAAAGGCACCTTTTCCATCTATCTAACCTCTTATGGGATTATACTTCGTATTTTCTACCCTTATACTCCCTAGCAAAATGGTTTTGCTGAATGAAAAATTTGCCATATCACTTAAATAGGACTCACACTTCTTCATCATGCCTCTCTTACCAAAATTTTCTAATTTGAAGTATTTTATACTACTACTTATCTTGTTAATCTTTTACCCACACGTCATTCATAATAAATCCCCACATGAAATTCTTCTTCACACTCCACCTTCTCTTTCTCACCTTCATGTTTTTAGTTATATTTGTTTTTATTTTCTAGGCTCTACTCATGTGTCTTCCTTGGTTATTCATCTCACTATAAAGGCTATCGCTACTTTGAACCAATTACTTGTAAAATTTACATCTTTCATCTTGTTTGTTTCCTTAAAAACTCCTTTCTCTACAAAAACCCATCCCCATTCCATTTTTTCATCCCCCCACTTCGTTACTATTTCCTCTTTCCTCTTTCCCCCTTTCCCTTAAAGACTCCCTCTAATCTTCTACCTTTTAACCACCTCCTTCCTCTCATCCCATGATCACGTGATCACACTCCCGTTCCATGAATTGTCTCTGATTATGTCACCTTTTCTACCACCTTTCACTCCCTTCCATCTGATCCAACCTTTTTCACGTAAGCCATCAAATTTCTCCACTAACAACAAGCTATGCTTGATGAGTTCACTGTCTTCCATGGCAATCACACATTGTTGGACCCCGAATGTTTCATAGAAGTTAGAACTATGTGAAGGAAAATTTTGGCAAGTGGTCATGAGTAAAGAACAAATAAATGAAAGTTCTTGAACAAAGAATTTATAGACAAGAGTGAAGTAGGGAATGAGAGATGTGGATAGATTTATGATTTGCTATGGTGTTTTGATGGATAAGAGATATTTGAAATAGAAGGAATTAAGGTGAAAGTTAGCAGAAAAATGAAAGCAATATTTGTGTAAGCAAAGTGATAGAGAATCGGTATATATGTGTATGTTCTACCATTGGTGTTCATGATTTGTTATAGATTATAAATTTTTCTTTATGGAGAACATTGATTTGAAATGAAGTTGAGAGGAAGAATCATGTCTAAGCATGAAAGTTGAAAATACAGAAAAGTAACAAAACATAAATAGGTTGATTATGAATTTTGGGTTTTGATGATTTTGCTTAACTAAACATGTATATTTTGGAGTAGTATGAATTTATGGTGAATGAGTTGATTGAAATGGAGTAGAAAAACTAGGAATAAAGGTTTGAAATGTTAGTTTTTGAAAATTTGAAGTCTGAAGTCTGAAAATTTTAGGAATGAATAATAGTGGAGAGTTGAATTTTTTATCGAAAAGTTATATGAATTTTTTGGGTTGATCTAGAGATATTTTGAAAAGATTGTCTCATAAAAGTTGTAATTTATCCTTCTAATTTTCCATTGATATAAAGTATGAAATTTTTGGACAATGGAGTTGGAAGATATGATCATTAGAAGTTGCGATGCTGTTTAGGATGGAACTTTCGGGACATCCACATTGATTTGGAATTTTGACCCTTATAGAGGCAGAAATTGTTTTTAAGTTTTTGTAAAGGTTGTATATGATCTTTCCAGCTTTCTAATGATATGAAGTTTGTAAGTTTTGGATATCGTACTGGGAGGTTATGATCCTTACAAGTGTGGTGTTGCATAAGATATGCATATGGGACAGCTATGGAAATTTGTATACTGACTTCAAGGATATTTTTGGGTTGATGTGAGCTGATTTATGCAAAATAGCCTTCTTAAAAGTTGTAGATCTTTCTTTTAGCTTTCTAACGATATAAAGTTTGTAAATTTTGGATATTGGAGTTGAAAGATACGAGAATTACAAGTTATGAGGTTGTATCGTCTTAGTTTGACTTTTTGCGTCTCAGTTTGACCGTCTCATTTTGCTTCGTCTCAAAATGACGTCAGCATCGTCTTAGAGTAACGTCACTATTGTCTCAGTTACTGTTCATTCGTCTTAGTTTGGTAACTAAGACGCTTCGTCTTAGTTTTGCGTCTCAGAATGACGTCAGCATCGTCTTAGTATGATGTCATCATCTTAGTTACTGTTCATTCGTCTTAGTTTGGTACCTAAGACGCTTCGTCTTAGTATTGACGTCAACATCATCTTAGTATGACGTCATCATCTCAGTTACTGTTCATTCATCTTAGTTTGGTACCTAAGACGTTTCGTCTTAGTTTTGCGTCTTAGAATGACGTCAGCATTGTCTTAGTATGACGTCATCATCTCAGTTACTGTTCATTTGTCTTAGTTTGGTCAGGACATATTCTGGTCCAAATTTGATCCCCCAGATGATAGAATTGGTCTTTAAGGTCTTCATGAGAGTTGTAAATCTTGAAGTCCTCTTTCTATCCATTTGAAGAACACCTAAATATAAGTTTTATACAGAAAGTTATCACCATTTTTCCAATTCGTCTCATGACATCAGCAATTCGTCTTATGATGTCAGCATCGTCTTAGTTTGGCCAAAACATCTTCTAGACCAAATTTTATCCTCTAAATGAAAGAATTAGTCTTTGAGGTCTACATAAAAGTTGTATATCTTGATTCGTAAGATGTTGTTCTATGTCTCTGCCAAAAATCATAGCCATCTGAAATGAAGCGAGAAAGATTGAGTGGAAAACATAGGACGACTACAGTGAGTGTACTCTTAAATAGTATGAACTGGTGTTTTCTACTGAATGTACTTCAGCATTTTGAGTATATCTGGATCTATAGAATTCCAAATGAGATGATTTCTAATTTCTGGTAAACAAGAGGCATGAAGCTACAGATGGTATGAAGAAATTGAAATCTAACTCAGTCTCTAAGATGTTCAAATTTTGGATAGAAGTTATGCATAGTATATTGTTATGGACAAGAGCAGTCTCTAAAAATGTTTGAAGTGTATTTTTTGAATCACTAAACCAAATTGAATGATTTTGGTGTCCTTAGAAACTTAAGACAATAGAGAAGAGTCTTCTAGAATAAAGCTGCTATGTCAGAATGTTCAAGGGTATTTTTGGCAAGACACTTA
>JAOSBK010000206.1:34819821-34830535 GCA_027568895.1 Erythroxylum shatona
TTTCATACACACAAATCACATTAATTTACAATCACATTTCTTTACACTTATACTGGGAAATGTCATGAATGCATGTATAGTCATTTTTCATGTGCAAATTCACCATTCATAAGTATGCGGATGCTAGATTATGCATGAGCATATCAAGCGTTTATAAGTACACAGTGCCCACTCCAAATTATTATTCTACCCTTCCCACTAGTAATGGGATGTTACAAAATAAGTTTTTAAAAAAGAGGCATTTATATTTAAAGTTCAAATAGGGAATTATTTTGCCTATCTTAGTTCTTTGTTGGCTATAGTCCATTAGCTAGAGCACTAAGAAACAATCTATTATCGTATGCTTATCCACTGAAGTTTAACATCATGACATTGCATTTGTTACCGTTGAAGTCAACTATTTGACTAACTTGATGAAAGAACTTGCTATGTCAATTCTAACACCTCCCATAATTTATTGTGATAATACCTCCCAAAATTTATTGCGATAACTAGAGGTTGTGAATTGCAATGAATGAATGATGTAATGAATAGTAAGTTGCCAACACACATTGATATTTCGCAAGGCCATCCTGTAGACAAGATCCAATCTACAAAATTGTTAGGTGAGTTAGGGAGTGAGAATAGAATTACCTTGCATGAAGCATACTAAGGACTTGAAGGAAGACAGCCTTCTTGAAAATGCTTTGTATTAAGATGCAGTAATTTTTCAATTTATTTAACTATATGCAATATTGTTTTACTTATTTTAAAATTAATTACACTTTTACTTATTATTCACTTATGAAATTGAATGTTGTCAATATTGAGAACACTAATGCTTCAAACTGGATGACTTCATTATTGAAATAAAGGACCAGGGATTGTTGTTATTGGTTGTATAAGTTTTATAAATCTTTTCCTTCTAATGCCGAAGCAAGGAGACATGTCTCGAAATGAATGTTTCAAGAAAATTGAAATAATTTATATGATTATTGGGCCTCTCTCAAAGTTTAGGTTTGTTTTCTTTCCCTTTACATTTTCTTACATTAATCTTGTTAGATGATTTAAAGACTATCTAATCTTTTTTATTAATTTAGGAAAAATGTGAGAAGGAAAAGGTCAATAGAGGAAAAATGAAAGCATTTCACAATTAAAGGTCCAAATCATTTGTAGTCACCCAAAATGAATATGTAAGATCTTTATTTATGAGTTATAATTATTGATAAGTGTAAATTGCATCGTGTTTTAGGGTATAGTTTGATATGTGTTTAGCCGTTAATTCGATCACTTGGTATATGTTTAGGTTAAAATTGAGTTAGTTTGTGATTTATTTGTGTTTTAAGAGTTTTATGGGATAGTACAAGTCTTTGAGCTTCAAAATTATATTTTTGAGGTATCTTGATGTATTTGTCAGTGTTTCAGGGTCAATAACGAAGAGCGGAGGAGTTTTAGAGGGAATCCGAGCCACAACACAGGCCCACGATCGTGACTGGTAGGCCACGATCATGACAAAAGCTCTAGGTTTGACCTACGACCGTGGCCTGCATGCCACGATCATGATAGAAGCTCAGGGAATGGCCTATGATCGTGGCCTCCGTGCCACGATCATGACAGAAGGCTTAGATGTGAGTCACGATCGTGGGCTGTGTCATGTAGACGCACAGACACTCACGAAATTCATATTTCGAGGTATTTTTTGGACCTTTCGAACCTAAAAAATCCTAAAGTACCCAAAACATAAAAGAGTATAAAAAGAACATAAAAAGGTAGAAAAAGGGAGCTTCTAGGCAACCACTATTGAAAACCCTAAAGAGAGAAAAAGGAAGAGGAAGAGAAAAGGTAGAGGAAGAAGGAGGAGGAAGAAGAAGAGGTCTCGATGTGCTTCCTAGATTAGGAGGTTTTTTGACACTGCTGCCTTCCTAGATCGTCCATTCTAAATGTCTATTTCCTTTTCATTTCAAATTTATTCATGTATAAAGTTTGCATGGATTGTATGATGATAGATAGTGGAATGATGATGATGTTCTAACTTTTTTTTTGGGATTTTATTTTGATTTAATGATAATCTAGTCGATTGTGTTATATGGATGAATATCATGATTTAATTACATTCTTGCATAATTCGGTAATAAACTGAGAGGGTGAACTGAATAAAATACGATTAAATCTTATTAATAATAGTTAGGCGATTTAATAGGAACCGTGATAAATCATATTGGTAATTGTACGGAGAAAGATCCTGTATGATGTTCCAGTAGTTTATTAGAGTGCTTCAGATCTAATTAGTTTTGGATAATTTGTGAATTGATAGATTGCAAATTCCATAATCTGATTAGGATTTATAGTTTAGGGTTTAATGGTTATAACTCAAGAGATAGTAATAAGCCCTACTATAGTCTAGAACCGACACTCCATTGACACATATTGGCTAGGTTAGCATTAATGATAAGTAAAATCTCCTCTCTCATTACTCTGTAAACTCTTAGGTTAAATTTCCATTGTGTATATTTAATTTCTGATTTTTTTGGTTGAATTTAATTCTCATGATTACTTCCATTGCATTGTTTATTTTGAGTTTCATAAATTGTTGGCCTTAGATTTTAGGATTAGGTTAGTCCCCCTCTCATGGGATCAACACCTCTTATCTTATAGTCGCAACCCATACGCTTGTAGTATTTAAGGGCTTATAAATTTTAAAGCTCAAACAACACGATCAAGTTTTTGGAGCTATTGTAGGGGAGGTGTAGAATTAGTTTAATTATTGTAGTCTAATGCATTTCACCATCTTTTGTGATTATCGTAATTGATCACAAGAAAAAAGTGTAGGATTTTTGGGCAAAAAGTGGAAAACACATTGATTTGGACATCACAAGGCAACAATGAAGAATCCAGAAAATTAGATATCAAGAAGAGATAAAAAGAACGATCATGGAAAATATATATTATATGCAGCAAAGGACTCTTACGGATTTCAGTAAGCCCTAATTTAGTTGGGGAAATCATCATCCTTATATAAGCATGTACACTTCAGTGTGGCAGAACCACATAGATTTCTATTGGTCTAAAAATGTAAGTACTCACAAGGGACATAAAGACCTATTAGGATTAAAGCAAGATGAGTTCAATTCATGGGATTCCAAATTGGAAAAAATCATGGATAAGCTAACAAATATGGAAGATACCCAGAAGAGACTAGAAGAGCAATTTGATCAAGTAATAGAAAATCATGCCTCTTTTATTCACAAACTGGAGATTCAAGTGAGACAACTTTCCTGTGAATTTTGTAAGAAAAGTGTGGAAGAATCTTTGAGAAATATGGAATTACATCAATGAGAGCAATATGAGGCCATCATACCTAGAAATGTGGAAGAGCAAGAAAAACTAGTGGGAAATCAAGCTAAACCCCCACCTTGTAGAAAACTAAGAGATGAAGAAAGAGGATAAATAAAAGAATGACAACTCTTCTTATTATTCCTTAAATCTTGATATACCATGTTTAAACATCGAAAAAACTTAGGTAGATTTCTATGAAAAGAACCACATCATTTGGATTAGTAATAACCAAGTGACATTCAACATGTATGGGGCTTTAAAGAATCTGGAGGAGGGTGACTCATTCAAAAAAATTGATGTGCTCGAATCTTTGAAGGAACGAGAGGACGAAGGATAGTTGACAATGGATATCAAGTTTGAAGAAGCTATGAAAGTCTCTATTCAAGAAGCTAAAGAAGAAGAGGAGATGAGGGCGAATGAGGAAGACCAAGAAGAGAACAACTCACCCTCTTACTGGGCAAACTACTGGATTCTATGGAAGATGTAAGGAGTTTTGTTATTCCCTATTTTATTAAGAGTTTTCTTGAAAAAGGACATTACTAAGCTTAATTGTCTTTCATAATTTTATCAATATTGTCTTTTTGATCATTTTGCAATTTATCGCTTACTTACAGGTTACAAAACTGATGTTGAACAAAAAGGGTAGAAGTAAGTCGCCTATAATTGGTTCTGGTTGAGTTTCTAATGATAGACGGTCAACCTAATGACGTTAAAAGAAGCACTGCATAATAGGAAGAGTAGGGCATTAATTTTGATAAAGCTGATCGTGTTAAACAGAAGTTAAGAAAGGATCTTAGGGGGTGTGTATAAAGGCGAAAGATGAAAAAATCAAAATTGGTGAAATTATTCTAGGCCACGATCGTGGCATATGGCAGGGTAAATCTATCCATGTGATTTTTAGCTAAAAGTTTTACCATTTTACCCTTCCTCCAGTTATATATTCATTTCCTACTTGATTTTTTCACTCACTTTTGTTTTAACTTTATCTCTCTAAGTTTAGAACCTTGAAACGCTCTCCCTTCTCTCTAACTAACTTCCAAATTTCCACTTTATTCTAACTTCCACCTACTTGTAGTCTATTATGTTATGCATTAAGCAATCAGTGAAGCGCAACCAATCATCAAGAAGAAATCAAATCTAGGGATAAGGGCGAAGGAACAGGGCGGTGAATTTCAGAGCACCCTTCCTAATCTACATAAAGGAGGAAGGTATTCGATTACAATCCCTTAGTGTTAAACAAATAGTAGTCCCGAAATACTTTCATTTTGCTATGTTTTATAGGCTAGAATTACGAGATAAGATCGAGAATTTAGTAGAAATAATTTAGTGGAGCAAGTTTATACATTTCCAATATCTTGTTTACCAGGAGCTCACCTATGAATTATTTACTTCCCTTCAGTTCAAAACTAGTAACCCTAAGGAAATGTGGTTTAGATTACGGGACAACTTTATGAGTTGAACCTTGAAATTATGAATGATATTTATGGTTTCTTGAAATCTTCCATTGTGGATCAACATGATGAATTTCATGTTTCCTGCTATTGGAACTAGCTCACTGAGTTGGAGTGGTTTGATGCTAAGGATGCTCACAAAAACATTATGCGAAGCCATGAGCACTTATTGTTACATAAATTTATATGTCAAATGGTTTTTGACAAATCAGAAACCAACTAGTGCATGGATTACAATATCCCAATGTGCACCTCCACATAAGTACTAAATGATGTTGCTGTGACTCTACATAAGAGTAGCAATAATTTGGGTATGGATTACCTGGTTTTTACAATTGATGAGTACTACGGTGTGGATTGTCGTGGTCTAATTGCCTACTATCCTGATTTTCTAAATCACCATCACTTGTGGCATGCTAAAATTATAAAGTCCTATAACATGGAACTTTGGGATCTTAGTCAAAATCTCATGTGAAGATCGAGGCCAGTCATGCAAATTCTAGCACAGCATCACTTCAGTAGGCAGAAGAGGACTTGACCAACAAGGAGTTCTAAGAGGAAAAAGAAACAGAAGAACCTAGTTGGAAGAAGCTACTTGATACAATATCCGCCAACACCAAAAAAATTACAAACACACTTGTGGAAAACTCTAGGACGATAAAGGAGATGATCCGTACATAACGATATCAGAGTTGGGATATACGTCAAATTCATCGATACTTCAAAGCTTAAGGCATACAATTGCCACATTCAACTCCATCCCATCACCGTAAGTTTTTTTCTAACCCTTTTCTTTTAACTTTAGTTTTTTTTTTTAATTTTATGTTACTTCCTTCCATGTGTGTTTGTTTGTCTCTTTCTCACATTAAGGACAATGTGTTTTTCAAGTGTGGGGAGGGTTGTGTAATATCCTACCTCCTAAAATTGTTAAGAGATTAAACTGTTAGATTGAGTCACATGATTTATTTTATTTAAGAATTTACGAGGTGTATTTCATTCACATGTATAATATTCGTATACACATATGAATCATGATTTAGAAAATATTGCAAGAAAGTATATGCACTCAGTTGACATATTCCGGGGTATAGAATGAAAATAAATGTGATATAAATGTGCATTCCCAATATTTTGAATTTTAATTTACCAATAACATTAATTCGTGGATTATAATTAGTGAATTGGGAATTTATTGTTACAATTGAGTAATTGATGAGGTGATACGTGTATCTAGTCTAAGAAAATTTTTAAAGAGCTAGACAAATTGATACATAGGAATTTAGGTTAATTAGGCCTATGAAATGGTGAAATGTGGCATTGGGAATAAGTGACAAATGGTTTAGTTAAATGGATGACAAGTGGCTTGAGTATAATTGTGAAAAGTAGACCTTTAAGTTTGTGACAAATGGCACTTTAGACTTGTGACATGTGAAGCAATGTAGCTTTACAAAGGGTGACATATATAGCCTTATAATTGGTGACATGTATAGCCTTCAATTGGTGAAATGTGTAGCCTTACAATTGGTGAAATGTGGAGGCTTAAATGAGTGACATGTCAAGCATAAAGTAAGTGACATATGGACCAATAGAATAGTAACATATGGACAAATAGAAAGATAACATATGTACCAATAGAATGGTGACATATGGACTAATAGAATGGTGACACATGGATTAGTTTGACCTTCTTAAATTTTGTAGAGGAAATGGATGGAAAGGCAATAGAAGTGAGAGTAAAGGTTAGGTATAAGGTTAGAAGAGGAAGAAAAAATGAAAATGAGAAGAGAAGGAGAGAAAAAGGGGAAGAGAAGAGGACAAGGAAGTAAGTTATCATGGTAAGTTGAAATTCTGGTTTCAATTTCATCTTTCTTTTTCGATCCGTCTTTTATATTCTTAGAGAATGAATTTGAAGAAACTTAAATAACAAAAGTTGTAGATATAGTCTTAACTTGACCTTTGTGAAAGTGGATTGGCAAAATAGTGAATAGAGCTCGAGTTATGCTTTTTTCCCTAATACTGCATGTGATAGACTCCTGTGCAGGAACATTGTATTGTTTCCTAATTTTTGAGAACCTTAGAGTCCGAATTAGTGAAAGTATAAAACATGAAAAATGATTACCGATGTATTATTAATGCTTCTGTAAAACTTTTTTGTTAGGAGATGTATTGATAATGATCTATTGAGGGTTGAGCATTGGTTGACAGTCTATTTCTTACAAGAAATATGACATAATTTGGATGGAGATTATATTTTAAAGGGAGATGCTGTTTGTGTAATTTTTTGATAAATTAAGAATAATGGAAGTCTAGTTTTAGGGGGCACAAGAATCATGGCATTCGGATTTTTGTAGAGAGAGTTATGATTAAAAGAGGACAGCTTGTTCATAAAGAAACATTAGAAAAGAAAGGATGTAAACATTGCACATAAGGTTAGGTTAGCTTGATGGTTAAGGGGACATTGAGCTGAATTGGTAAGTGAATTATTAACCTATTAATATATGTTAGAATAACATTTATGATGATTTATTAGGGATGAATTTGGTTGTGGTGATGTATGAATATCAGACTTGGAAATTTTAGTGATATGAAAGGAGATAAGAGAGAACGAATAGTGGAGAGATTCCATAACTTTTGAGATCGTTGGTGGTTACTCCCTCTAGTCTTCATAGCTTCCTATTGAGATGATGGTGAGTGAGTATGAGTGCCGATTTACAAAATTGGCCCAATATGCAGCTAAGTTAATGATGAGCGAAGCGGCTAGGTGTCGAAGTTTTGAAGCAAGACTGCACTTGGCCATTAGAGAGAAAGTGGTGGCATAAAATTTCTGCGACTTCTAACAGCTGGTTGAAGCAGCATTGACAGTGGAAAATGTGGAGAACATCAAGAGTGCAGTGAACAAGAAGAGAAAGGGGAGAGAATAGTCTAAGAGGGGAGGTGGTACTTCTATGCCCAAAAGGAGTACTAGGACTTTCCTTGTACAGTCTGAGGAGAGGAATAGTAGTGCAAGTAGACCTAGACCTATGAGGACTTCTACTATTTCTCATCAAGCCTCAACGGCTGGAGGCAATAAGAAGGGAGATGGGGATAAGCCACCTATTCCCAAATGTGAATACTGCGGAAGGTTTCATAGAGGGGAATGTTACCATTTGACTGGAGCGTGTTTCAATTGCGAGGAGAAAGGACACATGGCAAGAGAATGCCCTCAAAATCCAAGACATGAGAGAAGTCAAATGAAAGCTTCAAAGAGGGTTGAGATAGTGGGACACAGGACAGTAACGGAAGTGGGAAGATCTGATGTGGCCAGGAAAGTGAACCCTTCAGGGAGACCGAGATGACAAGCACCAGCTAGAGTGTTTGCTATAAGGAGGGAGGATGCAAAGATAGCTCCAGAGGTCGTAACTGGTACGGTTAAATTATCTGATGACGATGTAATTATTTTGATTGATTCGGGTTCTACCTATTCATTTGTGTCATCGAGTAGAATTGTGCATAGGAGAAATTTGAGCCTATTAGATTCTTCTTTGATGGTGAGTACTCCAATTGGCCAGTATATTATTATTAATCAAGTTTATAAAGATTGTGAGATATGTATTGGTGGAGGACAATTAGTGGTAGATTTGATGCCTTTGAAGATGGGGGGATTAGACGTGATATTGGGCATAAATACGTTAGAAAAATATCATGCCAACTTAGATTGGAAATAGAAGACAGTGGAGTTTGAGCTGGATAAGGGAAGAAAGGTAGTGTTTGTGGGAGACAGAAGGTCAATTCCACCTAGAGTCGTTTCAGCTCTGATAGCAGAGAAAATGATGAGAAAAGGATGTGAAGCATATTTAGCCTATATGGTAGACACGAAGGCAGATAAAGAGAAGTTAGAAGATATACCAACGGTCATGAAATTCTCGAATGTCTTTCCTGAGGAGTTACCAAAACTATCGCCACCTAGGGAAATTGAACTTCTCATTGAGCTTCTTCCGGGGCACAATGCCAATATCAATTCCTCCTTATAGAATGGCTCCAACAGAATTAAAGGAGCTTAAGGAGCAATTGAAAGATTTATCAGAGAAAGGTTACATTAGAACGAGATCTTTGCCTTGGGGATCTCTGGTCCTTTTTGTGAAGAAGAAAGATGGATCGTTAAGAATATGTGTGGACTACCGAAAGCATAATCATGTCACTATCAAGAATAGATATCCACTCCCGCACGTAGATGACTTGTTTGATCAGTTGCAAGGGACAAGAGTCTTTTCTAAGATAGATTTGAGATTGGGTTACCACCAGTTGAGGATAAAGGAGTCCGATGTGTCAAAGACTGCTTTTAGAACACGGAATGGCTACTTTGAGTTCTTGGTCATGCCTTTTGGGTTGACAAATGCACCTGCAGCTTTCATGGATTTAATGAACAGAGTCTTTAGACCTTTCTTAGACCAATTTGTCATTGTCTTTATTGATGATATTTTGGTCTATTCTAAGAGTAATAAGGAACACGAGGAACATTTAAGAATTTCTTTGGAGACATTGAGAAAGAATGAGTTATATGCCAAATTCGATAAATGCGAATTTTGGCTAAAAGAAGTAGCATTTCTTAGACATGTGATTTCAGATAAAGGGGTTCATGTGGATCCAAGAAAGATAGAAGCAGTTGTGAAATGGGAAGCACCTAAGAATGTGACTAAAGTGAGAAGTTTCTTGGGACTAGCCGGGTATTATAGAAGGTTTGTAGAGAGCTTTTCTATAATAACAGCTCTACTTTCTAAATTGATAAGAAAGAATCAGACATTTATATGGACAGAGGAATGCCAGAGTAGTTTTGAGGAATTGAAGAACCGACTTACAACTGCACCAATTTTGACTTTGCCTTCGGGAAGTGATGGATATACAGTGTATAGTGATGCCTCGAGGAAGGGATTAGGCTGTGTGTTGATGCAGGATGATAAAGTGATTGCTTATGCTTTTAGGCAATTAAAGCCTTATGAGATGAATTATCCTAAGCATAATTTGGAGTTGGCCGCCATAATCTTTGCATTAAAAATTTGGAGACATTACTTGTATGGAGTCACCACCAGGGTATTTACAGACGATAAGATTCTTAAATATTTGATGAGCTAAACGGAGTTGAATTTGAGACAAAGAAGGTGGTTAGAACTGTTGAAGGATTATGATTTGATGATAGATTACCATCCAGGGAAAGCTAATGTAATAGCGGATGCACTAAGTAGGAAGTCAACTATGGCACACGTGGAGACAGTATACCTTCCTTTGTTGACGGAATTAGCCAAACTTAAAGTGATAATGAGATAAGCCAAATCTGGTTATGTACTAGCTAATTTTAGAGTGAGACCAGTATTGAATGAAAAGATTAAGAAATTGCAGGAACAAGATGAGTATTTGAGTAGGACTCACGAAGGGATTAAAAGTGGTAAACCTTCTGGAATAGAAATCAGAGGAGATGGATTGATGGTGGTAGGTAACAGATTATGTGTTCTAGATAGGTTGGAGTTGAAAGAAGAGATTTTAGATGAAGCACACAATGCACCTTATACTATACACCCAGGAAGTAAGAGAATGTATAGAGATTTGAAGGAGCATTTCTGGTGGAAAGGAATGAAGAAAGAAGTTGCTGAATATGCTAAAAGATGCTTAGTGTGCCAGCGGGTCAAAACTGAACACCAGGCGCCTTCAGGCAAACTTAAACCTCTACCGATTCTGGAATGTAAGTGGGAGAAGATTACGATAGATTTCTTGATGGGATTGCCGAGGACTAACAAGAAGCATAATGCGATATGGGTGATTGTGGATAGGTTAACCAAATCCACACATTTTTTGCCAATTAAGCAGACAAATTCTTTGAATGTTTTGGCCAAGAAATATGTAGATGAAATAATCAGACTTCATGGGATTCCAAGCTCTATAGTTTCAGATAGAGACCCCAGGTTCACCTCCAGATT
>JAOSBK010000206.1:34850382-34872317 GCA_027568895.1 Erythroxylum shatona
TCGCAAAACTCACCCAAAATTTGCAACTATTTTTCAGGATTAGAAGAATACCCCGTAAGGCCAACGGGAGTATAACTACAGTATACAAGTGAAGGATAGAAGTCGGGATTAGTTCGCGTTTACATTACATTTTCCTATTTTGTATCGAATTGCAATTTTTGCAACTTATCGTATAAATTTGTATTCCTAAATGACTCAAATGTTTTATGTTTGTGAGAGGGCCTTAATGGCTATTGAAAATGGTTACGAATGAGTGTGGGCCCAAATTTGAGTAGCAATTTTCTGCATATTATGTTATTGTTTTCAAAAAAAATTATACCGACTTTTGAATGATTAAGTGCATTACCACGCCACCCTCACAGGGCACAGACTCGGATATCACCATCGATGTCGGGTTCGGGTCATGCGGGAGTGGGGTGCTACAGATAGAGTGGAGGATGTCACTTTCTTGGCCACAGCCTAGTTTCTTGGTTAAGTAAGAGGCAAAGCTCAATTGCTCTATCCACTGCAAAAGTTGAATATATGTCAGCTGCAAGTTGTTGCTTACAGACATTATGGATTAAGTACCAGTTAGAAGATTATTCAATACGAGAAGAACAAATTCCAATCTTCCGTGACAACACAAGTGCTATCAACCTATCGAAGAATCCAATACAACACTCAAGGGTAAAGCATATCGAAGTCAGACATCATTTCCTACGAGACTACGTACAGAGGAAGATCGTAAGTTTACAGTTTGTTGAGACGAATTATCAATGGGTAGATATCTTCACTAAGCCATTGAGTGAAGAAAGATTCAAGGAAATCAGATGAAACCTAAACATGGTAATGTTGAATGATCAACCATCTGACACGTCATGATCCAGATAAAAAGTCAAGGTAATAGTAACAATAAGTTACAGACGGTAACTTCTGTCAAGAGAAAGTTTTAGAGGGAAAGCGTCTCAAATCCTTGAGAATATCACCTACTCTAGAAAACTCTTGAAATAACCTGACATCGACTCTTCAATAACACTCAACAAAACATTTCATTACTCTGTTTTGATATCAAACTCTCTTTGCTCACACTCTCAATCTTAGAAACTAACATCACGTCTTTGAGAAATACATTTGTGCGTTTAGTTCTCTGTTGACTACAGATACAAATGGAGCAATCCATGACTAGTGGAAGACACGTTGATTTCGAGCCTTTGAAGAAAGACCAGATGGATATCGAACCGGAGATTGTGGTAGCTGGATGGAAGAACTTCTTTCAGGTTCATGAGACAGTATACCTGAATGAAGTATATGATTTCTGGAAGAATGTAGAAGTAGTTGATACGTTAGTATCAGTGTAGAGAAGATACAGATCAATCAATAGCTATATGGATGTAGTGACCTGAAGGAGAAGAAGGCCTCAAGTCTTGTGTCAAAGGCTAGGGTTCTACATTCCCTACTCTTCCATTGTGTTCTACTAAGAACAGGATCGAGGAATCTGGTAACGATGTTAGATGAGCAATGTTTATTTCATCTACTCAATCACCAGCCCATAGATCTTCCATACCTAATCCTCAATTACATGATAAAGTCGAAGAAAGACTCGACTACCCTACCGTATGGAATGATATTGACAAGAATCTTCAAAGAATCTAGAATTCGTCTTGAGATAGCAAATAGAATGAAGATTGACATCAAAAGCGTCATTGAGGGGGAGCGTGTTGTCAAACAAACTTTGAGTGAAAAAGTAACTCCCATAAGAAGATCAAAATCTCAAATCACTGGAAGAATGCCTACAGAAATATTTCTCAAAAAGAAGAAAGTCAGGTGCGCCAGACAGAAAAACAAGCATCCTTGAAGAGAAAAGGGGAGACACTATTTTCGGAGAAATCCAAACAAGCAAAAAGGTCAACTAGACTACAGACCCTGCGTCAACAAGAGCAGAAGAAAGGTAAAGAGTTGACTCATAGTGAGGACTCTGGAAAGAAAGCACCGCATGCAATCAGATCTTTAGTCTCAATTTTACAAGAAGATTAAGTAAAATTGGCTAAAGAAACTGAAATTAAGAGGAAGTTGGAATTTGAGAAGAAGAAACCTCAACCTCAACAACAACCACCTAGGCTGATTGAAGAAAGTAAGAATCAGAAAATTAGTCAGAAAAAGAGCACTCCAACTACTATTCAATAAAAGAAAAAATCAGTTGAACACAGTCCAGCACAGGTTAATCCTTCTCAACCAATGAGAAAAGAGGATTTGAAAATAAAGATCATTGAAGAAATTGAACCTGCAAGGAGTAGAAGCTCTATAATCATAAGAGAACCCCTGAGAAGGTTGGTCAAGGTACAATTTGAACCAATTATAGTAAATAGTCGTACAATACATTTATTGAATGATGGAAAGAAAAGGTTGTATAGTGTTCTACAAGATGAGAAGTTAGAACCATATCCAACACAGATGATCAAGCAGAAGTACACTATTTACCCATTTACAAAAAGAACTGTGATAAAGATTGTACTTGACATTCAACCAAGACCTTACATTATTCGCAATGAAGATAAGGGGAAGAAGAAAATGTATCCAGAAGGGATTACAAGTGATCTGACAGAAGATCATATTGAAGAAGAAATGAAGAACATAGATGCAGCATGTTATGCAGCTCAACAGAGAGGAATCTATGTTTCCCATCATATCTCAAAGACATCAGGAAGTCATTATGGTCGCGTCACCATTGATGAAACTTCTCAGGTAGTTGGCAAAATAACAGAAGGGCAGTACAGAACCATCAGAGTTGGAGATATTAATTTCAACATAGAGACTCTTGTGCACCTAATTATGCATATTAGACCCTTGAGCTCTATATCTTCAATTGGAGATGTACTACACTTATTTGGAAAACAAGTTCCAAAGCTACCTCGTCCTGATGATCTTGATCTCCCTAATAGGAACTTATCTTTCAAACCTCCTACTATTACAATTATTAAACTAGATGTTTTACCTTCAGAATCATTTGGTACTATTATTGGTTTTGAAAAAGCATAGCAGAAGATTGATGCATCCTTAGTCGAAGAAATTCATGGAAAGGTTAATGATCTGTGTGTTTCAATGTGACTTACATGAGGAAGTAGCTTATATACGACAAGACCTCAAGTTACTCCATACTGAAATGCAACAAATGTTCTCTGAGATTTTGAAGCATCTTCGATCATGATTTTTGATTAATAACAAATAGAGGGAGAAGTGAAAAAGAGAAAGATAGGGGGAGAAGAAAAGAAGAGTTGAAGAGAAAGAAAGGAAGAAGAGGAGAAGAAAAGAAGAGAAGTGAAAAGAAGATAGTATAGTCATACATTTTTTCAATTGTATATCTTCTTATAAATAATAATCGGTTATCTTTCTAAAATTATGATTATTTGTTATCATCAAAAAGGGGGAGATTGTTAAGTCAAAGTTACTTCACATCTAAATAATTTTGATGAAAATCAAATAATAATAATATTAGAAAGTGATGAAGCTGAAGCAAACTAAGACGAAAGCAGAATCCAAAGTAAGACAGAAGTTGAAGCAAACTAAGATGAAAGCGGAAGAAACTAAGACAGAAGCTGAAACAAAATAAGACGGAAGCAGAAGAAACTAAGACGGAAGCAAAAGCAAAAGTAAGACGGAAGAAACTAAGACAGACAGAAGCAAAAGTAAGACGGAAGAAACTAAGACGGAAGCTGAAGCAAAAGTAAGATGGAAGCGACATAACACGAAGAACCGATACTACGTCGGAAAGTTAATCAGTTTGAGTTAGTTACAGAACTCAACTAAATAACTGTTTCTTCAAAGATCAAGAAATAAGAAAAAAGATGTAGTTAATTAAGAAGTAGTTGAAAACGAAGATTATAAATACGAGTCGAAGTCGAAGACTAAAAAGCTTAACAAAAAAACTAGTGAATTCAATTAGTGTTTTGAGATACTGATCTTAAGTCTTTTAAACACTATATTTGTGTGAAACATAAGAGCTATCATTTCTGTAACAAAGCTCGCAATATCTTTCGGTAAGAGAGAAGAAAAGCTGAGAGCCTGAAGAGGCCAAGTGAGAAAGAGAATACTTGGTGTAAGAGACCTG
Source organism: Erythroxylum shatona (assembly GCA_027568895.1). NCBI lineage: Eukaryota > Viridiplantae > Streptophyta > Magnoliopsida > Malpighiales > Erythroxylaceae > Erythroxylum > Erythroxylum shatona. The sequence goes on from JAOSBK010000206.1 coordinate 34,854,467, forward strand.
AAGAGGCTCTATGAAAAGAATACTTGTACAGTTTGAAAAGAATAGTGAAATCTCATAAAGGATTCTGAGGACTTGATATAGGCCACGGTTTGTGGTGAACGAGGATAAAATCGTTGTGTCAACTTCTAAACTCTCCAATTTTAATTTCTATTGTTTTATACAAGTATATAAAAGTTAATTATAATACATCGTGATTCTTACTCAATAGTTTGTAAGAAAGCTAGTTTTCAAAGAATTTTAAAAAGGGGATTGTATTCACGCAAAAAGATACACAATTCAACTCCCTTCTTGTGCATTTTATACATTAAATATAAAGTCTATACTAACTCGTGATTTACTTCATTTTAAACATGTGTACTACATTCATTGATATTATAAATGCTCTTGAAGGCCAAGGAAAATATTATAATAATACTGAGATGGTGGAAAATTGTTTAATTCTCTTCTAAATACTTAATAAGTTAAAATGATGGTTGTATAATAAGTCAATGATTTGAATGCACTACCATTGGAGGAGCTTATAGGATCTCTTCTCACATACAAGATGAGAAACAAAGAAACACAATAGGAATAGGTTACTCCTAAAAAAAAAGGATTTAACATTCAAAGATTTAAATAAAGAGTTAAGTAAAAAGAAAGAGGCATCCTCAAATGAAACTGATGAGAAAGATATATCACCCCTCACTAGAAGATTTAAGAAATTCCTAAAGAGAAAGAAGATCTCTAAAGGAAATTACTTGAAGGAGGGTAAGGTTGATTGTAGAAGAAAATTAACTAACATTATCTATTTTTAATTTACAAAAATAAGCCACATAAATTCCTAATTTCCTTTCCTTTAAGATGGTGAAAAATATTAAACAAATGAAAAGAAGGAGAAAAGGGATTACAAGAAAAATAAGGCTCTCAAATCCTTTTACTTCGAATGATTCAAATGATTGAAGAAGTGAGCATTCAAAATAAGAAGTGGTTTACATGTGCTTTATAGCTTATAGTGATGATGAAGCACCATATTGTTCTTAATGTTATAATAATGATAGTGATACTAAGTCATCTTATGATGAATTGGTTAAGAGTCCTGAAATTATAAGCATAAAAAGGAAAAAGAAACTATCTTCAAATTTTAAAGAGGCTAAAAAATATTGCGGTACATGTATGAGTGAAAATGAGAAGTTAAAGAATGACTTGCAATAAATCTTAATGTCTCTTATCAACAATTTCTACTACCATTTGAAACTTAATTCTACTACTATTTATCAATTGTTATGCCATTTGTTATTTTTCATAGTCCAAAAATACCCATATTTTTAGAAAATTCTTAAATTTCACCAAATATTCTAAATCACTACTTATACACACCAACTCAATTTTTAAGACACATAATCCACAATTCACATTAAAAACACATTAAAATAATCATTTATACCCAGAAAATATCAATTGAATGCATAAACAATTCATTGTAACATGCACAATAATCAAATTCATATGTATAAATGATATATTATATATGAATATGAAAATGCATTTTTTAATCTCTCATTGCTATTTCTCCTTAACAAAGATCTAGGGTTCTAACCCTTAGTATAGAAACGAGATGTTACAATAATACTTTTAGGGCATATGTTAGAGCCTTACATTTCTCTCCCCCTTAAAAAGAATTTCATCCTCGAAATTTATACCTGTATCTCCATAATGACATACTGGGTTGGATAAAACTCTTATCCAAAAATTCTTATAACTGAATCTTGAACTCTTTTAACTCCGTAGGAGCCATTCTATAAGGTTCCCTTTCAAATAAGAGCAACACTAGATATAATCTCAATAGATATTTCTACCAACCTCACAGGTGGCAAACTTGATAACTCTTTTGGAAACATGTTAAGAAACTCATTTACTACTGGTATGTCTTGTAAGTTCAGCTTCTCCCTTTTTTAATCAAGTATTAAAGCCAACTACACCTTACAACCTTTTCTAAGAAATTTTCTTGCTTACATGGCTGATGTTACGTTAGTTAAATGACTAAACTAAATATCATTCACCACTATTTGTGAACCATCAGAATCTTTGAGTACAATTGTTTTTAACCCACAATCAACTACAGTTTGGTATTTGGATAACTAATCCATGCCCAAGATGAAGTCAAATTTATGGAAGGGTAACTCTATTAGATTAGCAACAAATTGTTTCTCATAGACCATAATAGGGCAATCTTTATGCACTCTATTCATATATACACTATGGCCTAATGGACTAGTCACGTGTATATCATAAGTTAGTCGATTTACTAATAGCATTCTATCATACACTCCTTAAAGGCTCAGGAGGAATCAAAACTTATTAGTCTCTCCCTGCCACATTATTAGTTGAATCCTCTTTATTTTAATGAGGTATTTCCATTTCTACTATTTATAAGAAAATAGAGCCATCTGCATTAGGCCAACACAAAACCAAACCCTGTCACACATTGCTAGACTCTTATTGATCAAAATTGTCTAAATTGCGTTATGATACCGCAAAATGTAACACCCCCCATGCGGAGCCTACAACCATCCACACATAAGGGGAAAATTTTTCTTGAACATGCATTAACGCATACATTTCGATTCAATACTATACATATACACATTGCAAAACCCTCCAATGCTTAACATTATCATTTAATAGGAGTAAAATATCTTTACATTTACAAGGTAATCCAAAAGAAAACATACAATTTCCTTTAACCATTACATGTATAATAATCTTTAACCAAAAACACCTTCCAAAAGTATTTTTTTTCTATCTATTGACCTTGACCCTGGCATATCTTTATACCTCAAAGTTGTTGAGATTATCAGAGATAATGTATGGAATTGGTAGGAGGCCACAATAGAAACTATAAGAACACTGGAGCCCTTACCATACCAACTAGAATGCTCCCAACCTGATAGATTTGGAATGACTAACAAGTCCCTCCAAAACATACACAAATGCTTTGTCCTACTCCACCTTGAGACCTCTCAATCCTTGTGTCTCCTAGTATAAATTAGCCTGGCATAAATGAACTAGCCCAAGGTATTCTTTTATCCTATGGCTAGCTTTCTTAATAAATTGCAAATAAGGGATAAACTTCTATTCTCTTATGTCTCAAATCACCACTCCTTGTGTTTTTTGGATAATGAGTCTATTGATCATATGTTCTTTGAGTGCTCTTACCCAAAATTAGTATGGACATATTGTCTAGAACATTTTCAGATCCACTTATTAATTTGACAAATCTTCAAGCCCTTCTAAATTGGTTTAACCACCCCTCAAACTACACAAACATTGACCTTCTTCCTATTAACCTCTCTGTGACTGTTTATAACCTCTAGTTTGAAAGAAACCATTGAACATTCAAAGACAAAACCGTGGAATTTGGGAACTTAAACACTAGAGTGGTCTTCCAAGTTATGGAACTTCTTGACTAAAACACCGAGGGAAGGTAACTATTGGTAAGCATTATTTCTCTAATATTTTGTTTTGCAGATTATTCCAGTTCTTGACAGTAGGAGACTAATCCCTACTTATTTGTTGGTTTCTTAAAGAATCGGAAGCATTTATATGGTTTTAACAAAGGAAGGATGGGTGAGAATTATGCAAGCATACGATAGACATCTCATACTTGGGGCCAAGCTATTAGGGACAACATGGGTGCGAGAAGCAAGGGAAATGTTGGACTCCATAGCTGGAGCCCAACAATCCGGAGTCATAAAGCGTAAGCAGTTTCCTTGTAGGGTTATTTCAAAGAATCATTATTAGTTGTCATCTTACAAGGGTGGCATGCCCACACTAGCCAATCACTAACATCACAATTTGACTTCTTCAAAAAAATTATAGCTCTTTTTCTCTAGTTTGTTTTGAAACAAAAACCACCTCATTTGGAGCTCTATAGCTTAAGATATGCCTAAAAACCCAAAATATGTTCATAACTCGATTATACTCTTCCAACCGATGCCTCATTTTATTTCCATCAATCTTTTTTAAATCAACACCAAAAGCTATCAATTTTTATGCAGAGGTAGAAAAATGTATTAAGAATCTATTTCTTCAAGAGTCACTTCATTTGGAGGTCTAGTGATGAAGTTATAGCCAAAAGAATTAAGTATGCTTATGTCCTCAAATCATATTGTACCTCTCTTGGTAGAATTCGTACAACTTTCTCTAGAAACCTCGGATTGAGTTCATTCTTAAACGGTTTGAAAGAAAACTTCTAAATCTACAATTACATGAGACTGCAAAGTGATATTTTTCCATCTAAGTGTCAAAAATGCAAATTTTTGCAAGTGTATAGTGTATGTCCATTAAACAAACATGTATGTCCGCCTAACAGACATACACAAGATTGGGGGCCATTTTAGTCTCGAAAAGGTCTGTTTAATGGACCTAAAGTCCGTCTAATGGACATAGGGGATACCCAAGCCCCTCTAAAGCCTCTCCAATGATCCCTACATCCATTCTAACATTTCTTTCACTTATAATCTTCTCAAATTCACCTCTTCCTTCTAGAAAAATGTTCCTCACTGTCTTAATTTTCTAATAATACTAAAATCATTCAATTTGGATTGGAAATCTGAAAGTTATACCCTAAACATTTCTAAACTATTATTATAATGAAACAATATTATGTGCTCAACTTCCATCCAAAAATTGAAATTCATAGAGATTGAATTAAAACTCAATTTCATCAAATAATTTGTAGGCCTGTCTTTAGTTTACTCAAATTAAAAATCATCTCATTTGGATAACTATAGAAAAAGTTATGGCTAAAACACGTAAGCATACTCAGTGAATATGTTTCAACTACATTTTTCAGCTTTTAACTTCCAACATTTCACATACAATAGTTCTAACTTCCGAGAAATGTTTAGGGTCCAATAGGAAAAGGGCTGCACCTTATCATCCTTGGTATTTAAGCAAAGGAGACCCCAACTTTTTTTTTTGCAAAATAGAAGAACACAATTAAGAAGCTTCAACCATGAAGTGTTGACTTGAATCTGCGGTTTTGTAGTAGAAATGATTGACTATTTTAATTATTATCTTACTATGTTAATGTGCAAATGTTTGTGTTGTTCGTTAAGATGTACCTTCCTACAATGTCATCTTCGCTTGTAGATATGTATAGGTTGGGTGTTGTGGTATGTTTCGGTTCATAAGGAACAATTTTTGTAGAATTCCTCATGTTCTTAGGTAAGACTATTCATTTTGGTATTGGTAAGAGATTTGCCTCTTGGGCAATCTCATGGCTTGTACATAACTCCTTTTGATTTATTTAAATTACTGATGTACCAAAAAAATGATAACTAGTAACACTAATTTTTATTACGATTCTTTTATACATAACAGTACTTTGCTAGATACAAAGCGATTTCCTAATTAAATTTAGGAGACTCATTTTCCCTTCGTACCAGAAGTTATTTCTTGCACTATTTCAAATGATATATCAAGAGCTTCCCTCCCAATTTTACATTGCGTTAAGCATCATATGATTTGGGATCCTTTAAAACCTTGCCCTAAAGTATTACCATGCACCTCTGTTTCTGTACAAATTTAATCAAAGGGAACGTCCCCATAGTTCCACATAATGAACAATTTTCTTATCCGAATAACAAACCTCCGCCACTTGCATCACTTCTAGTTCCTGGGAAGCAAACAGGTAATTATAGACTAAAAAGAAACAATTACAAGGATAATTAGGGAATTAGATATAGGCTTTACTCAATGTGAAGCACAGATCGTAAAGGCTTGTTTGAGAAGAATGCCTTCAAGTTGGTGAAGATTAGCTCCTGTACTGCTTCCAAGGATTCGGGGGTGAGAACCGCACGATGTGGAGACAACACAACGTTTTCAAGAGCAAACAGTTCTTCAGGTACGTGAGGCTCGTTCTCAAATACATCAAGACCTGCGCCATAGATGTTCCCTCGCATCAAAAATTGCACTAGCTCCTCCTGGTCGATGAGAGCACCTCGCCCAACGTTAATGATAAGTCCTTCACTTCCCAGTGCTGTCATTACGTCCTTGTTGACAATGTGACGAGTTTTTGGAGTCAGTGAACAAGTGATAATCAGAATATCACTATTGGCAGCGAGATCACAGACAGTGGGATAAAATGGGAATAGAACAGATGGCTTCTTCGCCCTTGAATTGTAAGCAATGGTACAGCCAAATGCCATAAGCCTTTTTGCAACTTCAGACCCAATGGCCCCAAGACCCACTATCCCAACTCTCCTTCCTCTCAACTGAACAATGAAATGAACAAGTAAATTAGGTAGTAGAACGTAAGCTGAATATGCACTTATGTAAGTATATAATAACAAAGGCTATTACCCTTGATCTGTCTTAAATACAAATATTTCGTTTCTAGCCTAACTTAATAATATTGAATCATACTATAAAGGGAACCCTCCACTCCCTACTACATTTCAGAATTTGGACTTGGTTAAAACTTAGAAGAGAAGTAAAAGATCATCTTTAACCATGTAACTCAACCTTGGGGGCAAGCCGTATACTTTGTTTTTGGTAACGCCATCCATGTCCTAGATATTTTCATAACATGGATCTTTCTTATAAAAATTAGAACCTAATTCCTTCCATGTTGGTCCTGAGTTCCTAGTTCTATTTGTCACTTTATACTCTTTTATTGGTGCAAGTTGTATAACAGACACCACATTGTCAAAATACTAGTTAACCGACATATATGGCTGTGGCTCTAAGCAGGGTTGTATCAGAGTTTCTTTTGTACAATGTTTTCATTGGTCACGCCCAACATCCTTTGCAAGTTTGGCCAACATGGCCCTGAACAGAGATGAACAGAATTGCTTAAGTTGCTGGGCTAGAACAAAAGGTGTTTCGTATAAACTCAATTGTCAACATTTCATCACCATATCTATAGCAAGGAAGCTACCTAATTTAGTCTTCAATTGTTAACACATCTTGCGATATGTGTTGAGTGTCCAAAGATCTTGGAAAATGTGACAGGTAAGATCACAGTAGATAGATATTAGATCTAAAAGATAAAGACTATAAGAGAGGATTATCTAAAGATAGTGGATGTAACATTCATAGATAGATATAATCTCTTATCTTGATAGTTGTAATGTAGATAAATCCTATCAGATAGAGTCCTATTTAGACGGAGATGTCATCTTATTGGATAATGTGATATAATCTAATTAGGATAAGTTGTGATATAGCTAGTTGAGTTTAGTTAGGATTCTGATTTAGCTATCAATCCGTTCGTGCCTATAAATAGCTCATTTGAGCCTTCCTCCACACAAGAGATAGGGAGTGCGGCAACAACATCAAAAAGTGAGGATAATTAGAGAGGAGACAAAAATTGTTGTATTCTCATCCTTGTTTGATTGTTTTATAGATTAGTTAAAGCTTTGTTGATTATGATATCAACTTTAGTTTCAATCTTGAAACTTTGTGAGACAACTTATTATTGTGGAAGGTGAGAGATCAACTTTTTTTGTAAATCCTTATTGAATTTAGTGGATTTATTTATCGATTTTTCTTATAGATTTTTCCCTCACACTGAAGAGTTTTCTATGTTAAATCTTGGAGTTTGTTACATCATTTAGTTTCTTATTAGCATATTTTTCTACTACTGCAACAAGGAGAGATCTTTCTTTTCATTAGTATTTGGTTGATCATTTAGAGAGTTATATATTTATCTCCCATCAAATGGTATCGAAGCCATCGCAATGGAAGATGGAAACAACTCTATGGACAAGTTAACATCATTAAATTACTCATTATAGAGGCCCATAGTAGAGGACCTTTTATATTGCAAGGATCTCTTTGATCTTATTGATGTGGACAGAGGTGTGAAGGATGATGTTTATTCAAACCTGAAAAGATATTAGACATAGAATGGGAAAAGTTGAAGTGGAAAACTCTGGGCACTATCAGACAATGGATTGATATCAACATATTCAACCATGTGTCTGATATGTGCTTAATTGATTCTGAATTTATTCCATAACACTTAGTGTTTAGTGATATGAAATGCTTAAGATATTCATTTTAATTCATATTTAATTGTAGGTACAATTTAGAAGCGAAGGAGCTAAAGTGAGTCAAAAGGATCATATTTGAGCTTTTTTCAAAGATTCGTACTTACTTTTCTTCATATGCAAGAAGAAGAAAGATTAAAATGAAGATGAGATAAGAAAGCACCAAAAAGAATGAAGACTATCTTTGGAGACTCATGGAGGGCTAAACATTCCGATATTGGTTCAAAGGTGACATTGATATTGTAAAACCTGGTTAAACATATTTTTCATTATTTTTGTTATTCTTACTCTCTTTATGGATTGATTATGTTATCTTGTGTTTAGTGAATTGGGTATTGTGTAAGAATGATTAAATATTCTATTTAAGTATTTTTATGTATGACCTCGTTGCTAAAATTGAATACAATATGTAATAGTTGTTTTTTTTATTCATTTATGGAAACTAATGTCTTTAATCATTAGGGATAACATAGCATAGGTTAAATGACCCGAGCTTGTGTGATTATTTCCTAGATTAATCTGTTTTCCTAATTCATAATGAGGTTGTCCAATTAATCTAGAGATCTTATTCTAGATTGCTTGATAACTAGGCTTAATTAACGATGTCTTCTTAATTAAATTCTACATAAAGGACAATCGGGGTTAACAGAGCTTGTTATTAACCTATAAATAATAGTTTCTAGGAGAGGTATAAGGATAACAATTCAATAATGTATGTTTAATTAAAGTGCAGGTCGAGATTAAATCGATGATTGGGTCCCTAACGCTTTCATCACTTTTCATCATTTTTGAATGGTTTCCTTTAATATGTTTTCATTATTTTAGTTCATTTTAGTTTCTCATCTTAAAGCCAAACCAAAACCCCCCATTAAACCTAAACACCAATTCTTTTCATTTCAAAAGCTTTACATGCACTCTTTGTGGCATCGACATAGACTCATCACTGCTATAATTGTAGGTCTAGTTATTTTGAGTAGTGTTACGATGCGTTACATCAGTGTCTTAAGAAAAGAATCCTTTTGAGCTATGAAAGAAGCTATAAGGTCTATGTGAAAGGAAGATTGCTTATAAATAAGGCCTCTCTGATTAAGAGGCTTGTGAATTTGAAGTTAAAGATTGGAAAATTTGTTTTGAAGCATCTAAGTGATTTCAAGGACATATTCGACAAGCTTACAACAATGAAGATCATTCTTAATGACGAGTTTCAAGCTATGTTCCTGTTGAGTTCATTACTGGATAGCTGGGAAATGCTAGTGGTGGAGATTAAAAACTCAACTCCTAAAGGTATACTCTCTTTATATATAATCAAAAAAAGTATGTTTCATGAAGAAATCAAAAGCAATTAGTAACTGCATCTAATTTGTAAAAAAAAAGTCCTATTGTTTAGAACTCATTTTTTTAATTTTTTAAGGAAAGGATCCTCTACTTTTTTGTATATCTAGGAGATCTATCTATAAACATGATTAAGCTTGGGTGAAACTAAGTAGAGGTTTGAACCAACTGATGTTGAACGTTTTTCTTCTTTTTCTTTTTTTTTTTGATCTTGAAATAAAGAAAGCGAGTAAAATGAAATAAAAATATATATTCTATATGGATATATAGAAAGATCTTCTATCTGGAAAAAAATATTGCGTCTAATAGGATTTGAACCTATACAAAAAAAAAGACGCTTCAGCTAATTTTCCTCCTTATCCGAGAGTTATCAATATTTACCAAATATGTTCCTATTTAACAGAACACTATTGTGAGAAACTAAGGGAAGGGCCAAAAGTAAGGGTCCTAATGGTTATGGCAAGTCTGAAAATAGTTCAAAGTCCAAAGTTGACAAAGATGTGAAGGCATGTTGCAATTGCAATAAGCTAGCACACATTAAGAGGTTCTACTATAAGTGAAAGAGTAGTCAGAAAAAGGAAGCTCATCAGGATGATGATGATGATGATGATGATGATGATGATGATGATGATGATGACGATGATAGGAGTATAGCTACAATTGCTTCAGATACGAATGATGAGATATCATTAGTTTGTAAAACTACTGAATGTCTCCATGTCAGTAATTTTGGTTCTAAATGACTGATTGATATAGGAGCATCCTATCATTGTATTTCAAAAGTGAAGTACTTCTCAAATTATAAGAGCGAAGATTTTGGAAGTCCAAAGATGGAAAACCAAAGTTTTGCTAAAATTTTCAGTATAGGTGATTCCAAATTCAGTCAAATATTGGATGATTACTGACCTTAAGAGATGTACAACACATCCCTAATCTAAGGCTGAATCTGTTATCAGTGAATGTATTAGATTAAAAAAAAGTTCTAAGCACAATTTTGGGTATAGGAATTAGAAACTATCCAAAGGCATAATGACAGTTGTCTGAGGAGAGTTATGTTGCTCACTAACAAGATACACTTAAAGGTGTGTGGTGGTAGAGAAGAATATACAATGAAAGAGAAAACTTCACCAAATTCGTGGTATCGACGACTAGAGACATATAAGTGAGGAAGGATTAAATTTGCTAACTAAAAAATCTCTTATATCGGTTAAGAACTCATAACTACTTATTCCTTGTGAATTTTTCAATTGGAAAGTTACATATAGTCTCTTTTAAGAGAAGATCTATAAGGAAGTCAAAATTATTGGAGTTGGTGCATTTAGATTTCTGAGGTCCTATTGATAAGGAGTCACCAGGTGGTAATAAATATTTTGTTATATTTATTGATGATTCTTTGAGAAAGACTTGGTTGTATATGTTGAACTCTAAGTGTTAAGTGTTTGAAATTTTCAAGAAGATTCATGTTATAGTAGAAAGGGAAGCTGAGAGGAAGTTAAAGCGTTTGCGAACAAACAATAGAGGGAAATATACCTTTAAGGTGTTTGAAGAATCATGTACATTGCATGATATTAGACATGAGAAAACCAAACCAAGGACTCTACAACATGATAGGTTTGCTAAAATGATGAACAAAAACTTTATAGAGAAGGTTTGTTGCATGCTCATAATGTCTATGTAGCCAAAGACATTTTGGGGAGAAGCAATCCAAACAGTGGTTTACATGACAAATTGAGTTCCCTCAGTTCTATGAGATTTTGAGATTTCTAAGAGAGTGTGGGCTAGAAAGGATCCCACATGTCATCATTTGAGCTTTTTTTCTCAAAAGGTATTCAGACACGTACCCAAGGATCAAAGAAAGAAGCTTGACTCAAAATTAATATCTTGCATCTTTGTTAGATATGGTGGTAATTAGTTTGACTTCAGACTTTATGACTTAGGGAAGTAAAAGGTAGTTAAGAACCGAGATGTGGTGTTCTAAGAGCACGAGAGAAGTGTTGATCTTCTTAGTGGAGATAAATCATCACACTATAGCTTATCATATGGTATAGTTAGCTCTTTACTAATTCCTTCGATCGCTGAGCAATCTATAGGTGAAGATGAAGTTTATGACCAAGTACACATTGGTGGTGATCAGATACAATCTAATATTGAAGAGCTACATGAACCACATCTAGACAATACTAGAGATAAATACATTAAAGATAATGAGCAGGAAAGCAATGGGATACAACAGCTTATGAAACACAACATCAAAGGTCGAGAAGGGAGGAAAGATCTTTTAGAAGGTATCCAAGTTCTAAGTACCTGTTACTTATTGCTGAGGGGGAGCCTAAGGATATGCAAGAGGTTGAAGTTTTTTAAAAATTCAGATATAATTGATTAAGTTTGTGATAGAAGAGCAACAATTATTGTTGAAGAAGGTTCGTACAAATTTGAATAGTGTTGATATGCTAACTAAAGTGGCTCCTAGAAACAAGTATGATTTTTGCAGTAAGCTTGCCGACATGAATCTTAAGTAGATGATTTTCCCCATATTTAGGATAAAGGAGGAGATTATTAAGTTTCAAGCCTTATTTTGAGATCTTGGATGATGTGGTGGATAAGATTATAGTAGACAGACATCATCTCTAAAAGATAAAGACCATGTAAGATGATCATCTGAAATTAGTGTAGATCTTCATGGACATAGATATATCATTCCTAGATAAATATAATATCTTATCTTATTAGCTATAATGTATATAAATTCTATTAGATAGAGCTAGATGAGGGTATCATCTTATTAGATAATGTGATATAATCTGATTAAAATAAAATATGATCTAACTAGTTGATTTCAATTAAGATTCTAACTTAGCTATCATGCGAGAGGTTCCTATAAATAACTCATTTCAATCCTAAAACTTTGTGAGACAACTTGTTATTGTGGGGGATGAGAGATTAATTTTTCTTATAAATCCTTACTGAGTTTAGAAGATTTATTTGTCAGTTTGCCCATAGTTTTTTCCCTCTACATTGAAGAGTTTTTCACGTTAAATCTTAGTATCTGTTTTATCGTTTAATTTTTTATTGTCATTTTTTTTCTATTGTTGCAATAAAGAGAACTCTTTCTTATCGTTAATATTTGATTGATCTTTTAGAAAATTGTGTATTTATCTCCTTACAATATGATACATTCCTCGGCTTTTGTTTCGGGCCTCTACTTGTCAGATGTTCATGATCAGTGATTCTTTTCGAAGCAATCCTAAAGATTCACCAAAATGACTCGACTGGAACATTACTTGTTGCATTCCGTCGAACTTAGACATTAGATTTTTAAAATTCAAGAGCAGCATGATTTTCCTACCGTAATCAAACACAATATTAAGTTGACAAATTTACTTTATAAAGGAGTACAAATGAGTTTTAGTTACATAAGAAACAAACCTTGGAACCAAGACGGTAATCTCCCTTCACAGGCCACATCCTTCCACGAACATACCTTTCAGCTGCAGATATTCTCCTCAAAACATCAAGCAACAGTGCCATCGCATAATCAGCCGCGTCCTCTGAAAAAGCCAGACTAGCACTGGTGACTACGATTCCTCGTCGGTGACACTCCTGCAAGTCAACTTTGTCAAGGCCAGCACTAGAGCCCACTACAAGCTCTAAAGAAGGAAGGAAGCTAAGAGTTTCCGATGTAAGAGGTGTGTAGCCTATGACGACAAGGGCTCGAACAGAGTTTGAGAGGGAAGTATCAATTGGCTCATCGGTTGAATCACAATCACAAGGGTCAATTAGACGAAAGTGGTTCACGAGGCGATCTTTTAGTGGAAGACCAAATGATGGTCGACGATGCACATATACTAGAGGTAGATCGTCGTTTGGCTCCTGGCTTCTTGGGTTCTTGTTGGCAGCCATTGACGAGATGTGCTTATGCTATTTTAAGTTTTTCTAGAGAATGCTCACCCAACTGCTTCTTTTCGTTTTTGCAAGAAGAAATGAGTTGCCATGAATTAGACATCAAATTAAAGAATAGGAATACGGTAGTCTAGTTTCTATTGCATAATGTTCTTTTACCCAAACCAAATTCAAAGTTTGTTAAGAGTCGTTCTCTATCTCTGTTGCCTCCACGAAATCAGCAATTATTCTCTTGAGCCGGTTCTATTGGTGGGTACGCGTGTACTTTAAGCCGTCGTCGTCCTTCTGTCGTTACTTGATGGGGGAAAAAAAAAGGAAATGTGCTACAGGTTATTTTATTGCAATTTACAGGTAGGACTAGGAGGAGGATTCTTGTCCTGACTATTTTTAATATATTTCAACCCCAAAAGCTAAACACCAAAGATATGCAAGGCAACATCTAGAAATTTTTTAAATGGGGACAAAATTTTAATGGAGAACAGTTTCATAAATTTTTTTGAGTGGGAGCAAATTTTTTTAATGGAGGCAAAATTTTAGTTGAAACAAAATTTTATTTTTTATGGGATCAAAATTTAAAATAATAATTTTTTCATGTGAAATTTTTTGGAGGCAGTGGGGGCAAGTGGGCTAGTGTAGCTCCGTCCCTAATGATATGAAACAGTCTCATTGTTTATTAAAGGCCTGTTTAGTTAGATGTTAATTAATGAAATGTAACGGAACATAATAGTTTATAATAGAATGAAATAAAATATAGTGAAAAGTTATTTGGAAGGGATAGAACGGCTCATAATGTAATGTATTAAAATGTTGTTTAGAGAATAGATGAAATGAAATGAAATATATAATAAATCACTATTATACCCCTTATATTAAAATGGTTGTTATAGGAGGATTAATGATATGATTTTAAAATAGAAATCATTTCTAATTAAAAAGTCATGATTGTAACTTTAAATTTTTTATATTTTCTATTTTAAAATAATAGAAATTTTATTATTTCATAATTAATTGTATGCAATTTATTATTAATTATATGAAAATATTAATATTAATTATTTAATTTATTTTAATCTATTATATTTAATTTTATTTTAATCTATTATATGTGATTTATATTTAAAAATAATTTATTTATATTTTTATTTATATAGAAATATATACAACTAAAACCATTATAATCAAAATTCATAACTTATTTAGTCAATTTGGATTTTTCCTAAAACACACATTCTGGTCAACTTTTCATGATAAAGTTGACAATAAAAATTGAATAATTTGAGAATACTTTCTTCTAGAAAATTGTTCTCCTATCTCTTAAGTTTCTAGTTTAACAAAAAACGTTCAATTTGGTTCAGTATTCTCAAAGTTATACTCCAAATAATTCGGACTATTCTTCAACTATAACAATATTATGTGCCCAACTTCAAGTCAGATCATAAAATTCTGAAAATTTGATTTCTTTAAAAAAATTATATCCCTATGTCTCTAGTTTAAACTAAAACAAAAATCATTCAATTTGGATAACTAAAGATCAAGTTATTCCTAAAATACCGAAGTATATTCAGTGAAAATACTCCAGTTATCATTTTCCAGAACTCCCCATATCCCAATTTCATCAATCAATCTCTCTCAAATGATTTCATATGGCTATAATTTTTGGTGAAGATGTAGAACAATGTGTTATGAGTTTGTTGGTTCAAATCCCATGTCATTTGAAGGTCGGGAGAAGAAAATATAGTCAAAAGATCAAAAAATGTTCGAAAATAATCCCTCTTCGGCAACTTTAGAAGTCATGATTGTGCACCTGCATGATTGTGAGATTTCTGTTGCATTTTGCACGATCGTGCTTTTCTAATTTCTTTTGAAGTGCACGATCATGCATTTCTTCTCCCTTCTTAACCTTAGGTTTTCTTCTTTTTCTTTCTTTTCTTCTACTCAAACCAACATCTCTAACTTATATTAACCCCATTTTTTACTTCCATACAACCCAACACATTCAAAAAAAATAGATCAAAAACTAAAAATCAACACCAAATATAAAAAACATCACATACTTACGCATCTTTTTCATTTCTACGTTTCTTCACTTTCATTTTTCTGCATTTCTATTTTCTGCATTCGCTTCAATTTCTTCTTCTAACTATCATTTAAATCATTCATTCTCATCTCCAAACGTATACTTATTCCTTAAAGTCTAAATTTATATTTTTTTATCCTAAAATCATTAGAATATTCAACAAAATAACAATGAAAAACGAGCATACGTATATCACTCTTCATGAAATTTTTTTAGCCACAGGGTGATTTAATTAGTCACCCTCGTAACACTAATGCTAGTCTTTCACCTTTTAGCTTTCTTGTCCTTAGTATGTTGTCCTTGATTGGATCCCTACTTTTAGATGTTGGGCTTCAATCAGTTATCTCTTCTGCCCCTGCTTTATAATCTATAAACTTATGATAGAGATAAAACATTCGATTGTTGTAAATAAATTTCCTAAGGAAATACAATTGCTAGATTGTTTTAAAAAGAGAAGCAAAATAACCAGAAACACCTTTCATTAAGTAAATTTCTCATAGTTCCCTTAATTACATGGCTTTGTCATAAATTCAACCACAAAATATACAAAAAATATCTGAAAAAATGTGCACATTAAGTAGAAGGAAAATGACCTAATACTAAGTCATCAACACATACTACACCTATCTTCAATTAAGAAGACATCATAAAATCTAACATGTTCGTCATAATATTTATTGGCGCACCAAGTAATGGCCTAACTTCATCAGGCCTACAAACAAGAAAAAGATAACTTTCATACAATTTTGATCCTTTCAGTCCCAACTCTACCAAATGATTATAAAGTTCTTCTTCTGAAATGGGAAGTGGTTTAACTGACAGTGAAGTAGATTTTATAATAGCATTTACAACTGTCTGAAGGCCATTTTTGATTACATCTTCACCATCATCTGCCCTATTTTTCCTTTTATGTCGTGTTCTTGGGTTTGCATTTTGTGAATGAGTTGGCATTCCTATCGGAGATTCAGTGCGATCACCATCTGTCGTTACATTGTCTTCAAAACTTAAGTCATTCTGAGTCTATATGTCATCATTTTTATCCATGGTGTTAGAAAACCCACTATCGATAGAAATGGCATGCCCTCTCTATCTCCTATGATGTTTCAGCATGCTCGCCAGTTGCTCTATCATGTCCATAAATCTCTACCATCTTCTCATAGTTATGAAAAGGCTTCTGTCTCCACTCAACAACTTCTAATTTAGCCTGTGACAAAAAAAAACTTAATGAATTAAGCAAATCATAGTATATATCATATTTTTTTCTAAAAAAATAATAAACAAGTTCACTTGGATCAAGGCCTCCCATACTTCTTGCTCAAGATTCCATGCAAATCCATTACCTCCATTTGAAAATAAATCAAAACATTTACTCCAATTGTTCTTAATAATCTTGTTCTGATTTTTATTTTTTACTTATTGATTCCTTTATCTGGAATAAGTAGCCAATACATATTTTTAAAGCAATATAAAACCATGGAAAGCATAAATTAATTGGGATGTAGTAATATCTATCCTAAAGTATAATCAGCCCACATATGAGTAGCCATGTTATCTCTTGTAATTTCTCCACTGTGTGCATCATCTTTGTCATCATTTTTATACCATCTTGGTTATCATTTTCCCCTCCATCATACTCTTCATTAAAAAATGGATCATCTGGATCTACACTAATGGACAAACTGTGTAGAATGATACAAGCCATAACAATTTCTTTTTTAGTCTGTGGTGGATGTTATAATCAGGAATCATTTATTCAACGTACCAAATGCCTTTTTGATAACGTTACACAATGATGAATGTCGATGATTGAATAATTCATGAGTATTTCATAAAGGATTCCTTAAATATTCTTTCAAGTGACATTGTTTTCTCTATATAGTGTAATAAGTCCACTTCTCAATAAGAATCCAGCATAAAAATGATAGTATTTTCCTATCATGAATAAAACCATGTCAAATTTTAATTTAAGACATTTATTAGTTAATAAAGTTTTAGCCTTATTTTTATCTTGGGGGAATTTTAAGCAAGAACTACCTGGTTAGTGCACTTTTCATAATTCGTGAATCGGATGTTGTTCCTTCCCACCCAACCAATACATATTGTTGGATCGAAAAACGAAAGCATGTTATATTTGGAGAACCGGTAGATTTCAAAACTTTTTAGAAATCATATTTGCAACGGAAACAATATATCCAAATCATCATGCCAATCCATACATGATATGGTATAAGGACAATAATAAACATAAACAAGATGAAGAGTATTACCGATTCCTTTGCTACAGCTTTAATTCCTTGCTGCACTACCCTCTCCTTCTTCTTGTATTCAAAGCCTTTACTTTTGAATCCTTTCCTTTGCCAATCTATCTTTTCCTTGTTGTTGTATCCTCAACCAACTTGATCTACCACTTGTTCTTCTTGGACAACTTAGTTAACAAGATCCTTTGGTGGGAAAGGAGAAGAAATGTTTGGAGGAGATTTTTCTTAGAAGAAAATGAACCAAAAAT
>JAOSBK010000206.1:34888051-34900367 GCA_027568895.1 Erythroxylum shatona
GCTTCCGCATGTTGCTATTCGATTATCTCTATGTTTTCGGTTCGCTACTCCGTTTTCGTATCCGTCTTTCATTTTTTCGGTTAAGATCTGGTTCCGAGATCGGGTCCCAACAGTCTAAAATCATCTAACTATGTATGATATCACACATGAAAGAATACATGATATCACATATGAAAGAATAAAACAACTTAAAATAAGCATGTAAATATTTTGCTCTTAGGCTCAAAAGCTCACAAAAAAAGCTTTGTGTGTGTAAATAATATACAATTTTCATTCAAATTAATTATCTTAATGACTACTAAAAATATGTCTTTAGAAAGCAAGTTTGTTTTAACTTTCATCCTTTTGCATACCAATTAAAATAAAAAATCAATAGTAATATAAAATAGTTTGGATATGTTTTAACTAAATTAGCATGTCAATTAATATGAATTAATAAAGAAGATTATAATAAGCATAAAATGCAGCCGTTATGCTGCCCGATTTTTGTTAAAAACTGATTGAGTAAAGAATAAGAATAAGGATAAGTTTTGTTAATAAGATGAGATTGAGAAATTGCATGTTAAGAAGCTAAAGATGAATTGAGATTTGTATAAGGTGGAATTTCCAAAAGCGGAAATTATTTGTTTTGATTTAACTGAGTGTGAATGAAAAAGAAAGAAAAGAAAAGAAAAAAAAAATTTATACCGGATTAGATTGGTAATGTCTAAAGGTCTCCAACGCGATAGTTTTCTAAGATACACGCTTCCGATGTCGGAATGTGATTTTCAGTTTAATCGAACCATTTGTTTGCTTCCGATTCAATTATTCGATTTGCTTTCAATTCGTGTTTGATTTTGCTTCGATTCGTTGACTTTTGGATTTCGTCCGTTCAATTACATTTGTTTTGGCCCAATTTGGTTTTGAGATCCGTTTTATCATTCAATTCGATTCCGTTTTCGCTTTTGCTTCCGCATGTTGCTATTCGATTATCTCTATGTTTTCGGTTCGCTACTCCGTTTTCGTATCCGTCTTTCATTTTTTTGCTTCGCTTTTGTTTTGTGTTGTTTTCCGATTTATGTTTCCGCCTTCGATTCATTCGCTTCCGAATTCCATTTTCGATTCGTATTCGATTCGCTTCGCTACTTTTGCTTGTGCTTCGATGCGATATGTATTCGATTCCGCTTTCTCTTTTGCTTCCGCATTTTGTTATTCGATTATCCGTATGGTTTCGTTCCGCCACTTTGTTTTCGTTATGTTTTTCCGTCTTTTCGGTTGGGGTCCGGTTCCGAGATTGGGTCCCAACATCTCCTAACAAAACCATTTCATAGAAGCATTAATAAGACATTAATAATCATTTTATATTTTATACTTTCATTAATCCAGACTCTAGCGTCCTAAAAAATTAGGAAATAATACAAGGTTTGTACACAAGGGTTTATCACAGGCAGTATTAGGGAAACAAGCATAACTAAAGCTATAGTCACTATTTTGTTAAGCCACTTTCACAGAGGTCAAGTTATAGAGTTAAGACCTATAGCTATAACTTTTATTCTTTGAGTTTCTTCAAATTAGTGTTCCAAGAATATGAAAGATAGATCGAAAGAGAAAGATGAAATTGAAACCAGAATTTTAACTTACCTTGATTACTTCTTTCCTTCTCCTCTTCTTTTCCCCTTTTTCTTTCCTTCTCTTCTCATTTTCATTTTTCTCCCTCTTCTAACCTTATGGCCAACCTTCACTCTCACTTTATTGCCTTTTTCATCCATTTTCTCTAGAAAATTCAAAGGAAGTCAAACTAATTCATGTATCACCATGTCATTAGTCCATGTATCACCATTCTATTGGTACGTAAGTTATCCTTCTATTTGTCCTTATATTACTATTCTACTGGTTCATATGTCACTTACTTTAGGCTCCACATGTCACTCATTTAAGTCTCCATATGTCACTCCTTGTAAGGCTACATATGTCACTAATTGTAAGGTTATATATGTCACCATTTATAAACCTACACATGTCACCATTCTATTGCTCCACATGTCACAAGTCTAAAGTGTCATTTGTCAAAAACTTAAAGGCACACTTGTCAAAATTATACTCAAGCCACTTGTCATCCATTTAAGCAATTCATTTGTCACTTATTCATAATGCCACATGTCACCATTTCATAGGCCTAATCAACCTAAATTCTCACTATCAATTTGTCTTACTCTTTAACATTTTTCTTAGGTTAGATGCACATATCACCTCATAAATTACTCATCTGTAACAATAAATTTCCAATTCACTAATTATAATCCATCAATTCATGATAATGGTAAATCAAAATGCAAAACATTGGGAATGCGCATTCATATCGCATTCATTTTTGTTCCAAACCTCGGAATATATCAATTGAGTGTATATACTATCTTGCAATGTTTTCTAAATCATGATTCATATGCGTATACGAATATTATGTATGTGAATGAAATTCACCTTGTAAATTCTTTAATGAAATTACTTATGTGACTTAATCTAACAGTTTAATCTCTTAACAATTTTAGGAGGCAGGATATTACACAACATCTCACCTTGCCTTAAGTTAATGTGATTTAAAAACTTAGGAAAAACAATGATTACTACTTCAACATCAACACCAAAGTAATAGCAAGCGTGGTAACAATTTATCCCATACTAAGATAACTACTTTTATTTTAAAAGCATTAGTTATAGATTAAACAATATGGGTGATTGTACAAACTTTTGCATTAGTGTCCATTCACCAAAAAATGAATAATTCTTTAAAAGAATATTTTTTTACTTTTTGATTCATCGAAAAAATTTGGCATATAAATTTATGTAGTAATAAATTCTCAGTAGTAAGAATGACATCATTATAAGAATTTTGAACATCAAACTTATCCAACCCCATTAAATGTTTCCAATACCTCTTAGCCCGAAAATCATCATATTGTCGATTATGTTTGATTGAGAAAATCCACCAATTTTGACCAAAACCTCATAATTCAAATTATATGGTTGACCCCTCAATTGAAACCAAAATTAAGTCAAATCCTATAGCACAAATTGTAAGATAATGCAAAATTCAAGGGTTAATTCATTAAACATAATATAATCAAAATCAATAAATTTGTCCTATTGACGTTTATGACTCAAATTCTCAACCTTGTCTTTTAATCCTAGACTGTCTAAAAATTGTCAAAATTAAAATATTTAAGGGCACTAATAACCCTCGAGTGAAGAGTTTAGAATCAAATACCTTCGTCTTTCAAATAAATCAAAAAAGGAGCTTCAAAGTTTGCAGCATCATCACATGCTCCTCTCCCTGCCACTTATGCTTTTACATTTGATTATGATTTTTTAACATTTTGTTTGATTCTTGGCATCATAAATAAATGCTTACCTGCAAAATAAACCACGAAGACAACAAAATACACCAAAAACACCCAAAAAAAGATGAATAGGTAAACAACTATTAGATTTTGTAAAAACCACTCCGAAAATGTAATATTTGTGTGGAAATTATGAAATAAGTGTAGGAGGAATGAAAATCTAATTGAAAGAAGCAAGAACAAGTGAGATAAAGTGTGTGTGAAAGATGAGAAAAGATGAAGATATAGTGTTAGGGTTGAAGAAAGAGGGGTAAAATGGGGTTTGGGAAGTGAAATTCACATTTTAACTTGGTCTGATCGCATGTCATGATCATAAATGGTGAATCAAATTTCAGTCATAATCATGATATGCTAACATTTGTTACCCTTGTCCCATTTTGTCATTTTTTCTTCATGTAACCTCCGATCTTGCTTCTCTAACTTATAATAATTTTGAAACAAGAAATTTAGCCATCTAGACCACTCCAAAAACATTAATAATAAAACCCTAGTACTAGAATTCAATACAAGCCTAACTACCAAAATTTTCTAAGTTAGGGTCGTTAACTTAACCATTTATCATTAGAAAGGAAAGAAATTACTTCCCTTTCTTGTGAAAATATTTCTCTAAGATATGGTTTGCATTTATGTCTGTTTACTTTGAAGGTTTCCTTGTTTTGATCTTCTAATTCTAAAGCTCCATATGCGAATACGTGGGTTACTTTGAAAGGCTAGAGTTCAGCCCTCACCTAAAAATGTGTATCTAAGGTATGTGGGTAAATAGCTTAAGCTCTACAGTTAGTGGTGTCTTAGTAAATGGTGGTATGGGTGTTCGGTCTTTACTAACATATCTTGATGTATTTGAACACTTGACTCCTCTATCTCAGCTTCTTCCTCATACTCAACTTCGTACGCCTTCTTAACTTCATTTTCTGTTTTAGTTTCCTTAGGTTTAATTTCCTCAAAGTAGCTCTCCTCTTGCTCATAAATACATTCATCCATAATATCAATCTTCATGCAAGAGATGCTTTCTTTAAAAAATTTCAAGAATTTTTTCATGTAGAAATCCACTTGATTCTCACCAATCCAAAGTGTTAGTTTTCCTTCATGAACTTCTATTAATGCTCTCCTAGTGTTCATGAAAGATCGTCCAAGAATTAGTGGATAGCTCTTATCCTCTTTCAAATCTAGGATTATGAAGTCTAGAGGGGTAATGAACTTGTCCACCTGTATTAAAATATCTTCCACCACCATAAACAACTCTTAATTGATTAATCTGCCGACTGAATAAGCATTGAAGTTGGCTTCACCTCGGGCATCCCTAATTTTTTAAATATTAACAAAGACATAAGATTTATACTTACACTTAAGTCTCACTTAGTGAACTTAAATTCACTAATGAAGTTACAATTTCTTGGATCCTTTAACTTGGAAGGTATGTGACTGGTGATAATGGAGCTACAACTTCCAATTAATGTTATCATTAGATTATCTTCCTAAGTCTACTTCATTGATAATATGTCTTTTAAGGACTTAGCACACTGGGGAATATGTTTCAATGCCTCCACAAAAGCTAAATTAATATGCAAATTCTTCAACTTCTCTATGAACTTTGCAAATTGTGCATCCATTTTGTTCTTTTGCAATCATTAGGGGAATGGAATCTTGGGTAGATATGGTAGAAGGGCAACATAAAGAAGGTACTCACTCTTTTCTTCATTTTTTCTATGTTTCTTAATCCTCTACAGGGTGGGTTGTAACTTGTTTCTTTATTGTTGCTCAAGCTTTTTCTCATTTCTAAGTGTTATGGCCTTGAGTTACTCTGACAGCGCTTCATAACACTACTCAAAATAAAATAACTAGACTATTATTATAGCAGTGGTGAGTCTAGGCCAATCCTACAAAGAGTATGTGAAAAGTTTATGAAATGAAATTAATCAATGTTTATAAAAAAGGGGGTTTGGATTTTGGAATAAGAAAATAAAATAAAAATAACCTAATGAATAAAGAAAACAAGCGAAAAATGATAAAAATGGGGAATTCAATAAGGATCCAGTTCTTTAGTTCAATCTCAGCCTACACCCTAATTAAGTATATTCATTGATTTGTTATTCTCAAACCTCTCATAGCAACTATTAATTGTGGGTTAATAATTAACTCGAGTTTTCCCTTAGGTAGTGTTTAACTAAGATACGATCGTTAATTAAACCTAACCACCGAATAACCTAGGATACGATCTCTAAATTTAATTAAGCATGCATTACGAATTAGAAAAACTGATTAATCAAGGCAACAACCACATATGATGCGTCATTTAACCTAGGTCATGTTATCCCTAATGATTACGAATCATTAGTCACGACACATGAATTTCAACATAACAATTACGGATTATATCAAAATTCTTGCAATGGGTTTGCAATTAAACTATTTAATAAACACATTGAAATCATCTTTTCACAATACCAAATAATTCATACGAAAATAACCAAACAATAACTAAAATCTGATTATCCATACATAAAACCCAAATCAATTAACATAAAATAACACAATAAATTTCTAATGAGAGAAAGAAACAACAAAATAATAAAAAATACTTAATTTGGGTCATCAGCGTCAATGTCACCTCTGAACAGACATCGGGACATCTAACCCTCCATGGATCTCTCCCAAAAAATGCTCCAGTTCCCATCATATATCCCTAGTCGAATCCCCCTGGCTGCTCTCTTTAATGCGCCTCCCTCTCTTCTCTCACTGTTCTCTCACGTAAGCTTTCTTTCACCCTCTTCTCCCACTATTGCTCATGACGTGATGAATAAAAATTGTTGGGTTATGCATACTATTCACACCTCCACTCCTCTCCCTTTTGTAGTGCTAAATGCTAGCTTCATGTGTAATGCTAGCATTTATGTTTAACGTATGGCACCACCCCACTTACTACACCACCGACCGTTCTCCCCTATCTAAGCCATAGCTGCACTCTCCACATTATACCTTAGCTCAATCTTCCACTCGGCCACGTCAATAAATTTTATTTCTTTTTTTCCCAACTGAACTTCTTATCCACTCTCCTAATTTTACTTTTTATTTATTTTTCACTTGTTTTGATTCTGACAAGATGTCACTGCAAATTCAGCTTTGGGTTTGCAATTCATTTGATTTTTGTTGATGGGTTCAATTTTTTTTCACTTGGGTATACATCTTCAATAGATGGGTAAGTTTGCAATACCCAGGTAAGAGGTAAGTTTGCAATACCTAGGTAAAATCAGCTTCTTGAATGTTATACATGGACTAATTTTGTTCAATTTCAAATGGGTTTAGTGATTTTCACATGATTTTTTCTCTAGAATTCCCATAGCAAGTATGCTTTCCTACTCTCAGTTATGTTTTCTGCTCAATTTTACCCATGGGAGTATTGTACATTTCAGTTTCGGATTTGGGCTAGTTGCATCAATTATGTTTTATTTTGAACATAAGGGTTAATTAGCTTTTGTCATTTGATATTGCAATGTGTTATGTGACCTTATAGCCCTTCTAGTGACTAAATTATGAGTTGTGGGTCTGTGACTGTGCTGCTCATTTTGAAGTGTTATTATACTTCTTGTTGATCTTGTTTTGATGCCATCAATTTTTGCCATTGGACCATGATATTTCTTTTTTTTCACAAATTAGTCAGGACTTAGTCTCCATGCAGTCCTTTTTAAGTGCTCTTACAGTCTCTTCAATTGGCTTTTTATTATTAGCCCTATTCTTATTTTTTGTTACTATTAACAGTTATACTATTATTTTAGTAGTTTTTTATTGTTGTTTTTGGAATTATTATTTTTTATTGTTATTACCTTTTCCCTCTGGAACTTTGTATCATCCTCATCTTGTCTCATTTGCATTATGAGTCTACCGGAAACAACCTCTCTACTATATAGGGGTAAGGTTGTGTACTATCAGACCTCTCCAGACCCCTCTTCATTGTGGGACTTCGAACTGGGTGATGATGATGATGTATGGCTTCCTTCTGCTATCTCGTAACACTACATCTTGGTGTGAAATGTCTGTGTTTCTGATGTCGTCTATGTTTAACGCATGGCTTCCTTCTGCTATCTCATACGTTATGTCTTGGTGTGAAATGTCTGCATTTCTGCTGTTCCTACCTCTTATCTATGCTATCATTTTGTTTGTTTTCCTCACTTGGCTTAGGAGTCATTTTATTCATGCTTCTGCTCCTCTTCCACGTTGTTTTGCTTACATGAAACACACGCTGCTTGCATTTAATTCAAGCATTTAGCTCATAAACTACTAAATGCCTTATCTTTAATCTTCTTTGTATTTTTAACATATGTCTCATTTTTCTTGGCATTAATTACTTGCTCCAATATTTATTATTCTTGCTTTATGATGACAAAATATAGTGATTCTTCAAAAAACGACCCAAATGTAGTGCTTTCGATTCACTTTAATTTCTTTGCTTCCAAATTATGCCTAAAATCACATGTGAGTTAAAATGAGTATCTTAAGTAATTTATTGTCAATAATTGCTAAGTGTTATGGAATAATTTCATAATCTATTAAGCACATATCAATTTCCCCTACACTTAGCTTTTAATCATCCTTAGGCAAAACATTAAAACTAAACTCAAAGACCCAAAAGTATTGATTCATTTCCCATATGTTCTAAGAATACATAATCATAAATAATGATGAATGACTTTCAAAAATCATAACAAGAAGTCAACATTTCAAGCTTGTATTTATGATCAATCGGCATTCATCATCTTCAAAAATTGAGAAATCTAATGGTAGACTCCGAAAATGTGTTTAACTAAAATATATCTTTAGGTACACTTAACATCATTCATGATCATGTCATTCCACAACTTTACATATCATTTCATTTCTCCACCACTAATGTTCAAATGCAAAATCTCGAATCAAAAGACTTTCAAGGTTATAATGTGGGCAACGGTAAGTTGAGATATAGTTAGGTCAAGTAGCATGAAAGTCATCAAATCTAGTGAAACAAAGCAATACTCATCAAAAACTGGGTACCGTTAGCTATGACAAATTTAACATTTATAATTCACAACCCCATTTAGCTCTCACATACAAACCATATGAAGTATATACCAATATGAAGGAATCACTCATACAATTTAAGCCAACAATACATTGAAATTACAAGAGTGAACCTTCTAAGCTAACATCTACCTCAGATTCAGCATACTCAAATACCACATTCATTACAACTCTAGGAAGATGCATTAACCGTAAACAACTTTTTAACACATATGCAATTCCACCTTGATACATTTATTTAAACAATTTTATTTTTTCTTTTTCTTTCTTTCTTTTTCATTTTCTTTTCTTGTGCTTTTCTCTTTTTTCTTTTCTTTCTTTTCCTTTTCTTTTTATATTAAAAGAAACTACATTAACATGACAATTTCAATGATAAGATATAAAACAACATCTGAACATTATAACCAACCCTCACTTATGTACACCCCCATACTTAGAATTTTGTGCATTCACAAACTCAACAATCACAAATGTTCCACTAGCTTTATGGCTTGGGTAGGACATTTGGTTAAGTTTAAAAAAATAAAATGTGTTTTATACAAGAAGAAAGGTATAAAGCTCAAAGGCGATTAACAAGGAAAAAACCATGTCAATAGGGTAGGCTATTTGGATAATGTAGTTTGGAAAAACAAAGAATGCCTAATCATTTCCATGTTAATGCATATGATAAAAATGTGGTCTCGAATAGAAGTTCAAAGAAAAATTAAGATGTACATGTCATGAAGGTCAAACACTATCAAAAGACAATGAGACTGAAATAAAGGTGTCAATCTAAAAAGGCTCCAAATCTTACTGGTTTTGTCTACCGTTAGTCACTACTCTTCCAAAGATAATGCATATCGACTAATCACAAGAGTAAAAGTACATGCTAAAGTTACTATGAAATTCTTTAGTCAATGCATTGTCTACTCATGACTATATAATCCTAGAAGCAACAGAAAATGAGAAAATATTTGTTTGTTTTATTCTTATTCTCATTTTGATTGAAAACTTAAAACAAATAGAATAATCAAATTCAAAAATGCACATGCATATAAAAAGTAATGTAAAAATGTAAAGAAAAGAAATTTACTTCCCTTAGGTTGCCTCCCAAGAAGCACCTTTTTTTAGGGTCATTGACTCGACTCCATGTTTCCTCCACATGTGAAAAAATTGTGATCTTTAGGTGTCACATGTAGCTCCTCCACATGAGATTCTTCAAGATAGGGTCCCAGTTAATGGTCTATTATATTCAGCATCTTTCGTATCCTCTAACTTTTAATGTTGACTTAGTCTATGCATTCTGGAAAGATCTCAATAGTCTCTTTGCCTTTTTCTTCCCCATTTAATTCCTCCAATATGCTATATAAAGGTGAAAAGCCATTTCAAATAATAAAATGGAACTTAATATTTACCTCTCAGCTAAAAGATATATATTTTGTGCTTTGAGATCCTCATTTCTGCGAAAAATGATAAAAGTGGAGAATTCGGTAGTGAACCGATTCTTTGGTTCAATCTTAGCCTACACCCTAATTAAGCATATTTCATTGATTTATTGTTCTCATATCTCTTATAGTAACTAATAATCGTAGTTAATAATTAACCCAAATTTTCCCTTAGGTAGTGCTTAATCAAGATACAATTGTTAATTAAACCTAACGAATAACCTAGGATATGAATCATTAGTCGATACACATGAATTTCAACAT
This sequence comes from Erythroxylum shatona, assembly GCA_027568895.1. Classification (NCBI taxonomy): domain Eukaryota; kingdom Viridiplantae; phylum Streptophyta; class Magnoliopsida; order Malpighiales; family Erythroxylaceae; genus Erythroxylum; species Erythroxylum shatona. The sequence goes on from JAOSBK010000206.1 coordinate 34,898,169, forward strand.
AACAATTAAGGATTATATCAAAATTATAATATTGAGTTTGCAATTAAACAATTCAATGAACGCATTAAAATCATCTTTTCACAATACCCAATGGTTCATACACAAATAATTGAACAATAATGAAAATCTGATTATCCATACACAATACCCAAATCAATTAACATAGGATAACATAATCAATTTATAATGAGAGAAAGAAACAACAAAACAATAAGAAATACTTAACCGAGGTCATCAACATTGATGTCACCTCCAAACCAGTGTTGAGATGTCTAGTGCTATGTAAATCTCTCTAAAAAGATGCTTCAGCCCCCATCATATATCCCTAGCCCTGGTTGCTTTCTTCATTGCGCCTCCCTCTATTCTCTCACTGTTCCTTCACATAAGCTTTCTTCTACCCTCTTCTCCCACTACCGCTTATGATCTGATGAATAAAAATTATTGGGTCACACATACTATTCATGCCTCTACTCCTCTCCCTTTTGCAATGTTAAACGTTAGCGTTTAACACTAGCTTTCACGTATAATGCTAGCGTTGGCATATAATGCCATGGATTAAACGCAAGTGATGGTAGCATTAAATGCTAGCTTCCTTCTACTATCTCATAACACTATGTCTTGATGTGAAACATCTACATTTTTGCTTGCTCATACCTCTCATCTGTGCTATCATTTTGGTTATTGTCCTCACTTGGCTTATGAGTCATTTTATTCATGCTTATGCTCCTCTTCCACATTGTTTTGTTTGCATAAAACATATGTTGCTTGCATTTAATTCATGTGTTTAGCATATGAACTATTGCATGCTTCATCTTTAATCTTCTTTGTATTTTTAACATATGTCTTATTTTTCTTGGCATTAATTACTTGCTCCAATATTTATCATTTTTGCTCTATGATGACAAAAGATTATAATTCTTTAGAAAATAACCCAAATGTAATGCTTTCAACTCATTTTAATTTCTTTGCTTCCAAATTATGCCTAAATCACATATAAGTTAAAGTGAGTATCTCAAGTAATTTCATATCAATAATCGCTAAGTGTTATGGAATAATTTCATAATCAATTAAACACCTATCATACTCCTTGAGGTTTGCTTTATTATTACTCAGGAGAATCCCTACCCTTCTTATAGACAATGTGTTCATTAGTTGGCCCATTTGAACCTCGTAGTTATAAATGGAAAAGGCATGGTTTTTAGCTACCTGTTCAAACTCCCCTTCCATACTTATGATTTTATCCATAATCTTGTATAATTTCGAGTCATTGGTGCTAGGCTTCTCTTGTTGAAATCATATAGATCTCAGTTTCTTATTTGATTATCCACATTGTTCGACTAAGAAAATTTTGGGTGGAGGATGTACATATTAAAGTAGGGGGTTGTTTCCTCCTCCTCGACCAAATTATGCTTCCATATATTTAGGTTACGCTATATTGTTATTTTCCATTAGAAAGCTATCATTAGTAAATGATTAACTTGTCCATATAATTCACATCCATACTAAATTTCTTTAATTGGAGTTGATGAGGAGGCTTCTAGATTGTTCAACTGTCTTGTTAAATTGGCGATATCAGACTGTAATGTTGTCACTAAGTTGACAATAATGACTTCCTATTAATCTCAAAATGTGGATTGATGTTTGCTTCTATCCAGAGTCTAAAGACAACTATTATTCACCATCTCCTTTGGTAAGTCCTCTATTTCCTCAACTATCTTCCTCATCAGAGATCCTTTAGAAATTGTGTTGATAATGCCCCTCATGGGTTAATTAAATCCATTACAAAACATTTGTAAGAGAAATTCCTTTCATAGATTATCGTGAGGACATCTCCTTGGTAAGTCCTTGTAACACTCTCACGCTTCATATATTGACTACCTGTCATTTTGTTGGAAATTAACAATCTATTTTATCAACCTCGTGTTTAGTCAGAGGGTAGTATTTTTCCAGGAAGGTACGAACCAACTACTCTCGTGTCATGATGTTTGTTAGGTTTAAAGAGTGATACTATGATTTGGCTCTATCCATTAGGGTAAAGGTAAAAAGCCTGTTGGACCCCGGTTTTTGAGTGAAAATAAGAAATATTCAAAAGTGAATGTGTTGATTGAAATAGATTTGAAAAACAAGAACTAAAGAGAAAAAGAGTGAGAATATGAAAAATTGTGAAAAGTTGACTTTTTGGCCCTTAAGGGTTGACTT
>JAOSBK010000206.1:34900467-34917461 GCA_027568895.1 Erythroxylum shatona
GATAAGCATTATGATCGTCATTAGCTAGCCTGTAGAACTGCACATTGGTCTGTAGCATATTCAGCAACAATGGCTTAATCAATTTGTAGCATTGAACCCTATTCTCATGAAATCCATCAGGGTTGACTCCTAGTATCTATTATTAAACTCTTTAGCCATTGTTCTTTTGATCTCTTCTTATTTCTTGCTCTTCGAATTTCTCATTCTTGTCTTGTGATATCAAGAGTTAGAGTTTCTTCAATCTTGCTTAAAATCTAAGTAATTCTTATGTTCACGTAGTCGTAAGGACACATGATTAGTAAAAAATTCCATTGATCAAAGAAACTTAAATAGTCCTAAATTAAATCCCTGATAACGGTATCAAAAACTTGTTAAGCAAGTTGTACATCTAATAATAAAAACCTCAATACACTGCAGGTATACGAATAGTATCTTGTAGTACATAAGGTTATCATTACCATAAGGATTATAGATTAAACAGCTTGAACCTAACATTATCTAAGGTGTTCAAAATATAAATTGAAGAAAAGAATATAGCATAAATTGAAACAGATAAATCAAATAAATAATGAGCTGACAATTAAAATAAGGGTTATGATCAAGATTGAATACTTATGACTTATTATTTGCTTATTTTGTTTCTTTAACTATTGTTGATTCAATTATGTCTTTTATCCTAGATTTCCTAAGGTATTGATTACTTTCTCTTAAGACCTAATCAATCAATCCTAATTGAATTCAAAATTTTCATACTTGTAATTTCTCAATTCACAAAACTTTCCCGAATGCTTTTAATTAGACCTAAAGCTATATGATTCACAAAATTTCCCTAACGTTTTTAATTAGACCTAAGGCTATCTATTGGATAATTAATTTCTCAACAAGGTCTCTTATTGAATGATTGTTAATTTGATAATTGTGGGACTATTAGGCTCCTAACTCTCATTGCATAATCTAATTTGTTCACTTTTGACTCACTCTCTCTATTTGTTGTTAAGTATAAACATGCAATTTAATTAATAATAATTAAAGTCGTAGAATAAATCATAATCTAAAATTTAGAAACTTATGAACTTGTTAAACATCTTTGAATTCAGATTACACATCAAGATTAAGTAAATAACTAAAGAAAAAAAAAGAAATACTTTATTTAATTCTTAATCTGGAAAGCCAGAATTCTTGGATGTTCTTCTTGATCTCCCTTGTTTGATCCACTTTGGTGTGTTAGCTATTAAGTTTTAAGTGTGTTTAATGTTGTTAAATAGTGTATTAGGGTTCTAAATGTGTACCTAGGGTTTTCCAACTTTGATTGGTTCCAAAAATTGTTAAGTCAAAATGAATTCATGTCTAAATAATTTTGATGAAAATCAAATAATAATAATATTAGAAAGTGTTGAAGCTGAAGCTGAAGTAAGGAAGCTGAAGCGGAACTAAGACGTAAGCAAAACTAAGATGGAAGCAGAAGTAAGATGAAAGAAACTAAAACGGAAGCTGAAGCGGAACTAAGATGGAAGCTGAAGCAGAACTAAGACAGAAGCTAAAGCAAACTAAGACGGAAGCTGAAGCAAAAGTAAGACGAAAGAAACTAAGAAGAAAGTTGAAGCAAACTAAAACGGAAGCAAAAGTAAGACGAAAGAAACTAAGATGGAAGCTGAAGCAAACTAAGACGGAAGCTGCAACAAAAGTAAGACGAAAGAAACTAAGACAAAAGCTAAAGCAAACTAAGACGGAAGCAATATAGGACGAAGACCCGATACTATGTCGGATAGTTAATCAGTTTAGGTTAGTTAAAGAACTCAACTGAATAATTGTTTCTTCAAAGATCAAGAAACAAGAAGAAAGAAGCAATTATTAAGAAGCAGTTGAAGACGAAGGCTATAAATATGAATCGCAGTCGAAAAAATGTTTTTTGTCGAAGCAAAAAAGCTAGTGAATTCAATTAGTGCTTTGATATACTGATCTTAAGTTTTTAAACACTGTATTTGTGCGAAACACGAGAGCTATCATTTTTTGTAAGAAATCTTGCAATATCTTTCTGTAAGAGAGAAGAAAAGCTGAGAGCTTGAAGAGGCTAAGTGAGAAAAAGAATAGTTGGTGTAAGAGATCTTAAGAGGCTCTGTGAAAAGAATACTTGTACAGTTTGAAAAGAATAGTGAAATCTCATAAAGGATTCTGAGGTCTGGACGTAGCCCATGGTTTGAGGTGAACCAGGATAAAATCGTCGTGTCAACTTCTGAACTCTTTACTTTTAATTTCTATTGTTTTATATAAGTATATAGAAGTTAATTACAATACATCGTGATTCTTATTTAATAGTTTTTGAGAAAGCAAGTTTTCAAAGAATTTTAAAAAAGGAAATTGTATTCACGAAAAAGGATACACAATTCAACCCCCCCCCCCTTCTTGTGCATTTTGTACATTGAATATAAAGTCTATACTGACGCGTGATTTACTTCAAAAATGTCGTCGAAGCCTAAAATAGATGAAAAAACTCATGCCTAAAAAGTATCTATAACAATCGTGATTGGTGTCTCATGATTGTGACCCTGGAAAATTTCCCTCTATCACAATCGTGATATGGGAGTTACAATCGTGACCCTACCCCTGCAACCTTATAGACGTCCATCTTTCTTGTTCTTACACTAACAAACATATCAAGTGCCTCAAGAAACATAAAATTACGATTGAAATCATACTCTAAACAACACAAACACCTAGAATATAAACAAACACTCACATAAACACAGTTCTAAACCTATACATATAATAATCATCTAACAAACATCTAAAAACATAATAAAACCCCTATCAATACATAGTATAAATTATAGCTATCATTTAAGACTCTTAGCTACTCTACCAGATCGAGCACTGTAAGCTCTTGATTTTTCTTTGCTTTCTTTTTTGTATTTTTATCATTTAACTTTTGACCTTTTACATATTGCCTTTTGTTTTGATTTTATTACTTTTTTGTACATTTTACTCAAGTTTATTTATTTATTTTGAAATTTTTGTTATTTAATTTTTGTTTTCCTTTTAAACTTATATGCTTTTATTATGTTTTCTTGTACTATGTCTACTGTACTAGGTGATTATGATTTCAAATGGAGATTCATACAATTTATTAATTGATTAAGATTTTCATGTTTGAGTAGTGTGTTTTTTCCTTTGAGTCTTATAGTCAATAGTCTCTATAAAGTTCTTTCAAAGCTCCTTTAAGTATTTCTTTCTCTCCTTCTACTATTAATATTTATCTTCTAGTGTTTTTTTTTTTGTATAGCTTATACGAATTCTATTTTTGACTACTCTATTAGTTCTTTTTTGTGGCTTAGTACTCATTTATGCCTTTTATTTAGTTTTATTTATTTTTAAGTTCCAATCGTTGTTAATTTTCTTAAATATTTGTAGCATCGTTTAGGGCCTTGTTGTATATATCGTGTGTAGCTTATATAGGGTATTAGAGTATAAGTGGTTCCTATGGTAGCATTATGACTAGTCCTATTGATAAGTTTTGGGACTAAGAGGAGAGAAGATGTTAGCAGATTGCAAATAGGTTCCTGGAACATTGGGACTTTTACAGAAAAGGCATTAGAATTACTAAAGATATTAGATAAATATAAGATCTATATAGCGTGTATCCAAGAGACGAAATTGATAGAGGCTAAATCTAAAGAGATTAATGGATTTAAGCTTTAGTACTCTTGGTGTTCGACACAAAGGAAAGTTGTAGGTATCATAGTTGTCAAGGAGCTTATAAATTATATTTTACGGGTAAAGAGAAGTTTTTATCTTTAAATATTATGGTAAAAGATATTATTTTCAATATTTTAAGCTTACATACCTCAAGTAAGGTAGAAGAACATCTTAAGTGTCAATTTTGGGCAGAGCTAGATGAGGTGATTTATTAAATTGCCCCTAACGAGAAATTTATTCTAAGAGGTTACTTTAATGGTTATATATGGATAAGTCAGTAGGACTACTTTTTTAGACTTTTTAATAGCATTTGATTTTATAGTACCTAACTCGTTCTTCAAAAAAGAAAAAGAGGGGTTCCTAGTAACTTTTAGTAACAGAAATGGAAAGAATCAAATCAACTACTTACTTATAAGGCAAAGTGATTGAACTAATTGAAAGGATTGTATTGTGATTCGTGACATAAACTTAACTCAACATAGATTATTAATCACAAATCTTAAAATTAAAGGTTATAGAAAGAAGAAAAGTTTTTAGAGGATCATAGAGTTAGCTAGTAAAATCTAAGAGGAAATACTATGGAATAACTTAAGGTTAGAGTATTATTTAGAGAACTATAAAAGCTAGAAGGAGATACTAACCAAATGTGAGAGGGAGTAGAAACTCTTTTAAAGAATGATGCTAAAGAGATCTGAAGAGTTTCTAAAGGGCATAAAGGTAGTACGAATAAGCCTTGGTGCTAGAATAAAAAAGTCTAAGACATGTTAAAGATCAAGAAAGACACCTATAAAGCTCTATTGGATAGTAACACAAATGAAGAAAGGGTAGCCAACAGAGTAAGTCACAAGCTAGCAAAAAACAAAGAGGAAAAGATAGTCTTAGAAACTAAAAAATAGAGCCTACAATAACTTATATCAAAATTAGAAACTAAGGATAGAGAAAAGGATATACTTAAGCAAGCGAAATCTAGGGAACAAAAATCGAGAGACTTAGATCAAATTTATTATATAAAGGATGAAGTAGGACTAGTGCTCATGGATGAAATTGACATCAAAAGAAGATGGCAAAGTTACTTCTATAGCCTTTTCAATGAAGGTGAAGATAATAACATTACCTTAGGTGATCTTAGTATGTCTAAGCAATACTGTAACTTCACTTTTTGATTTCACATCATAAGAGAAGAAATTAGAGGAGCTTTAAGGAAGATGAATGGTGGAAGGGTTGTAGGACCTAATAAGATATCCATAAAGCTATGGAAGAGCCTGGGGGATGAGCGTCTTACTTAGCTAGCCAAGATTTTTTAATATGATCCACAATTTGGTCAAAATGTGGGATGAGTGGAGACTTACCACACTATTCCCTCTTTACAAACCAAAGGGGACATCCAAAGATGTAATAACTATGGAGGCATCAAACTACTCAATCACTTTATAAAGTTATAGGAGAGGGTGATTCAAAAGAAAGTGAGAAAAAGTACACTTATATTAGAGAACCAATTTCATTTCATACCAGGGAGGTCTAAGATAGAAGCCATTTATCTCCTTAAATGATTAATGGAATATTATAAGGAAAGATAGAAGGATCTGCATATAGTTTTCATTAATTTAGAGAAGACTTACAATAGGATACTTAGAGAATTCATATGAAAGTGTTTAAAAGCTAAGTGAATTCTTATTACCTATATATCGATTATTAGGTGTATACATATATCAAGGTGTTAATACTAGAGTAAGAATAATAGGTGGTGATATAGAGTATTTTCCTATTAATATTGGACTATAATAGGGATCCTTATTTAGCCCCTTCCTAGTTGCAATAGCTATAGATAAGTTTAACAAGAATATCAAAAAGGAGATGTCATGGTGTATGTTGTTTGTTGATTATATTATTTTAGTAAATGAAACAAAAGAAGGTGTTAATGACATGTTAGAACTTTGGAGGGATAAGTTAGAGTCAAAAGGCTTTAAATTGAGTAGGACTAAGACAAAGGATTTAGAGTATAACTTTTCAGGCCTCAAGCTTGCAACCTATATGGAGATCAAGGTCGTATAAAGTTATATCACAAAAAGATTGTTTAAAGTACCTTAAATCCATCATCCAAAGAAGTGGCGAAATAGATCAAATTAGGATGGCTAAAATAAAGGAAGGCCTTAAGAGTTGTATGTGAAAATAAGATACCACTCAACCTAAAGGTTAATTCTACTATTTAGCAATTAGGTCAACCATGCTCTATGGGGCAAAGTGTTGGCCTAATAAACAAGTGCATAGTTTAAGTTAATGGTGGCAGAGATAAGGACGCTCCTTTGGAAGTGTAACCTTACAAGAAAAGATAAGGTTAAGAATGAAATGGTAAGAGACAAGTTGGGGGTGGCTAACTTTGATAGCAAAATGGACATAAGGATTAGGTAGTTCAAACATGTTAAAAGGCGACATTCTGATATCCCAACAAGGAGATATAAGAAGATTATAATTAAAGACTGTAAAAGAAGAAGAGGAAGACTTATGAAGAATTAAGGGGATGTAATTGGGTATGATGTAGCCCTATTAGAGCTTATCAAAGACTTGAGGCTCAACAGGAACTTAGGTGAACTAATACAAAATATATAGGTTGAGGATCCTATGTGGAGAGGTTCTTCTTTTTTTCGTAATCCTTTTGAAACTTCTTATATTTTTATGTCTTTTAAAGAACATCAACATCTTTGTTTGTAGCACTTGTTCCTTTAATTATTTTATTTACTTTTTAATTTTTGTTCTATTTAGTTATTGGTTCTCTTTCTTTTTTATTTATTTACTTACTTTTATCTTTATTTTTATCTTATTTTATTTTCATTTTATTATTTTTCAGTTCTTTTCAACTGCTTTCAAAAACCTCTTTTCCCTTTTTCTTTTTTCTATTTTATTTTACTGTAGGTCTATCAAAAATAAATTCTCTACTAGTTAGAAGTTAGGTGCATACTTCTGGAACTTCCCAGACCCTACATCTTAGTGGTATCTTACTAGGACTTTGTTATTCTTGTAGATAATATATCAACAATAATAACATTAATTATTTCACCAAATTTAAGAATTATCTCAAACAAATGTGATTTATTAATTATCAAATGAGATTATATATAGAATAAAATATAAATATTTCCTTGTTAGTTTTAAAATTACTAATATAATTGAATTATCATCATTTCTTAATCTAGGTTTAATTATACTTCAAATTTTCAAAAGACCATATATTAGAAACTTTTTTAAAGATTGTATTTATCCTTTTTAATTTTAACTTGTTCCTTCCAATAATTTAACCTCTTATTTCTTAAACTTGGGTTTTATATGTTTGGATAAGACTATTTTATGATTTTTTTCACTAATAATATAAAAAAACTTAGCTTTGATAGCAAAAGCATTAATATCATATTAAAATTAAATAAATTACCATAACAATAAAGTATAATTAAAAATATAGCACTTCAAAATATTTTTTAAAAAGTGTGTAAGGTAAATTGGTTCAAACAATACAGATATGCTTTCAAATTATTAAAGCACTCAACTTTTAAATAGTTATTAAGGGTTTTTGTAATATATGTAGACAAAGAAGAGGGAATTAGCATGATACAGTCCTTAATAAAATTAGGATATAAATGTTCAGAGCACTACGTCACATTTTACGATATAATTTTAACTCAAATTTTGCATAAAATCACTAAACTATAATGGCATTTAAATAGAATTAATTCTATAATGATAATCATTCCATTAATAATATATAAATATGACAAACTTCGATAATATTTATAGAATTCATTCCATAATGATAATCATTCATACCTTAACTTTAAGCTCTTACCATTACTTAAACTGCTTTTACTTTTTCCTCCTCTCCTACATTAATAACTCAACATGTTTTTTTTGGTAATTCAGAAAATGGATTGAAAAAATAGGAGTTATGTACAAAAAACGGGAACACCCCGAACCAGATAGATCACTGACAGAGTGACCCCTCCAACTAAATACAAAAGACTATTCTAGAAAAGCCCAGCCGGTCAAAATTGAGCTATCATGACGACCAAGAGAGGGATGAAATATACAGCACAATCTAACCAATAATAAAACATGACACCAAAGACCAAAAATTAGGCTCATAGGGGGTTCAACTTGTTCCTGCAAAGAATAAGACTCAGTCCCAGATGCAGCCAAACCATGTGGAGTAATCAACCAGGTCATACAATGATTACAAATTAACAACGTTCCTTGGTAAAACATGCGAGAGATATAAGAGACTCCCTTCAGTCTTGGTACTGGCACCCATTTAATCCAGCTTATAAGTGATCACGTTCCCACGGACAGAAGCTGGCAGACCAAGCCTGAGGATGTCTAGTGTGGACCAAGCTCTTCACTAGTGCTGAGTAGGTAGTATACTTGCAGGGCTGGCTACAAGGTTACACGAGGATGATGAAGCCCCTCCACTCTAGACCAGCAACAATTAGAGAAAATAAACCAGAAAACACAAATTACCTACACTCGGTGTTTGAGCAAAGCTGCTCCATTGCTTGGAAGATCACTTTAGCGTTGAAGCTCCCCACGTCCTGGGCTTTGTCTTGGAAAGTTCTAAGGTTCCTCTCGGACCAAAGATTACAAACAACCACTGATAGCAAGGTAAGGAAGGTGTGAAGGTCAAAATTTCTGGGCCTTAGATTTTGATTGAACCAAGTGAGAATAGAGGGAAGGTTTAAAAGGTGGGGAATATTAAGCTGAAAATGATTTAGGCAATTGAGCCAAACTAATTTTGAGATGGAGCATTCAAAAAAGAGGTGTCTAAGAGATTCATTGTCCAAAGAGCAAAGTGAACAGTGATTTGGTGCAATTTTATAAAGTAAAAGATCTCTTGTTTGTAGCTTATTTTGGAAGGCTAACCACAAGATAAAGGCATGTTTGTGGTTTGCACCTGGATACCACACCAAATTATACCAAGGGACTCTGGGAGAGGGAGGTCTCAATAAGGAGTATGCTAAAGAGTTAATGTAGATTTTAGTGGGGCTGACAATCCATTCTAGTTTATCCTGTTGAGAAGCATCAAGAAGATAGGTTAATGGTTTTAGCGTGCGAACGGCCTCAATTGTGATAGCTTGTCAGTTCCAAGATCTGTTCATAATTACTTTAGCAACTTTAGCAATCAATGGGAGCTCAGGGCTATTAATAATCCTCGGAGTTGAGAGGTCCTTCAAAATGCCTCGAGGATGCCACGGGTCCTGCCAAAAGAAAGTGGTAAATCCATTCCCTATCCTAAATCTAAAGTGGTTCCTTAGAATATTCCTGATCTAAAGAATTTTCCTCCGGCTCCAAGAGCTGTTACAGGTAGGTTCAGCACTCCAGAAATTAGTACGTCTAAGGATGATGGAGTGAACCCATTAGACCCATAAGGCTTCCCTATTTGTAAAGAGGATCCAGATCCTTTTGCCTAACAAAATATGATTCCAAGTGGAAAGATGTTTGATCCCCAGGCCACCCTCTTTTTTAGGTTTACATAGATCAGACCATTTAACCTTGACATGGATTTTTGACTCAACCTTCCCAGACCATAAAAAGTTCCTAAGTTTAGATTCAATGTCTTCTTTTCTCCCCTTACCTTCCTATGCTTTTTCTTCTCTTGATTTGAGAACAACTTTCCTTCTCACGCTTTCACTATAACCTTAACTTCCCTCAGCTATTTTCTTTTTTTCATTTTTTAAGTCGTTAATACCAATGAGTTGAAAATTGAATTAGAATAAATTAGAAAAGAGAAACAATAAAAAATGGATTCAAACTCGATGAAACTGGGAACTCATCCTCATTCTTCAAATAAATTCTCTCCTGAGAGAAAAAATTAAATTATATAAATTTCGCAAGAAATCCTTCTTCCTCTCCTCCCCCTATATGTCTATCCCTCATTTGTCCTTTTCTCACCTGTCCAAGTCATAAGCTTAATTTCATACCACCTACTAGACCTCAGTAGACACAGACACATAAGGCTCAACCTCTGGAAATGTCAACAATAAAAGATCATAGTGCCAAGTTATGGGGGGACTCTACTTCTAAAGTGAAGTTGCACTACTATCCACTAGAGAAAATGGACAGTAATATCATAGTCGATCCACTAATTGAGATCCTAAAAGAAGGTGTTAAAATTGGAATATGACACTTATCATTCTTTTTAGGATAAAAGACCCCATTTCCTAGTTATGAAAGCTTGGACACAAAAACAATTAAAAAAACACATCCTAGATAAAGATAATTCACCTAGCTTATCTAATGTTAGTGAACCTATGATAAGGTAAAGGCAAAAACATTAAGAATTCACCTAACTTATCCAATACTGTATGTTAATAGAAATTCATTTTGAATACACTCCTATAAAAGTAAGTGAGCAAGTAGGAGCTAAAATATCCTCAAGCTCCACCAAAAACCATCATCATGTTGAGGAAAATGTAGCTTCAAGTTCCACAACGCTTGTAGTTTTTTATACTACTTTAAATGACACTAAGATGGAATGTGAAGGTAATATAGGAAATTAGAACTTAGTAAGCTTTTTTCTTCCTACAAATCAAACAAATCTTTGTCCAAGCAATGGTTCACAACTTCCACAAAAAGGAAATAAAATATAATAATCTCCCTCAAAAGGGAAATAATTTATGGAATGTTAAGTAATTAATTGTCCCTTAAAGTAACTAGCTCTTAAGAATTTCATTGCTAATAATAAATATTTTCTCTTTTTGTTTATGGAAACTAGGCTGGAGGATGATAAATGAAAGCACCAAAAATTCTTGAGGAACCATTGGGAATTAGATCCATTATAATAGAAGATTTATTGTTACTTATGATAATGAAAAGATTGAGATTGTACACACCATTATAACTGATCAACTGATTCATGTATTAGTATTACTGAAGAATGAGTATATTGAGTTATAAATAACCTTTGTTTATGATCAAAATCATACCTTTGTTTTTGAAACATACTCAAAGACATAGGTTCATCTATCAATTCCCTTGGATCATTTTAAAAGATTATAATAGCATGCGTCATCCCTATAAGGTTGAGGGAAACTCATATAAAACTCACTTAAAAGATTTCAAAAAAAATATGTAGCTATCCAATACTTAAATTACAAATTTTAGGATGAAAGTGAACTTTTATACATTGTGTAATAATCAAAAAGGAAGATGATTATTAAGGAAAACATTAGATAGAGCATTGGTTAGCTTTAAATGGATGTAAGCATTCCTTGACAGTAAAGTTACATTTTTTATCATTTATTTCAAATAATTCACCTATAATGTGCAAATTATGAACGTCATTATTAAAAGAAAATTTTCATTTTGATTCAATAATTTCTGTCCAAATATAGTAACATTTTAGGAAGTTATTCAATGAGAGCTCAAACTTGATGTACAAGATTATAAACTATATATTTTCTTGAGGAAGATCTAAAAGCTCACAACTTGGATAAAGCTCACAACTTCAGAAGTTATTCATGCATAGGAAAAGCTTAATAAAATCTAACCTTTGCTTTATTTTAATCCCTCTAACTTAGACCTTCAAGAAAAGAAAATAACACTTTAAAACTGCACTTAGGCTCTAAACATCAATCATTACCTCTTGATGTAGAGATCAAGAATCCTCTTGTTAAAGGATGGAGATAAGAACTCTAATCTTTTTTATAAAGTTGTTCTCTCAAGGTCCAGTACTAACATGATTGTGTCTCTAAAGAATGATTTCAATTCACTTTTTACTTTTTAAATGAGTTCTTTTACGTGGCTTTTACTTTTGTATCTAGCTCCTTGGGAATCCCTACAAATTATGATTCAACTTTTTAGTCTAACAATTCCATTATACAAAGTTAGATCACTCCTCAAGAATCTAAGTCCCTGTCTATTCCTTTTAATAAAGAACATGTGGAAAGAGCTTTATTTTCTCTACACTTTAATAAAGTATAAGGTTAGATGGCATAAATTCTCTCTTTTTCCAGAGAACTTGACCAACTTCTAAAAACCTAGTGATAAGTGCAATCTTTTAGTTCTTCAATAATGGAAAAGTCTTAAGGCAGATAAACAAGATTTTTATTTCTCTCATTTCCAAAGGGAGCTCCTAATTCATTAAAGCAATATAGGTTAATTACCTATTACAACGCAATCAATAAGATTATATCTAATCCCATTACTATCATATTGAAATCCATATTATCTTTATATATTGATGATTCTCAGGGTGCATGCGTCATAGGAGGCAAATAAGGGATAAAATCTTTCTTGTTTATGGTATATTTAAGAATTACAATAGGAAGCAAGCTATTGATAATTATGCACTTAACATTCATTTCCATAAGGCATTTGATTCCCTTGATTGAAATTTCATCTTGAATACACTCAAAGAATTTAACTTTCCATTAATCTTCATTGGTTGGATTGAGCAATGTATTACAACAGTTTCTTACAGTATTTTGGTCAATAGGGAGCCAACCAAGCTTATTAAAGGAGTAAGGGGAGTGAGGTAAGGTGAACTCTTATCTCCATACTTATTGACCTTAAGTATGAAAGTCCTTTAACAAGTTGATCAAACTGATTATTGGGTTGGATAAGTAATCCAAATATTATTCTAAGTGTAGATAATTGAGAATTGTCATTTTTTATTCATTTGTAGATGATTTAATATTATTCAATGCTAACTTACTACATGCTTTAATGAATAACTTAACACTTTCAAATTCCTGAGAAACAGATGACATATGTATCTCAGGAATTTCTAGTGTAAATCTGGACACAAATTATAAGGCCACTTATAAAGCCTAATATTGCTTTCTAGATGAGATGTTGTACGTCTTTTATCATGCTCTCAAGAGTTAATATAAGTTATTTAAATTCTCAAAAAAATATTCAACATAAAAACTTAAAATATTAGTTAAATTCTAAAATTACATATATAATATATTATTCAAGCAGTGTAGAATACTTATACCCAAACATATTAATTGTCATAAATAATTTGGGATTCAAATATGCATAAAAGGAAAAGAACAAAAATGGAGGAGGGAGCAATATGGTTGGGAGGACAACTGATTCCAGGAGTAGGTGCGGAGCATCCTGAGCTATATAATTCAAAGGTTGTTTCAATCATTCGCAAGAAATGTAGATGTGACATTTAATTGTGCTAAAAAATGGTAGCTAAGAAGGCTTTTATTTTCAAGCCAATGTGATCTTAGGAAAATATCCTCATTTTATAAAGGAAATAATAGCTTTTTCCATACTGATCCCAAGGCCAGGGGTTCCAAAAAACACATTGAAGAGTGCCATTTTCATTTGTTGTTCTTCTATTTCTAATTATATTCGGCAAGATTATATCATATATCTGTCAGGAAAATCAGGTATTTTTCCCTCTAAGGTAAACAACTAGTAAAGTGAACCGATTCAGTAATACCTAAGAAAGATTGCCAAAAGGACTCCTAAGACAGTATTACCATTCCACGTAAAATCCCAAGAAAATGCGGAGGCATCACAAATGGTCCCACTTAAAACCCGACCTCCTATATAGAAATTACGTGCACAGTGTATTTATCACAACCTAACTCGTGTACATACACGAACATTAAATACACCCAAATAAATTAAACACAACACTACAAATATACCCGACAAATAATATTGAATACTATAAATGAAAAATAAATAAAAGAGATATGGAAAGAACACACCCGAAAATTGATAACAGAGTTCGACCAATTTTGCCTACTTCTCCGAGCACCACTTAAGGCAGCCTGCTCTTATTAATAAGAGAATACTAAATTTGATATGTATACAAATTTTGAGTATTTATCAAATTTTGGATGATTTAGATTTGGAGGGGGAAGAGTTCTTTTATAACTTAACAAAATCCTCCCATTCTCATTTCTTCCCAATATGGGATAGAAATTGAGTCATTAAAGTCAACAATGAACTCTGAAGTCAACAATAAACAACACGTCAAGATTGGCATGCATCTAAAAAACCACAGCCTTTAAGTACATGGTAAAGTTTAGGGAATGCTGAAACCTTTTATATTTTCCAATTCTCATCTACGGTCAGAGAAAGATAGAACAAATTTGACTTTAGATTCACAAGTTCTTACCTTGGAGACTCACCAAGTGAAATGGAGCTAAATGAAAGTAGAAGACCTTCATATTTACCAATGTTTGATCTGAGTACGATAGTTGAGGCCACAAACAATTTCTCCTTTACTAACAAGCTTGGTGAGGGTGGATTTGGTTCAGTTTATAAGGTATAATTCAAGCTTTGAGTTTGTTTTTATTCACACTACCATTAGATGATTTTTCTACTTCGATGTATGCATTACAATTATCGAACTCTCAGTAAGATGATTTCATTTCATAGGGCATCTTAACTGACGGAAGAGAAATAGCAATGAAAAGACTGTCAAAGAATTTTGGCCAAGGGATTGAGGAGTTCAAGACCGAAGTTGCACTTGTTGCAAGACTCCAACATAGAAACCTTATGAAGATTGTTGGTTGTTGCATTCACGATAATGAGAAGATGTTAATCTACAAGTTCTTGCCAAACAAAAGTTTGGACTCCTTTATTTTTGGTACGACCATCTATATCTTTTTCACTTAGTGTTTCTTTTTCAACAATTAATTATGTGTGCACTTTGTACATGCATACTTTCGATTCAGATAAGAACAAAGGTTCACTCTTAAACTGGACAACTCGCTTCAACATTGTTTGCGGGATTGCTCGAGGGATGTTGTATGTTCACCAAGACTCAAGACTAAGAATTATTTATAGAGATCTCAAAGCAAGTAATGTCCTACTGGATGCTTCAATGAACCCAAAAATATCATATTTTGGCATGGCTAGAATTGTTGGAGTGGATCAGATTGAAACAAACACAAAACGCATAGTTGGAATGTAGTAAGTAACTTGAATACTAGAGAACTTATTGGAACATATAGTGGTACTGCTGTCGCCTGCAAGCAAATTCAAAAGAAATCACTTCCGTTAATACAATTTAATGTAGTAGTGGTAAGTGGATATCATTCCTACGAGAAATTTTTAACGATAAAGGTTAGCGAGTTTAAAACTAAAAAAAAGTAACAAAAAGGGGAGTTCATTTTCAATTCACTAAATTTAAGGAAAAGTGTAAGAAAAATCGTAAATCACAGAAATAATTGGATCTGAAAATTAATGGAAAATACCTTAATTTTCGGGTATCGATGTTATCACGCTAATATGGATACTCGACATAAAATTACAATCATTAACAAACATTCATTGGGAATATTTTATCTTAAGAGTAATGACTAGAAACATGCATCCTAGCATTCTTATTAAACAACAACCTAGATACGATCGTAGGTTTAATTGAATAATAGCTTTATGAATCAAGAACCAATGAGCAAGCGAAATACATGTACGACATGTAATCAATCAAGCGAATATCTCCTTAGAATTTTCTAACTCTAATGTAGAGAAGACAATCCGAATTGCTACTTGTGATTCGCGAAGCTGAACGTCATATTTCATTAATCTAGCGATTGAACACATTAATCCCTAGTTGCGCACCTAGAAACCAACAAATTCAATTAGAAAGAGTAGACCGAAAGATATTCAATGTTTATTAACAACATAAACTTTATTCAAAACATCTCACACATACTAGCGGATAACACGGATCCCCTCAACCAAGAAAAAAAGTTTAGCTATTCATAACGAAAATAGAAATCAATGAAATAAAATCATAACAAGTCTCCATCCCTGGTCTTTCTTGAAGAAAATGAAAATATAAATGAAAAAGTGCAGAAACGCAAAAACAAACAAAGAGAAAAACTGTAGAAATTGGAATCCTATTCTAAAACCTAACCTAAAGCTAGCTTGCGTGAACAATCATCCTCTCTCCTTTTATGCTTGTTTTTTCGATTTCCTTCCTATCTTTCCTTGATTCTCTTCAGATAATGTATCCCCCAATTTCAGGTGGTCAATCCCCTTGAAAGATGGCAATATAATATTTAAAGATTATAAGAATCTCGAGTTTGACTTTTGAAAATTGATCTGCAGATTTATTCCATCCTTAGGCGTTCCCACGCTTAGTCACTGAATTGCTGTCAAATTTTGAATTTCGAATTTTCTTCATTCTTTTGCATCTTTTTAATTCAATTTCATCTCTAGGGTGTTGAAAATCATCTATAAACAATTATAAGATAATTCCATTAATTTTGGATAATAATTTCAACACATTAAAGATAATTAAGTACAAAATAAATGCAAATTGATAACTTAACATTACGTGCTAACACACATTCAACACATTTTTATTATGCATTTTATTTTTTCCCAATTGCAGTTAGGAAGTTGCCATTAATTAAGGCGCAAGCATAAACGATTAGGTTGTTGTGGTCATGTTATTGTTGCCATGTTTCCTTTTTCAACGTTACTATTTATTAGGGGAAGTGCTCCATGGTCATTAGGATAGTTTCTTTTCCATGCTTCGAAAAAAGTATAAAAGGGGAAGTTCAGGGAATAAAAAGCCATTGAATTTCATCACCAAAAACTCAGCTATACACAGTGTAACTAATTTCTCCTTCTTATGAGCTTCCATCACTGAGACCATTCCTCGATGGGGTAGAGGCCGAGCGAAAGCTTACCAGAACCAAGCACATATTAACATGGTATCAAAGCAGGGATCTGGAAATGGTGCGTCCCCGCACAATCCAACCAAACAATCAATAGAGGAAACCATTCAAACCACCCAACAACAGATGATGCAAATGCAATGTGAAATGCATGAGATGTTCATTCAATTACAGAGCTGACACATCCTAGCAATCAAATTTCCAACAAGCATAAGGGATGATCGTACCGCGAGTAGTACGCTTGGATTTTTCGTGATATGATTGCACTAATGATCCGATGACTTGGATTGACTAGGCTGAATAGTTCTTTGCATTCTAGAATACCCCTGCAAATGAAAAGGTTCCATTAGCAGTATACTATCTCGAAAGAGGAGTTCACCTTTGGTTTCAATCTTTCAAGAGGACTCATATATGGGTTGTGGGTGTATTAACCGAATTGCAGCAAGTTAGCTACTTTGTTAGTGGGCTTCGATAGAACATTCGAGTCAATGTCCATGCCGCAAACCCACAGATGCTACCACATGCTATCAGCCTCACCCAACTTTATGAAACCAAATACCAACAGTAGAAAAAAAACCATATTACTGAAAACTAAATTTACCAATACCGTCACTAGTACCCAACATACCCAGAAACTGAAACCCACACCTAATCTAA
>JAOSBK010000206.1:34917561-34941341 GCA_027568895.1 Erythroxylum shatona
TTCCAGTGCCCTTTCTCATGACAGAAAGCACACTCATCTTTGGCAACTCTGCTTTTTGATTTGGATCTTCCTCTTCTCCCCTTCGACCGGCTCTGCTGACGACCTCTTGCCACAAATGCTTCATCTTCTGTAACTGCTTTACTTTTCTTTTTATCTTGCTTTCGCAATTCATGATTATATAAAGCAGAACACACAGCATCTAAAGATGCATTCTCCTTCCCATGAAGTAAAGTAGTTTCTAAGTGTTCAAATTCATCCTGAAAGGATGATAACAACATCAAAGCCAAGTCTTCATCTTCAAATTTCACATCCAAATTCAAC
The DNA here is from genome assembly GCA_027568895.1 of Erythroxylum shatona. NCBI lineage: Eukaryota > Viridiplantae > Streptophyta > Magnoliopsida > Malpighiales > Erythroxylaceae > Erythroxylum > Erythroxylum shatona. The sequence continues at coordinate 34,917,883 of JAOSBK010000206.1, forward strand.
AAGTCTGCTACTAACTGATTAAACATAGTGAAGTGTTCATTTATAGTAATACCTGGTTCGTAATCAAATCGGAACAGCCTTTTCTTCATAAGGAGCTTATTCTGACCACTTTTTAAAAAAAATTTGTCCTCCAACACCTTCCACAGTTTGTGCGCAGAAGTCTCGTTTTTGAAAGCATACTTTTACTCTTTAGACAAACATGATCGAATTGTCCCACATGCCAACCGATTTATGATACTCCAATCCTTATCTTCTACATATTCTGGTTTCTTTACTTCAATAGCTATGTCAAAGCCTTGTTGGAAAAGGGCATCCAGAACCTCACCTTGCCACATCCCAAAATGACCAATACCATCAAATATTTCCGCCGCCAACTTCATACTTGACATTGGAGTCCTCTGCCATGAGGAAGTTGATGTCACTTGTGTCATATTTCTTATGTCCCTAGTTGTTGGTGAATTTTCAGACATCATTATAGACTTAAATAATAGTATTCAATATTACAAACAAACTAAAGGATGAACTTTCGGCTCTGATACCACTTGTTGGAAAAATCGGGTATTTTCCCTATAAGATAAACAACTAGTGAAGTGAACCGATTCGGTAATACCCAGGAAAGACCGCCAAATGGACTCCTATGACAGTATTACCATTTCACGTAAAATCCCAGGAAAGGACGGAGGGGTCATAAACGGTCCCACTTAAAACTCGGCCTCTTAGATAGAAATTACGTGCACGGTGTATTTATCACAACCTAACCCCTGTACATACACGAACAGTAAATACACCCAAATAAATTAAACACAGCACTATAAACATACCCGACAAATAATATTGAATACTATAAATGCAAAATAAATAAACGAGATAAGGAAAGAACACACCCGAAAATTGATAACGGAGTTTGGCCAATTTTGCCAACTTCTCCGAGCACCACTTAAGGCAGCCTGCTCTTATTAAGAAGATAATACTAAATTTGATATGAATACAAATTTTGATTATTTATCAAATTTTGGATGATTTAGATTTGGAGGGGGAGAAGTTCTTTTATAACTTAACAAACTCCTCCCATTCTCATTTCTTCCCAATATGGGATAGAAATTGAGCCACTAAATTCAACAATGAACACTAAAGTCAACAATGAACAACAATATCCAACAACGGAAGCTATCTACCTTAATGTTAGTCATAATAAGTTCCACTAAATTGGGTGGAAAATAATTAAGAGAGCTCATACACATAAGAATCTGATTTGGTTGTATATATATTATAGTAGTAGAAGAGGAATATTATAGTGCATTTGATTAATTTGAACATGCAGTACTAACTAGAAGTTTGGGAGTTCCATACTATTAAAGATAGAATGATACCCATTAAAATTAAAGAAAACGGTGCAGTGGAATGGCTGCAATGTCCTTATATATAAATATAAAAGAAAATTTTATGGGGATATGTTTTGAGATTGGGGTAGTTGTAAGGGCCAAAGGGATTGTTGTTGGCTATTTGGATTGGTAATGTGAGTAGTAGAGCCAACAATGAAACATGTATGGACTACATCACCTGGATAAGGATCGAACATACAACAAACAGATAACAGCTTATATCAGCAATGACTTGGACATATTGCTCTTTTACATGTTCTCTGATTTATTGAAGAATCTCAAACTCCATGGCCGTGCCAGGAATCCTTTTCCTTACTCAAATTTTTAATGGGGTTAGCCAGGAATAGGTTGATACTAGATCATTTAAACTAGATTCGTTAGTTAGAAGTATGATCGCAAAAATTAAGGAAAAAAACATTAAGCTGATCAGAGTGTCCAAATCATATCTGAAAATTGTTACAGAAAACAAAAGCTTACATAGTATGGTTCATTTATGTTGCATTAATCGATATATGTACTTATAACTGTCTTCCCTTTTTCTTTCTTGATCTTTCTACTTTTGTTAGATTATTCTAAACCAATTTTTATATTGATGAGATATCCACTGATAAAAATTTTTGAGAAATTGAGCAACATGTAAGGAAAGTAATAAGAATAAGTTATACGCTACTTCTACTAAGTAAAATACCATTACATGGATTTGAAAACTATTGGCACAAAAGACTTGTCTCTCAACTCCCCACTTGCACCAAACCATCAAACTTTCTTCTTTCAACTTTTCCTCACTCGTACATCTTGCTTCTCCTGCCAAGCTCCTTCTTCTTCTCCTTCATTTGCTCACTCTCCTTACTGAACAACTTCTTTTCCCAGTCCAAACCGAGTTTTTACCTTTTCTGGCAGCCCGGCTCTTTTCATCGAGTACCAGGTCCTGACAGTTTATCAGTAATGGTAACATGCCACCCAATTCTCCATCCTTGCCTCCATCTCCTCCGGAGGTGACAAAGGACTTCCTCCGCTATCTACCAACCCTGCACCCTCCTCTCCACACAACCCACTTCAGAAGGTAGAAAAACCGACGTGGAGTTACATTGTAAAAGATCCAGGAACTTTCGAAAGCATCAAGTTTGTTCCTGGTGTCACAGAGGGACTAGTCTCCCCACTAGAAGCTGTGTTATAGTTGGGAGCTACCAAATGGCAGTTATCCCTTGTACGCTAATTTCTCAATAAGAGGACGGTATATCCCATCGCCAACGATGGGTAGATCTCAACTGGAAAAAATGGGACTCTAAACCACTCTCATCACAAAGGACGACTTGTTCATATTTTAGTTCTCTTCAGTTGAAATCGCTACAAAGGTGACAAATCTCGGGCTTTGGCATATACAAGGTAAACCTTAATTCTTGAGAAAATGGGAGGTGGGTTTTAAGTTGGATAAAATAGAGGTTAGAACATTACCTATTTAGATCAGCATACATAATTAAGGTTCCTCTTGAGTATTGGTCGTCAGAGGGTTTAAGCTACTTAGCCAACTACATTGGCACACCTCTTTTCATGGATGAGAATAGAGTAAACACCAAGGTCTACGTAAAAGTTGAAAGAAGGAAACGCATGCCTGAAAACATCCTTATAATGAGGTATGGTGAAGGTGGAAAGTTGACTGAAGACAAAATACATTTGTCTTACCCATGGAAGGCTTACACAAAGGACAAGGCCAAGGTATGGATCCCTAAGAAAAACAAACTGAAGAGGAAGACAAAGGTGCAAACAACTCACTTCCCTCATTAGGCACTAAAGAAGTCCCAAGAAGTCCCAAAAAATGAGCATCAAGATTTGCATAAAACCTCGATGATGAGTAAAAAGAGTTGCACTAATTTGGAAGGGATTGATCAGTCCAAGATAATGGAGGAACGAGTAGATTCATCTGATACAAATATACTACGTCTCATTGTTAACCAACGGCTTAAGTTATCTCTCGAACAGACTCGCCCATATAGCTGAATATTTGTAGAGATGAAGAAACACTAAATAAGTGATGTTCGATAGATATATTGAATAAAGATTAGGAAGGAGGAAATATGTCACCTACCAAAAACACCGAGATAGTTGAATCCAGTAGCGAGACAAAAATCTCCAAACAGAAAGCTGATCATTGGCTTGTAATAGGGTCAAGTAGTAGGAGATCCAAGAGGAAAATCAAACCTAAACTCATCCCCTAATGATCTATACAATATGGAACGTAAGAGGACTCAACTGTCCTAATAAATAATTGTCCCTAAAAGACTACCTAGGGGTCAATCGTATGGCTTTTATTGGTTTGGTGGAAACTATAATAAAGTAAGAAGTTTTTCAAGGAGGCTTAAAATTTGTATCACTAGAATGGCAAACGTTAAGCAATCATGCAAAGCCTCCAAATGGCAAGATCATAGTTGCACTGGATCCAACTCTTCTAACTTTATCTGATTGGTTTTGTGCTGAGCAACTCATCCATTAGGAACTCATTACAAAAGCAGGCAAAATTCCTTTAGCAATTATTGTAATATATGCACATAACTGGGAGTTTCAGAGGGCTAGCTTATGGAGGTATTTACAAATCTTGAATCGAGCATTACAACTCCTTGGATGCTTGTGGGAGACTTAAATTATCTTCTTTCTCTAGCTAAATCTATTGGGAGAAGAAACATAACTAGTGTAGATACAAAGGAGGTAACTGAACTCACCTCTCAGCTGGGATCAGTAGACCTCAAATTTTAGGGTCCTATTTATACCTGCAGTAACCATTAACAGGGTGTAGCTTTGATTCAAAGGAAACTAAATAGATGTTTGGTGAATGATCAGTGGCTCACCAAAATGACAAAGAGTTATGCAGTGTTTAAGGAGCCTCTCTTTTCTGATCACTCTCTAATCAAAGTCCATGATGCCAGAAGCTCATGATAAGGAGATCTCCATTCAATTTCTTCAATTCTTTATTAAGCATCCACAACTTGATTCAATTATTACAGAAGCTCTTATTATAAGATTTCAAGAATCTAAACCATATTAATTTATGCAAATTCTAAAGTTCATTAAATCTAAAAGTATCAAACTACTAAGGGGAGTCATGGATCCTATAAAGACTGATAAAGCGTAGGCCAAGAAGGAGCTATCACTCACTCAAAAATAGTAAGTAAATGACCATATTGATGTCACACTCATTGAGAGAAAGAGAAAGCAAACCTTAAGAAGTATCTACAAGCTCTAGACACCTACATTCCACAACTGAGGCAGAAGTCTAAAATTCAGTGGATCCAATAATGAGATAGAATTTCCAGGTATTTCTTCAACGTGGTTCAAGGTAGAAGCAATAGAAACAAGATTGTGTCGCTAGAAGACAATAATGGTAGTAACTTATGATCAAGAAGAAATGAAAAAGATAGCCAGAAGCTACTTTAAAGCTATAAATGGTGAAACCACCTGCACTACTTACTTTTCAAAAGATTTACTCAATAGTATGTTTGGTTTCATTAATCTTTCTCGTCATTCAAAACTCCTTAAGCAAGTTACCACTAAAGAGGTAAGAAGGGTTTTATTCTCCTTTCATCATGATAAGTCAAGATGGATTTAATGCAAGATTTTTTAGGAGAAATGGAATATCTTACAAATGCCAGTGATCAATGTAGTGCACGAATTTTTCAAGAGTGGCAAGCTGCTTACAGAGATTAATAAGACATATCTGGCCTTGGTCCCCAAAGGTCCTAATCCTAAGGGCTTGAATGACTTCAAACCTATTGCTTATTGCAATGTAATGTATAAGATCATTGCAAAAATCCTTGATAACAGGTTAAAGGCTACTTTACCTGGCTTAATTAATCCAAGTCAAGGTGCTTACATTCCTAGTAGATGAATGAACGACATCTTATTAACTCAAAAATTATCAAAGGATTATAATTCCAATAAACATATTAAGAGTTTTGCTCTCAAGATAAACTTTAAAACGACATATGACATTATGGAATGGAGTTTCATCATCAACTCACTGCATGCTTTTGGGTACCCTTTTGAGTTTATTAGATGGATTTAGGCTTGTATAACCACTATGTCCTTTTCAGTGATAATAAATGGAGAACATACCAAACTTTACAAATTTGGAAGAAGAATTGGCCAAAGTGGCCCCCTTTCTTCCTATTTGTTTGCTATTACTATGGAACAAAGAATCACACAACTTTGTATAAAGGATAATATGAATTTCAGATTTCATAATCAGTGTAGAGATTTTGGCATTACTCAACTTTCTTTTACTGATGACTTTGTTACGCTTTCTGCCAATGATCGTATATCTATTAGAACACTCTTAACAGAATTGCAGATATTCCAAAAAATGTCAGGTCTCAGATTCATTCCAAGTAAGAGTGTTGCTTATCTAACCATGCACAGTGGTGATGATTCAGTGAGAGTGATAAAATATGTGGGGCTCACTATTCTTTAATTACCACTTACATACTCGGGATTTCCAATCTCTACTAATAAGCTCAAGGAAGTTGAATGTAAGCCCTTTATTAACAAAGTGAACAGAAGAATCTCTAAATGGAGCAACAAGTTCTTCATATGGAGGTAAAGTGCATCTAGCCATCTCCATTCTTAACAATTTGCATGTTTATTCATTATCGCACTTAGCTATTCCTAAAGGAGTTTTAAAGAAAATTGCCAGAAGAGTTAGAGACTTCATTTATAATGGACAGAATTCTAGTGTAGGGAGAAGTGTTAAAGTGAATTGGAGTGTCATATATCTTTCTAAGGAACATTTGTTGTGACAAAGAGAGCTTATGGGTAAGGTGAGTTCACATATACCACATCAGACCAAAAAGCTTATGGTCTGTCACTTAGAAAACTGCTCAATCTTATACCTTTCAACAAATTCTGCACAAAAGATCATTCATATGCCCTCACATTAAGCACTATATTTTGGTTTGATCATTAGCATGAATTGGGGCCCCTCTATAACACTCCACTCTTTCCAACTTTAAAAGGTTCTATTCCCGAGGATACTAAAGTGTAAGTTTTAATTTGAAACAATAGATGGCATTGGCCTTTTCATGTAAGTAGACGAATTGGATTGATTGTAGACCACTTGCTTACATATCATCTAGACCAAGCGAAAGAGGATGAAATCAAATGGGAACTTCACAAGTCTCATTTATTTACTGCTCAGTCTTGTAAGCAATTGTTATTGGGTCCTATAATCAAGTTCCCTTTTCATACTCTTATATGGGGATCACATATATCACCAGCTCATTCTTGTATCTTATGTTTAGCTGCACTACATAGATTAAAAGGATCAAATTTCAAATTCTTGATGTAAGTTGTCCTTTATGTTCTAAAGAGAATAAAACAATGATCACATATTCTTTGATTATTTTCATACTAAGTAGATATGGGGTATATTTCTCAACCTCTTTAGACTACAATATCAAAATCTCAACCGGATAAATTTTTGAACTTGGGCCAATAAGTTGAGATGGACTAACAGGAAGGATCAAAAGGTCTTCAGGGTTGGCTTTGCTATGTTAATGCATTATATATGGAGGATGAGATATACTAAAATCTTTGAAAAGGCATAAGAGTTCAAGGAGTATGGGTGGATTCAATTTTACCTCAAGTTAAGAATGGCAATCATGGTTAATGTTGATCAACAATGCATTTCTAATCATATTAAGTTGCAACTGAACTTATAGAAAATGATATTTTTGAATTTCTTATTATTGTAGTTACTTGAATTTTTGTAATAGTTCCTCCTCATGGAGTTTTAACTTTAAACATTTTGTAATTTCCACATTTGTTGAATGAATTCATTACTTAATTTTTCAAAACAAAACTATTGGCACAAAAATCTATTTAAGTAACCAATGTTTTAAAAAGTCATTATGTTGATTAGAATAAATAAAGAAATTGTGTTGATTAGAATAACTATTATAAATATAATTCAACAAAAAATTTTAAGCTCTACTTGTTGAATCCTAAATTTTCAGAAAACAAAGACTGGGAAACATTTATCAACGTATACAGATATCATAATTTTGCCTCTATCATGCTATTATCCCCTAATTTAATTAGTCTATAAAAGCAATAGGTATTGTTTAGGGTAACTTCACTACGAACTTTGATGTGCCCAAATCCTGGCTTTTTATTATTACATGAAATAAACATACTGGTTAAACAAGATCTATATGATGTTACTAGGTTGGCAAAGACAAGAACAAGCTGATCATCTGATCATGATCCTCTTTATCTGTACTAACTCAAATCAATCACCGAACATGTAGTAAAACATTAAAATTTAAGTGAGTAATTGAATATTCCAAAAATCTCCCTTAAAAATAACGTTATTTAATATTTGGGGGATATTAGATATGAAGGCATTGAAATTCGTTTATTGGTATAAATTTACCAATTTATAAACATGGCCGCAATAAATGACACTTTAGAAACAAATTTTCTGTCCGTATTTGTTACTTGATGATAGGACAAACTATATACATTGCTTAAAATGAGCGACGGGCAACATGTGGAATTTAAAAGAGGGTTTCTTGAAAATTTGTTTCAGTGCCCTTGATCCTTGAAAAAGCTTTGGTGATCGTGGAGAGAATCCACATTCACAAAAGTTTGTAAAAATTTTCAGTTTGAATTTAGGGCCGAACCCAATAACGTAGTACTTCAACAATGGACGAAAGACAAATTTTAAAATAGAACAGCATATATTGGCATAAAAGTGGTTGATTTGAACTAACTCAGTTATGTAGCAAGATGATATTTTGGTTCAATACTTCAATCCACAGCATCTGTCTAACTGCACAGTGTTTTTTAACTCTATATATTAGGTGAAAAAAAAAAGAAAACAAAGCAAAAATGTGAATAGATGATGAACCTAGATCTTTTTGTCAAACTAGAGTATTAATACAACAGTGTATGGCGAGGAACAGGAAGAAACATAATGCCACGACAAAGCGTATGAAAATTAATAGAGAGCACCCATAATTGAGCTTAAGTTATGGGGGTGCGTAAGAAGGTAATACATTCATTGATATGTTTAGCCAGAAGAGGAAGTGTGCTTAACAAAGAAGAGGGAGAGAACTAGATATATATTCTGGGATAAGCAGTCGTGGTATAAAGATTTAGTATCATGAAATATCCTATATTTGTTTGTGACCACATGCATGGGATAATAGAATAGTTGAGGGATAGCTGAAGGCTGTCCATTAATTACTTCAATGCTAGCATATGTGTATGATATACAACTGATGTCTAAACATGAGATAGGGCCAAAACAACAGCACAACAGTGATCCAGATGTAAATCACTATGTTTTTTGCCTAAAATTCTGGGAAATCCTCAACCAACCTGAGATGCCTGGAAGGGGAAAATTGTGCATATACATAGAATCCTTGCTGTGCCGGAAAAAGGATCTATAGGAGGGTGATCCATTACTGAAGTATCAAATTTGCATACGACGTGATAGAATCTGTTAGCTTCTGTTGCAGATCAAGCATAACGATTTTCCTTCCATCAGTGACCTGCGTGCATGCTTTTCTATATAAGATTAAGTTGTTGATAATTAGCAAAGAAGTTGTGACTTGTGAGAGACTGAATTAAGCTATTTAACCATGCAGAAGAGAGAGAGAGAGAGAGAGACTAAAGAATCATAAAAAGCCTAAGCTGTATCAAGAATTCGTTGAATTTTACCTCAGCTTTAATGGCATGAATCATCCTTTCGTTTACTTTAGTGGAAATACAGCTAACAATAGTAAACTTTTCTCTTATCATAAGTTCAAGCGCTTTTGAAAGAGGAAACCCATTTGTATAAGCTGTATTTATTGCGACGTCCACGCCAACTAAACAAGGTTCAACTGTCAAGCTATCCCTCTCGAAATTTTCCGAGCTTTCAAGTGCAGAACCAGAAGAAGTTGGAATATTGTAGTCATTACAGAGCTTCCTTAGCTCCTCTTTCTTCTCATTCAACTCCTGTGTCTTGTGTTCTAGATGTTTTAAGTATTTGACTGCCCCTTGAATTTGGTCAGATATTGATCTCTTCCCCTACCAATCGAGAAAAAAAAAAAAAAATCAGAAAATGAAGACTTCAGTATAGAAAAAAAGGATCGTTGAAGAAAGTAAAGATATCCCTGACTCATAATGGTCAATTAGCTAAAAGAAGAAACTGACCTTAAGGTATTCAAAGGGAAGAAGGGATCGGAGAGACCCGTAAAGGGCAGCCATTTCTTGCCTTCGCTGTCGCTCAATGTCTCTATGTATGATTTTCTTCTTCTTCCTGTCACTAGGGTTTTGATCATCGACTCCTGAAACCATGGAAGATTTACGCCGCTGGCTAAGTTGGGTTCTGTTAGCTGTTAAGTCACTGCTATACCCAGAAGATGCTACGGTGAGAACTTTATCTTGCCAGACTGCCTGTTGCTGCCATGGAATAGCTGATAATTGGAAGAGCTCGTCAGTATTGTAATGGTCTACTTGAGAAATTGAAGAACAATGATCCATGTTCCACGCTCAAGACATTTGCCAGATCCCTTCTCTCTCTGTGTAACATATGTTACTATATTCTATTTAAAGTGGAAACTTTCAATATAGGATATGTTAATTAATCCAAGGGCATCATATCTTTGATGGGCCTAACCTAAGATCGATGGACAAGGTTATAAGATGAAGCATTTCATTTTTTTTATTAACCAACAATTTAATCTTTGATGTTGCCTTTTTACCAAATGTAAATGTTAATACAGGAAGCTACACATATTTACTCTTTGTAACACATAAAACTGGTCTATATTTTATTTTCTCCACATTAAAAAGTCTTCAGGTTGCACATTAATCTAAAATCTTGACGGAGGATATCTGCACTTTTCAAATACATTATCAGAAGTATATGCTTTATAAAATATATAATCCACAGTCAATCCAAATGTAATAAATAGACTGCATGGGGACGAATCTTTGCATTTAATGTACTGTAGAAACTGAGGCTGAAAATATGTGCTCCAAAGTCTTTAATCACATGGAAGAAAATGTGGGACAAAGCTTGAACTGGATTCAATATCTTGAGAGCCCCACCAGCAAAAACCTACTGCGGCCATCAATGATATTCTATATAATTGGAATCATTATGTTTATATTTAATTATGTTTCTAGTTTACCAGCATCTGTGAAAAGTGGGTTGATTGATTGATTTCAGTGATCAGTTTTCTACTCGTTTAACTTATTGCAAGAATTAATGGATGGCTTAAAGGTATCTTTCTATAATTGGGACCTGTTTAGAAAATCTCGTGGACAACCAAAAAAAACTTCTTACAAAGAGAAATAATTTACAATAGTTTTTCATGTTAAAAAAATACAGAAATTAAAAGTTGCAACCTTCATAACTTAAATTGTAATTAACTTAAAAATATGAATGTTCTTTATTAGTTCGTAAAACTCTAATTACTAAAGACCAAATATTAATATACAGGTCTTGACCTCTTAAACGTACAAGGCAGCAACTTTTGCAAACCCTCAAAAGTAGAACTAGAGCTCTGTATGTTAAAAGAAAAAAAAGTCGCCATAGAAAACATAAGTAGAAGAATAGGTGAAGAAAATCGTACAGTATCGACGAGATATTCTAACGAATGAGAATAGTATCATTTGATTGATTCTCCTAAGATATGGAGAAAGTGATTTATATTTGAAATCTACAAGGCAATATGAAGACAAAATCCCTAGTCATTTTTTAAGTTTTTTTTTTTTTGATACATTTCTTCTTTTAAGCTTTAAGGGCTGTAATTGTAACTCCAAAAGGCATTTTGCTTTTGAAGAATTGGGTTGTAACTACTATTCTAATATGGTTAGACTACATCCAATTTTGTTAAGCTATTGCTAACTTATTGTTGATACGAAACTAGCAAATCAACATGAATTGTTTAATAAAGATGTTTGGTACGACAGAGGAAGATTGGGATATATGGAAACTAAGTCGTGATAATGAACCTCGTGGGTCCATGAGTTGAATCATATATCAAAGGTTGATAAACATATTATAGTCCTTATAATTCCTCTCGAGCAAATGATCTTTTCGTGCAATCTAAAAGGAAAGGTCAAGCAGTTTGCCTTTTAACTTCTTCACTATATTGATGTTGGAAAAATATAAACCAACAATTAAGTAATCCAACTTGAAGATCAGTTAAGTAGGCTGGTTCAAATCTTTTGTTAAGAAAGTATGATAATAATCTTTTGAGATGTACGATTTGCCCGAAATTGATATTGCTCATGCAATCAAACAATTACTTAAGAACCGAGCTCTAATCACTTGTCCAAGAACTTTTGAGAATTGCAGCTCAACTATGCAATCTCCTTCATATCCTCCCACTGACGATTTATGGAGTATTTCATAATAAAAGAAATCAAGATCCCGATGATCATCTCGTGGATTCGATCGATCCTTAATTAACTTGCCTCACGTGAGTCCACCGACATAAAGTTTTAATGAATTTACTCACGAATGATTAAGATTTCTATCTATAATTATGTGGAATTCCCAACCCAATCGATTGTGATTAAATTTCCTGGTTTGACAGTGACGTTTTCTTAAATCTAGACAAGTCATATCCGTGCATTGTTCGTCTCTGTATCGAGGCATACCAATGGATTCTTATTCTGCGGGTCTTTCTTAGTGTGTTAACATATTGAGTTATTATTGAAACAAAATAATTATAAAACAAGACTTCTGTAAAATATTATCTAACTTTGTCATAATGTTGTAGTGATCAATTCTCTTCTTAAAGTATTATAATTTAAATTGATTAAATATTTTTAAAATATATTAAAGTGTTTATTAGAACTGAGAATAATGTGTTTAGTAAAATTGTTATAGGAATAATTAGAGATACAATAAAAGTGCACAATTGTATATCTTATTATTCGTAGGAATAATTCGTAGCATAAAAGTGCACAAGTATGAGCACTTTTATGCTACGAATGGGAACCTGTTTCGTACTAGATTTTGAGCAATAACTTATGCCACTGGAATAATGATCTTGAGATAATACAGCTAAATTTATAAAGAAGATTTAGAGTTAGAGTAACCTAATTCGAAGAGGGCAACATAAATAGATGACTCTAGGATTTTCTTAAGACATCTTTTTAGGGAGCTAACTTTTTTTATATTTCCTTAGGACTTGACGTTAACATTGGGAGAAGAAGAAAATGTATAGGGAGAGGGAGCATACAAAGATGAAATTGAAAGACATAATATGGCATCAATTTTTATTCAATTTCTAATTTTTCTTTCCTTCTTAAATCAAAATTTAAACCTTATTTAACTTTTTATTTAATTTTGGGCTAAATTCCCTTCTAGACCCTAATGTTTACACCAAATTACATGCTAGCCATTAATATTTTCGATGTATAAAAAGAAATCCAATATTTTCAAAACTAATTGAATCAAACCCCTAACTGATAGAACCTTTAAACCTATTATGTTTCTATTAATTAAATGTTGACATGTATTTTTTATTTTTACCTTTTATAGGTCCCACCAGCACTAACATGAAATCCTTATGATCCTAGTAGGACCTATGCTCTAAACTCAACCCAAAAAAAAATCCAATTTACCAGCTCCCAAAATGCTGGCAGCTTCTCTATCAGCTATGGCTTACTTGTAGGAGAAGCAGGAGAAAGATACACATGACCTAGTGAGATAAGAGATTTTATGTAGTTATTAGGTGCTTCTTCTTGTAAATGACCAGAGGTTGATAAGAAATTTGTAGAGGTAATGAAGAAACTGAAAAAGAAACATTAGGTGTTAAAAAGTAGTAAGTTAAGGGATTTACCTTTAGTAGCAAGTTTGGTCATGTGAAGATGAAAGGAGAAGTTGATAGTGTTGGAAATATACTAGAAGTCAGTTTATAATTTAGAATAAGAAGCCATTTATGAATCCATTTTAGGAATTTGAGTGCAAGCGATTTATGGATTGACTATGGATATTTGAATGACGACGCTTTAGATGTAAAATACATAACTTATCATAAATGGTAGAGTAGAGCCAAAAGATTGTGGAGGTATATGTTGCTGCCATCGCCACCATTGAGCATAATTTTTCACCTTTTTCTAATAACTCCATTTAGAGATAAAATACTTAGCAAGACCTATATAAACAAATAAAATACTTTCTTTAATACAGCATTCATAGTAAGATAAGCTAGTAGAAAAGGTGAAATTAGAATGAACTAATAAACTTGGCATGTAATGAATTTGTAGGCAAGGGTTGGAAATTTAGGAATATTAGGGGAAGAGAGAAAGTGAATTTGAGTTTTCTTGCTAATTTTAAACCATAGGTCCACTACTATCATATGGACTAATAAATGTTAAATTAACTATTATTATACACACATATTTAATTTATTTTTCTTGATATTTTGCAATTTTATTGTATTTTTGGTACTTAATTAGCTCCAAGTACATTTACAGGTTATAATTGCTTTTATGAACTAAAAGAAGAATAATTCAGATGAAAGCACGGCATAAAACGAAGTTTTCAAACAAATTAGAGACACATGATCGTGTCTTTACCCATGTAAGTCACAGAGCCCATGTAAAATCACAAATTTTGGAGTTTTTGAATATACACATTTTATCACACGCTTGTGTATGAAACCTTGTATCTTCCAGAAACTTTAAAATTTATTATAAAAGACATGAGCAGAGGCAAACTAGAAAACAGACTTTTGGAGTGATTCCAAATATAGAAAGTTTACAAAATGGACGATATTGATCTAGGAATGTGGAGAATGTGAAGAAATCATCAAAAGATCTAATAGATTACAATATCAAACCTCAAACTTCCAAGAACAGTTGATATAAAAGAAGGGAGATTTAGAATTATAATTCCTTTGTTTTCTCTTCATTTCTCTTCTTGATTATCTTTGATTTCTTTTTTATTATGTTTAACTAAATGCTTTTTAGTGTCCAGGTGTGATGAACCCTAGTTAGGATAATAATGTCTTGATTCTTTTATTTAATGCAATTATTTTGATTGATCTATTATAATTCAATTATGTGTTTTAGGTATGTTCTAATAGATCTGGAATATTAGTGCATGATTTGATTTTATATCATTACAAATGAGAAATCTTGTGTAAGAATAGATCTACCATAATTGAAAGGAGCTGATTGTATGTTGGCCCCAAGATTTTTTTAAGGAGTTAGTTTTTCTTTAGGTTAATGATAGTAGATTTATTGCATGGATTAGTTAAATTAAAAGTAGTAAGAAGGCATAGAAGGGTATTTTGGGTAACTTACTTAACTTTAAAAACTCTAAGGCATTAAAGGAAGGACAAGGTGGACTTTTATCAATCATTAAGGGTAAAATGGGAAGAAAGAAGTGTTGTTTTCTTCCTTAAGAGGGGGGAAAACGAAAATAGGAAAGAAGGAAGTGAAATAACAAATTAAAGAGAGAGAAGAGAGATTTTGGTGGTTGAGAGGAAAGAAGAGAGTTGAGCTAGGGTTTCATCTTTTTTAAGCCTTCTAGAGAGATTTTAAGGTTGTGCAAGAAGGAAAAAAAGGTAGAAGAAGATAAGAGATTTCTTTTGAACCAAATATCCCTTCATTTGGTGAAGATTTAAGGTAAGAGCATTTTTAATGTTTTGAATTTTTGAAAGAGTTTTGGTTCATAAAGCTTAGGAAAAGCATGTGTTTAGGTACTCTAAGATCAATTTTAGTAAATGTACTCTGTGGGTCTTCAATTTTTGCAACCCTTTTGAACTTGTGAGTTTTGCCTATGAAAAGGAATCAAGAAAGATAAGAGGAGCAAGAGGAGAGGCATATTTAAACAAGTTATAGTCAAAGAATTCAAGGTGGGTTACATTTTTATAATTGAATAAGCCATCAATGTTTCTTTCAAGAAAAGGGAATAAAATTTTTCAACTACTTTTAAATGTGCATTTATTGTTCTTTACATGCTTTAAGAAAGTGCTACATGTTGTGTGTATGAATTTTGTGGATGAACTATGAAATGAAAAATGGGAAGTGATTTTGAAAAGATATCAAGTTTATGAAACCATATTTCAAAAATGTGTCATTTTGGGCAGCAAGTTTTCAAGATGTGAAACGCATGATTATGTGAGTTTGTGGTGGTCTCCTAAGTATGTCAAGTGCACTTTGACCAAAGGCTTCTTCCACCTACCCGCTAGTAGCATGAAGCTCCTTCATGGACTTCCCTAAGTTCACGGCTACACAAAGCCCTTATGGGAATTGCGTAGTATGTTCTATTTTGGATCCACCAAAGCCATATCTGATGTGTTTATGTGTTCAAGTAGGTTGGCAATGTTTGATGATGCATGAATTAAGTTGCTTACGAATTTTTGATAAATTGAGATTTGGAAAATATATGTATCTTGATTCAATGTGAGTTTTAAAATGGTTTTTGTTTACTACCGATTATAAAATTGTTACCCACGAGCTTTAAGCTCACTCCCCTTCCTTTTCCGCCCCATCTTCAGGTGAAGAGCATGAGAACGAGTAACCAAGAGTCAAGGCATCACTCCGACTTTGCATACTTTTGAAATTTAAGCTAGTTTTGTAAACCAAAGCTTTAGTTGCATTTTGAGCAAATTATTGCTCATGTATTCTTCTGTATTTTGGGATTTCGAAATATTGTTATATTGTAGTTTGAAATGCCCATTAAAGCCTTGTAAAACCCTTATCTTTTGATGAAAATGATGTATGATGGTGTTCTACAGTTGATATTTCCAATTTGTTAAGTTTCATTTTCAAGTCTTCCATAGGGGCAAAATTTGTGCTTTGACTTTGGGAGAAAAATTGGATTAATCTAGATTGAATTAGGCAAAGCTGTCTTCTAGAAAGATGTAGAATATCTTTTTATCTTTCCAATGATATATAGTATGAAATTTTTAGGCATCGGAGTTGAAAGTTATGGTCCTTATAAGGGGAGATGCTCAGGAGTATAGATAGTATCGTCTGTGATGACATCATATCGTCTGTAAAAATATATCGTCTGTGATGACATCATATTGTCTGTAAAGATGTATCATCTGTGATGACATCATATCGTCTGTAATGACATTATATCGTCTATAAAGGTGTATCGTTTGTGATGAGATTATATCTTCTGTAATAACGTCATATCCTTTATAGTTGACTTTTTGCTTCTTCTGTTGTTGACCGAAACTTCTCCTTTTGTATACTATCGTCTGCTCCATTTTTAACCCTCCAAACGATAGAATTGGTTTTCAAGGTCTTCATGAAAGTTGTAAATCTTGAAGTTCTCTTTCAAACCATCTAAAGAAAACCTTAATCCAATATCTGTAGAGAAAATTATGGCAATTTTTCCAATTTTTCTACTTTTTCACTTCGTCTGCTTTTTCGTTTGGTTTCGTCTAATCCTATTGTCTGCTCCATTTTTGACCCTTCAAACGATAGAATTTGTTTTTAAGGTCTTCATGAAAGTTGTAGATCTTAAAGTTCTCTTTCAAACCATCTAAAGAACACTTTAATCCAATATCTATAGGAAACGTTATGGCAAGTTTCCCAATTTGTCTGCTTTTTCACTTCGTCTGCTTTTTCGTTTAGTTTCGTCTGAAGGAATAGAGTTTTAACTAAGTCCCTAAGACTTACAAATTTCTAGGTGGAAGTTGGGTATAGTGTACTATCCTAGTTGATAGCAGTCTGAAAAGGTTAGAGCCCTAATTCTTAAAGTTCTAAGCCAAATTGAATGAATTTGGTGTCATTAGAAACTTAAGAAAATGGGGAAAAATTGTTCTAAATAAGCTAAAGTGTATTTCTAGTTTGAGTTTTCCCAAAATCTGTTCTAAAATAGGATAAATGAGTTAATTTGGATGTTTGACCGGTGTAGGCACCACTCATGTGGGATGGTTACTAATAAGGGTTCCTTAAAATAACCCTATAGGATAATATGCTCATGCTTTATGACTCTGAATGTTGGGCTTAGAAATTGAGGTCCAACATTGTAAGTCTAGAGATAGGTCAACATAAATCCTCTAGATTAGGGTCAAACCTAATAACAAAATTCATAAATTGATAATGCAATCCTAGGAACATTCACTAGAAAGAATTTAGTTAATCACCTTATGGATTAGTAGTTTCAAAAGAGTTATTAAAATAGATATGAATTTTCTCGGTCCAGTAGTTAATGAAATAATTACATGATAAAAGGTCAATTAATGATTTTTAGAGGGATTCATCACCTAGACAATAATCTTTGATATTGAGTTTTCTAAGCGATTTCCTTTGTTTATGCAGTTATAAGCTCTCAAGTAAATTATTTACCCTTATTTCTTGGGTTAAATTTAGGGAATTTTCCATTAAAATACTTAGACATTCCCATCATAACTAGGAGACCTACTATGCTAATTATTAATCCATTTTTTACTTAATTCTCAAAATAGTAGGGAAATAGGCTAATAGAAGTCTTTACTACGCTAGTAGGTTACAGTTTGAAAAATCATCTTTTACCAACTTGCATGTGCACTACTTATCTTATATGGTTATTCCTAGAAGAATTATCAAAGGGTTAAAGAAAATTATAAGAAACTTTCTTTAAATAAGGGATGCATATAAGAAACCACATGCTAAAGTAAAATAAAGTGACATTGGTGTCCCTATGTATGAAAGGAGGTCTTAGTATTTGGTTTATATAATTAAGGAACAAGGTTCTAATAGCTAAGAGCCTATGGGGATTACTTATGGATAAGTAGTCTTTTTAGGTACAATGGGTTCTCTATCGCTCTTTAGAAGACCATTTCTTTGGAAGGTTAGACGTCGTATAGATACCTCATAGACAATGGCCTAAATTTTTAAACTTATAAGTCACTTATACGGAGAGGTTAAAAATATAATAGATGATGGGAAAAGCACTTGGCTATGGTATGACAACCAGTGCCATCTTAGCCCTCTCTACTTGCTTGCTTAAGCATTTAGTTGTGGCATATGTTTAAACCTAAGGCTACAGTATCCAAATTAATTAACAATAACGAATGGCATTTAAAATAGAGAGGACTTAACATCATTAAGGATAATATCCCTAGTTTTATACTGAATCAATATAGATAGGATGTTATGAGGTGGTACAAACATGCTTTTGGTTGTTTCACCAATATGTCAACTTAAAATGTATTTAAGAATCCTAGCTACAAATTAGTCTAGAGTAAGCAGATCCCTCTAAAATTTCATTTATTTAATGGCTTGCTGTAAAGAATAAGGTCACCACACTAGATAGAATAAGAGCTCTTTACAACTCTTCACTACCTATAAGCTTTGCAATAATGCAGACAAAAGTAGGGATCAATTGTTCTTTAAATGTGAGTTCCCTAAGGCATTTTGTTTATCCACCTAGAGGCCCAATGATTATTCATACAATGTAAATAATTAATATGACTCGGTTTCATAGGTTGTAAATCGATTAATATACAAAATGAAGACTATCATAAAGATCTCCTTTTATGCTTGTATTTATGAATTATGGAAAGAAAGGAATGAAATAATTTTTTTAAAAAAAAGATCCTAGAATGGGACTACTTTTATAGCACCACTATTGATTGGATCAAGGAAATGATTGTGGCAGATACCAACACTAAGTTGATATCCTTGGATATGGTCTATAAATGGATTCCTCAAAAGTTATTATTCTTTTTCTATATCCTTTATGTTTCTTTCATCAAAAACCAAGAAAATGTCGCTACCTCACTGTATATATGGATGTTGTAGATTAAGTTTGCCTCCAACTTATGCTCCTTGTATGGAACTTTCTTTGTAACTTACCTTATTTCAAGTACTTGTGATGTTTGTGAGCTAATGCCTAATTTGTCCTCCTTATACTTATGGCTTTAAGCCTTATTTTTACTTTTAGAGCTTATTAATCCAATTTTTCTCACTTTTAAAAATAACATAATTCAATTTAAAAGAGTAAGTACTAATTCTATGTCCAATTGAAATATTGGATAAAGAAATGATTAAATTATATATCATAATCATGCATAGACAGGATGAGTCAAACCACTTTAACATTCCTAATGTTTAGATGGTCATGACATTTTTCTAGACATTAATCTTCATTTATAATTATAAATTGTTTAATTGGAAATTTAAAGACAAATTAAAATTTTTTAAATTTATCTATTTCTATTTATACATTAGAATTATAATTTATAATCATTACCTAACATATTGGAAACCTAATAGATTACCTATAAAAGAGCAATTTGAAAGAGAAAAATCAATTTAACTTAAGTTTGGACTTAATTGTAAAGTTTAAGAAACTTTAGGGATCAAATATGAGATACTTGATTTTATTAAAATTAAATTGTAATTATGATTAGAGTTAGAATGTAATTATAATTTGAAAGTTTAAATTTAGTAAAAAAATTCCAGCTTTTTCCTATAAAAGTATCGAGGCTTTTTCTCTACTCTATAAATATTGTTGAAGCCTAAACATATGGATAATTTGTGGTTAACAACTTGAGAGGAAAATTTTACAGGAATATAAATTAAGATTGATTTAGTTTCTTGTTTATGGTTCATGTTTTCCAATTTTATTTTTTCAACACAATCGTGATTACATCATGGTTCTTTTTCCTACAGTGATATTAGAGCCTCCATTAATTATTTAACTTGATTAAAATTTTTTGATTGTTATTAATTTGATAAAATTAAGATTTAGAGCTTAACTAATTAAAGGAAAAGTCAACGTACCTAGTGCACAAGGCTCTCCTCAAAGCGGAGGTCTGGGGAGGGTCATAATGTATATAATTTTCACTTTATATTGTTATAAAGAGACTGTTTACCTGCCTTGAACTTGTGACTTTATGGTCACAAATGAGCAACTTTACTAACTAATCATAGGATTTGCCTAATAAAGAATATGGCACTATTAATTTGGCTTTTTATTTTCATGCTTCTCCATATTTGTTGCTTCTAGAAAAGCACATGTGTCTCTCACCTGTTATGCAATTTTTGGAAACTTTGGTTGAAATTGCCTTTGGCGATGGAGTCAGTGGCATTAATCACCATTAGTAAAGGCAAAATCACCCTTAGAGGAAGAGTTAATCTTAGGAGCCTTTTATGCGATGAAGAAGAGGAGCCTAGGAGAAACAAAGGTGTGAAGCACTAGTACGAAGAGGAAACAAAAACACCAAGTGTAACAGAAGATGAAGAAACAAAGGAAGACAGCGGTGGACCAAACTACGAACACTAATCTAAAGAAAATAGGCTGCACGTGCTAAAGATAGTCAAATCAAGTGTTTGCATGTGTAACTTTATTTATTTTTATGCTTTAAGCCTTTAAATTTATAATTATATTAGTTTAATCGAAAATTAAAATAGTTTATATTCCTAATAATCTAAAAAGGTGTTTTCTAATTATTTGAAAATAATTTTTAAAGGGGATAATTTTCTTGGGAATATTTTGGAATTTAATTTCAAGTTTCAAGAGCCAACTTATTAGATTAAATTAGTTATGAAATTAATAATTAGAATCAAGCAAAGTTTTAAAGGTTTATCTTTTATAATTAAATTATATTTTATATAATTAGTATAGTAAGATTATATTAATCAAGTAGAGATATTATTTGTGAAATTAAATTAATTATTTTTCAATCGTATTAAGATTAATAATTAAATTGATTCCTCATTTAATATTTTATAAAATTATTTTTTGGAATTAAACTAATTCAATTTCAGTCAAATTGGAATTAGTAATTAATTAGAATTCTTTGAAATTAAGAAAAAATTTCTTAATTAAAATTATGTGTTTCAATTTGAATGAAATGAAATAAGTTTATTAATTTTAGAGGGTTATTTTATATTTTACTTAGAAATTATTTATTTATTTATTAGAATAAAAGTTTCATAATTAATTAGAAAAGTTACTCTTCTGAATTCAAATTTGAAAAATATAATTTATTTATTAATTGAGAAAATTGAGCCTTCATTGATATCTTAGAAAATAGTTTACTAATTTATTGAAGAATTATTTCTAATTAATGACAAAAGAAATTTTTGTAATAACATAAAGGAATTTGTTAACAAATTAAAACAATTTTATTTAATTTTGAAAGTAATTTTCCTTTGACATTAGAAAATAATTTTCTAATTAAGAAAAAGTTTTTCAAATTAGATTAGAAATATTTTTCTAATTGGATTAGAATGTGTTACTCATAAAATTTTGAAAAAAAAAATTCTTAAATTATAATAAGTAAGAAGAATAATTTATTAAAATTAGTTTCAATGAAATTTGTTAAAGGAGTCAAGATAATTGAAAATAGTTTCCAATTGAATTTAAAATTTGTATTCAAATCAAATTAAATTTTTATTTGGAATAAGAATTTGATTTATTTAGAAATCAATTATTTAAACTAATTTAATTATCCAAAGAGTTGAAAATATTATTTTAAATTTTGGAGATTATATTAATAAACCAAGCAATCTTTCATGCTTATAATTTAAGTCCATTTTCATGAGGAATAGCATATTTAAACTATATGATTTTTCACGCAGAATGTGTGTTTGGTGAGATCATTTGAAATTAAATCATTTGTTAAAATATTAATTACATATTGAGAACATGATTTTTTCCTTTCATTATTTAAGTATAAAATCATAGTTCTATTTATTATAAGGCTTGTTGAATGACTAAAAACCTTTTAAATTCAATTATATTTTATCTTAAATTAATGGATTATAATTAACTAAAAAGTTTGTATGAGTGATTCATGATCATACAGATTCAGAGATAGGGTTAAGAATAACATATAATATATGTTTTAACAAGAACTATCACCTAAAGGATCTAGGAGTTATATGAGATGTGATTGATAAAAATATTATCTACCTAATTTAAGTTAAGATGATTTGTTAAGTGACTCCAGATCAATTAAATTTAAATAGGATCTTAGCTAGTAGGGAGATTAGAATAATCTTTTCAAATAATAGTGAGGGTTATTATTTTGAATAAAATAGTGAGAGAAACCAAATATATAATTAAAGCCATAATCTTGTTTGGTTGTCATAGCATATTACTTACATTTCTTACATATATATTTTGCTTTAAGTAAAAAAGTTATCTTTGTTTAGTATAGCTGATACTAAGAATTAATGAACCAAATTTCATGAATATAGGTTAGGCTTGAAAAGAGTTGTTAAAGAGAGAAAAGGAAGTTATAAGTTCATTATGCAATATTGGCATTAATCCCTATTGAGGATTTCAACAATAAAGTTTGAGAGATATGCCAATGTTATATATATGACAAAATGTGGTGACATTTTAAATTTGAATAATTTCTCATAAACTTTAATGGTCATATTTAATATGCTTGTCAACACTATAATAGCATAATATAAATAGTTACATGGAGTAAAGTTAAAAGGTATAGTATCTTGATGGAATTGTCCCACTCAATTTAGCCTACTAAAAGCGTAAATATAGGCTAGAATTGAAGGCACACTACAAGAAAAATGTAGATTAGTGACAGAAATTTAGCAACGGAACAATTTCCGTCGGCAATTAGCAACGGAAATATGCTTTCCGTAGCTAAAATTGAGTGATTTAGCGACGGTACAAATATTCATCGCTAAATTTGGAGGAAATTTGTCCCGAAAAAGTTTGCAACGGACATTAGCGACGGAACAATAATATACCGTTGAAAATTAGCGATGGAAAGCATATTTCCGTCGCTAAAAATGAGTAATTTAGCGACGGTACTAATACTCGTCGCTAAATTTGGAGGGAATTCGTCGCGGCAAAATTAGCGACGGTATATGTTCCGTCGCTAAAAATGGAGGGAATTTTTGGCGGAGTAAAAAATTTTCAGTTTACCTACGGAAAATTCCGTAGGTAAATTCTGTTGATAAATGAATTTAGCGATGGAAATTTTCTTTCAGTCGGTAAAAAGGAGGGAATTATTTGCGGTATGAATTTTTTTAATTTACCAACGGAAATTTCCGTCGGTAATTCCGTCGGTAAATTCTTTTTAAATATAAACTCACCCGACATCTCCCTCCCACTTCTATCTTCTTTTTCCTTTCTTCTTCTTCCTT
>JAOSBK010000206.1:34944232-34957715 GCA_027568895.1 Erythroxylum shatona
AATTTTAATATTTTAATTCTTTTACTTGAAATAATGGAGTTCTCTCCATAGTGGCTTTCAGAGAAACTAAATACTTTGCAGGTAAATTTTAAAAAATAGTTTTCAGCAAATTTACTGACGGAAAAAAATTCCGTTGCTAAAAATATTGGATTTTACCGACGGAAAAAATTCCGTCGCTAATTACCGACGGAATTACAAATCCCGTTGGTAATTTTCTGACAGAAGAATTCATTGACTGAACAAAATAATCGTCGGTAAATTTACCGACGGAAATTTTTTCCGTCGGTAATTTCGTCGGTAAATTTACCAACGGAAAATTTCCGTCGTTAAATTTAGTAACGACCATATCTCCGACGCCTTTTTCCATGAATAAATTCTATCGCTAAATAAGCTTACCGACGGAATATGTACAAATTCCGTCGGTAAATTCCGTCGCTAAACTCAATTTTTCTTATAGTGGCATTGACTTAGATATAATAATAGTTGTCATTAGATGAAAAATTAATCATATGATTTTAACATTGTATGATTTTTCTTGTCAATATATGACAAAATGGAGTCATATATATTTCTAATTCATACTTTTAAGTATTTGATAATGAATTTATAGTCAACATTATTTCAATATAATTTAATGCATGACAAGAAATAGATTTTTAAGTAAAAGCAATTGATCCAAGTTTATGTAAATAATTTGTATAAGTTAGATCAAAAGATACTTATACTTAACATTAGTCGTAAGAGTACAAAGTATGATACATATACATATACATATACATATACATATACCTATACCTATACCTATACCTATACCTATACCTATACCTATACCTATACCTATACCTATACCTATACCTATACCTATATGTATACATAGAAATAGACATAGAACACACACACACACACACACACACACATCCTTTTTTAATTATGAATCATATTGAACTTGTGTGACTTATTAGGTTTTAACAATTTAAATACCATCAATATCTTTTCATTGAAGGTCAACCGATGTAATAACAATTCACAAAAGGATGAATACTTGTATTTCATTATATTTACTATTATTTTATATAGTATAGTAATATATATTAAATGAAATATTAAATTTAAATTTTGAAAAGTTAAACAAATATTTCAATATAAATAGAAATTAAGCATTGAGAACATTGAAATACTTTGATGAGATCGATGTACTGAGATTTAAAATTTTTTATTTATCTATAGGGAATGGGAATCTTTAGTGAATACCTTTATAACTAGGTTCTATAATAGTATAGATTTGTGTAAGAAGGAAAATACAATATGGGATATTGTGTAATGCAATATTTATTCCGTCTATAGTTAAACCTAGTACAACAAATTATCTTTGAAATTTCCAATTATATTAATTAACAAGATTTCATATTAGATATATAATGGTAAGACTTTAAAAGAGTTAAAGTTAATGATTTTATGATATGATACTTAGATGAAGCATGCATTATCAAATAAGTTTAGAACTAAATATGATAATATAAGGTTATGAAGTATCCAAAATATTGGATATAATCTTATAAACCCATCGAAAAAAATGTTTGCATCCAATTGGAACTAGTACCTTTATTGATAAATTTGACGTATAGTCAAAAGTTTATGAAACGTTGAAAGATTCAATTTCATAATAAATTCAAAGAATTTGTTTTAGAGATGATTATGGATTTACCATATATGGAAAAGGGCTAGTGGGAATATAGTTATACCCTTCAATGGAAGTGTGTAGAAACATACTGCTCATGGAGAATAAAAATCTCATATTTTTAATTGTTGAATATAGATAATCCATAAAAAAACTTATTGGATGTGAAAAGATAACAACTTAATTGTAGAAATCATATCTATAGAAATAGATACGAAAGTTGCGAATCTATTTTAAGTTCAAGTTTTATATAATGTACTAAAGATGTTAGTATTTGAGATATATAGTACTTATGAAGTATTGAAGATATGCATTATTCTATATATGAGTTAATATCAAGGTTATATGGATATTTTTTATAAGTAAGTATAATTTACTTAGAACAATATTATTTTCAGATTGGAAAGGTTTCAATGTAGCATTAACTTCTAATCAAGTCATAATCATTTTTCATTAAATAAAAATGATTATTTATAATAATAAGTTCTTTAATGAAAATAATATAGTTCTTCGCAGTATTCAAACAGTAATATACTATGGAATATTAGAGCTAAGACATCATTAAAGATTCAATAATGTATTTAGGTAATTTATCTTAATTATGATGATAATTAAGATAAAAGTTGTATGATTCAAGCAAGTAATCACTATGGAGAATCTTGTAAAATTCTCTTAATAAATTGTTGTCCTGACATTAGCATGATAGTCAGATGGTAATATGTTGTAAGATACTTAAATGATTGGCTTAGTGTAAATAGGAGATTATTAGTTTATGCTCCACAACCAATTGGTTGGTTGTAGTTTAATGAAATAATTATTTAAAGGTTTTATTTATCTTGTAAATATTTACATATATATGATAAATTCCATAGGAAAAATACACATTGCAAATAAAATTATAATAAGATCGTCATTATGATATTTATATTGAATTTATGTATTATCCTTAAATTATTTATAATCATTGTTCTATTATGACTAGACATTAATATAGTGTAAAAAGACTAGTATATATTGTTCTTCTTTCTTATAAAAGTAATCAGTCATATAGCCTAAAGTATGAAAATGCTTACACAAATGTGAGGGTGCTTATCAGAGAATAAGTTTACTGAGTTGGTTGATTATGAGGAACCTGAATGGAATAGTACATATGTTTAATTGGATTTTCTCATTATGACAGTTGTATAATTGATCCTTAGACTTGAAATTACTAAAGTTTCTCATATGATTACTATATTTTGATCTTATTCATAAATTATTTTATTTAGGATAGATAATCAGTAGTACTTAAATATATTATGAACTATACAGAGATAGTTAAATAAATTAATAAAGGATTTATTACTGTAAAATAAGTATAGAGAATATTCTGTTGGCCTTTATTAGTAATGATTTAAGGAATTATCTAACCAGAGTGAATTTAGATTTGAAAATGTGTTTTCAAACATCAATTATGAATCAACTACTAATTATTAAGAATGAATATAATTGAATTTAAATGAGTAAACACTAATTATACAATATATGTCCAATTAGAACATTAGATGATGAAAGAATTAAATTATACATTATAACCATATATAGACATATTAAGTCAAACCACTTTAACATGCTTAATATTTAGATAGACATGACATGTTGTTAGATATCAATTTTATGAATTGTTGAATTGAATAATTAAAGATAAATTAAAAGGATTTTTAATTTATTTAATTCTAATTATAAATTAGAATTAAAATTTATCATTATTGCTAACATATTAGAAACCTAATGACTCATATATTAAAAAAAGTTAAAAAGAGAAAAATTAATTTAAATTAAGATGAACTTAGTTATGAAGTTTGAGAAACTTCAGGGATCGAATATGAGATATTTAATTTGATTTAAATTAAATTATAATTATAAATAGTGTTAGATTTTAATTATAATTAGAAAGTTCATTTTTAATAAAAAATTATATTGTCTTTCACTATAAATAGGAAAAAGGTCAAAGGGAGCTAGCACTTTTATCTTTTCTTCTCAAGTGTTAAATTTTTTTTGTTACTTTGTAGATCTTACTAAAGGTTAGACATGTGGACAATTTGCGGTTACAAAATTTAATAAAATTTAATTTTTTGTTGCCCCTATTATTAAATCACGATTAATTTTCTAACAAAAACACCAAACTTTTTCAAAATAAATATTATTGACATGTACTAATGATTAATTTTTATTAAAATTTTAACCATAGTGTAATTTGGTTTTTAAATAAAAAGTCTAAAGAATGTTATAGTTTCAAACATTGTTTAGAATAACTTTCCATATCTTAAACCACCCCCACCCTCGACGCCTGCATGCATCCTTTGCTAATTTTATTTTTTCTCTTTCTCTCAGACTCACCTAACGCCTCCATCCTCTCTCTATCTCATGCTCTCATCTCGTCTCCACTCTCTCTCTCTCATTCTCCTCTCCATCTCCGATGATGCTCCTCCCTCTTCGACGATAAGACAACCATGAACCTCCACACCACACGACTAACACCTTTTGACCTTCCTCCACCACGTGAACCCGCCACCACCAAACCTCATCCAGACCTCCATCAGGCTTCAGCCCTCCTCCATGAGGACCACCACTGCATCATGCCACCATCAGATGCTCTCCTCCTACCATCCACACATCTGCAGCTGCCAGATCTGGAGTAATACCAAATCTCAACCTAACTTGAGCTGAAAACTGATTGTGAATTTGTTTGGGTGTGTATTTCACTTTTCAATTGAATTTTTTCTGCTTAATTGCATTGTGTTGTGATTGTAAATGGGTTGGACTTGGAAGTTGGAATAAAATTGTGAATGGATTTGTAATTTGTCATTGGTTATATAATGGATTGGATTTGGAGTTGAATGAAAGGAGTTTGATTTTGGTTCATTGTTATGGATCGATTCATATTTGATGTCTTGATTTATCTTAAATTTGTTTATCGTTGAAACTTTGAAATGCACAGCATGCATCATGCATGATTTAAAAGTTAGAAAGTCTTTCAACTTAACTTAAAACTTTAAAACAGAGAATGTGAATTGTAAAGAATTCAAAGTAAATAATTAATTGACATATTCTTAAAATTATTGAAATGGCATTTGGATATTGGGTAAATAATTAATTTAGTATAATAATAATTCGGTTGTGGTATGGAAAAGCCTAAGAGGAAGTTTTGTAATTATAATTATTGTATAGAAAAGTAGCCAAAAGGTAAAATCTATAGCTCTAGATTGTCTTTAATCTTTATCCCAAAAATTAGTCCATCTCATCAAGGATTCAAGTCTCTCGCATATTCACCTTTATTTATCCCAAAATTAGTCTACCCTATAGTCTTTGCATATTCAAAAACTCATTTTCTTATTATTCCATTTTTATCTCATTTATGGTACCTTGGCATTATATCTTCAGATAAGTGTGAAAGTTTTTTAGTTTATCTTAATGAAGAAATTTACTCAGCTTGTGCATTCCATTTCAAGATATTTATTGAAGCCAAGGATTTATGAAGATATGTCGATGCCAATAATCATATTCTTAAAAAAAAAAAGAATAAAGATGAACATGCTAAGTGAAGTTAAGGATGTTTAAAAGTTATAATTTGAATTTTTTGATTCATTGAGCCATCATCTTAAATCTTTGAACAGTACTTCGATTTTAAATTTAGCATGAATCTACTACTCTCTAATAGGAAAGTCTATCTATTTCTGAATTTTACTCTAGTTTTATGAATCTTTACTTCTTTAGGCTTAATATAAAGAGTTAAAGACATTATTTATGTTGCATCGCCTTATAAAGGACTACTAAGTTAGCACTGCTAATTTTGTTACTAAATGATTAATTTCTTACAAAACTAATAACTTTATTTTTTGTTACAAATTAATGGAAGGAAGTTCAAGTGCTCTTGATTAAACTACTTCAAGAAGATATAATGATTCAGCTTGGGCTCATGCTGTATTGGTCTCAGGTATGAAGAATCATACAATTTGTTTGTTTTGTAACAAGAATTTTAAAAGTGGAGGAATCACTAAATTAAAGAAGCATTTACCTTGGGTCAAAGGAGATGTAGAACCCTGAAAAAAGTAAGCAATGATGTCAAGTGGCAAATGAAAATATTGTTTGAAGAATATCAACATAAGAATTATGATTTGAATTTTTGGATTCATTGAGCTATCATCTTAAATCTTTGAACAGTACTTCGATTTTAAATTTAACATGAATCTACTACTCTCTAATAGGAAAGTCTATCTATTTCTGAATTTTACTATAGTTTTATGAATCTTTACTTCTTTAGGCTTAATATAAAGAGTTAAAGACATTATTTATGTTGCATCGCCTCATGAAGGACTACTCAGTTAGCACTGCTAATTTTGTTACTAAAGGATTAATTTCTTACAAAACTAATATCTTTATTTTTTGTTACAGATCAATAGAAGGAAGTTCAAGTACTTCTGATTAAACTACTTCAAAAAGATATAATGATCTAGCTTGGGCTCATGTTGTATTGGTCCTAGGTATAAAGAATCATACAATTTGTTTGTTTTGTAACAAGAATTTGAAAAGTGGAGGAATCACTAAATTAAAGAAGCATTTGTCTTAGGTCAAAGGAGATGTAGAACCCTGAAAAAAGTAAGCAATGATGTCACGTGGCAAATGAAAATATTGTTTGAAGAATATCAACACAAGAAAGATAGAAGGGAAAGGTTGAATTTTGAAATTGTAAATGGAAGTTCGTTTACTAGTTTTTATGGTGATTGTGAAAATGTTGAAGGTGGTAGTGGTATTGGTACTAGTACTGATAGTGTTCCATCCCAGGCTCAGGAAGAAGTGAATGTTACACCTAGAACTGATGTAAGGAAAAGAAAAATATAGGTGACTAGTTTTTTTTCACTATGAAAACTCTTAGAATCCAACCTTCAATTCATAGTGTAATGCAATCAAGAGATGTGACTCACAATATCGATATGGCAGTAGCTAGATGGTGATATGATACAGATTCATCATTCAATGCTTCTCAGTCTTCTTATTATTAACTTATGGTGGATGCAATGGCCTCTTACAGTCTAGGATACAAAGCTCTTTCGATTGATAACTTAAAAGGTAAACTTTTGAGTTGTTTAATTTTTGAAATTAGAAGTTATTTAGCATAAAGAAGAGTGAATTGGACTACTTTTGGGTATTCAATCATGTGTGATGGTTAGACAAATAAGAGACAAGAGCTTATTATTAATTTTTTGGTTTATTCTACAAATGACTCAATATTTTTGAAGTTTATTGATGCATCTAGCCTAATTAGAAATACTGATACTTTGTTTGAGATATTTGATGAAGTTATAGATAAAATAGGGCCAGAAAACATTGCTTAATTCATTACTAACAATGATGTCACTTATAAAGTGGCAGGAAGAAGGTTACATGATAAGTATAATTTATAATTCTTTTTGTGGACTCTTTGTTCTACAAATTTCATTGACCTAATGTAGGAGAATATAGGGGAGCTTAGGTATTTTCCTATTATTAATGAGACTATGCACAAAGCTAAAAAGGTGACCAAGTTCATCTATAATTGTGAATGGGTGCTAAATTTAATGAGAAAGGAATTTACAAATGGTATGAATTTATATTGTCCTGTTGTAACAAAATTTGCAACAAATTTCTTTTCACTTAAGTCTTTTGTTACAATGAAGAAAGAGTTAAGACAAATGTTTACAAGTGATAAGATGGTTGCATCTCAACATGCTAGGTCTAATATTGGAGTGGAAGTTTCCATAATTATATTAGAAGATAGAGAATTTTGGTCTCAATGCAAATTTGTTATTCATGTTTATAAGCCTTTGGTAAGGGTGCTTCACTTAGTTGATAGTGAAGCAAAGACAACAATAGGATATTTTATGATGATATGGAAATGACCAAGGAAGCAATCAAGGCCAATTTGAAACATAGGCTTTCTTTGTACACACTGCATCTTTCAATCATCAATGAGAGAAGGGAAAAATAACTTTTTTCTATATTATTTGTAGCTAGGGTGTTTTTGAATCCTAGTGTATATTTCAGACAGCTCACAAATAGAGGTTTGTAAGCTGTCTTCTGGGAATTTTGGATTGTCGATTGCTATTCGACAAAGAACAAAACTTTCTCTAGGTATTAGTTTTTCTTTTTCTTATTTGTTGAAAATTAATTATCACTTTATTTTGTTTGTGACGTTACTGTTTCTATCTTATAACTTATAGTTTCTTGGTAGGATCAATTCGGAAGTGATGTTTCAGAATTGTCATGGTTTGCAATTCATATTTTAAGTTAATATGTGAGTGTAACAGATCGTGAACGAAACTGTAGCACGTTTGAATTCATTCATTTCAAGAAAAGAAATAGATTGGAGTACAAGAGATTGAATGACTTAGTATTTGTTCATTACAATTTAAAGCTTCAAGAAAGGTATGTTATTATCATTATTAATTTCGATATAATTTTATAATATTTAAATTTTACTATTTACTAGAAGTCTTAATAATACAAGGAGTTCAACATATTCAATTTATATTGATAATATCGATTTTTTGGTGGATTGGGCTTCTGATGAACCATATTTGATAGAGGTGAACAATTTGGAAGATAATCTTAGTTGGGAAAGCATTAACATGTCATTTGGTGCATTGAATTTGAATGATGATGATGACGAGACTCCTTTAAATGATAAGAATTTTGTATCAAGTGATAACTAGGGTCACTGTAGTTATAGCGGGTATCCTCCTGCAGACGATTGAATGAAGTTTCAGGTTTTTATTTTTCCTCTTTTTTAAATTTTACTTATATTTGATGTATATGTTAATTCTATATATGTAATGTAATTGTAATTGTTTTTGTTACATATTTCACTTCTAGTCGATTGATTCTTCATCACAAACTCTTGTCGTAAACTGGAATAATTTGAGCTAAGGATATTTATTATTTTTTTATTAGATATTTTGGTGTAATTATTATTTATTATATGATGAATTTGTAATATTTTAAATACTTTATATTGTTCTTAACTTTATATTCGTATGATGATAATTGTCTTTTTTTCATATTAATTGTGGTTATTATTTATATGTGAAATATCTAAAAATTATTATTATTTCATATTAATTGTGGTTATTATCTATTATTATGATTTTTAGAAACAGGGTTGATATAAACTTATATAATATACAGTACAACAATACAATATAATAATGAATTATTTTACAATTTCTAAAAAATTCAGGGACTATTTCATAAATTTAAAAAATTACACAAAATGATAATCAATTTAAACTTTTGTAAGTTTATTTTTTTGAGAAATTAAAAGCAAGTTTTAAAATATTTGATGAAATAAAAACTTTAGGAACTTAACAATAGGTATTTTCCCTTCTATTTTCCAATTTTATCTTGGGTATATTCACTCCTTAACCGTACTTTGTTCCTTTTTTTTTTTTTTGAATGATCACGCCATTACCATACTTATAATTAACTGGAATTCTTTATCTTATTTCTTCCCCGTGGACTGACAACCAGTGAGTCACTCACATTCTACAATAAAAGAATACTTAAGCATTAATTTCCAGTTGCCGATTGAACAGTACATTAATTGTCTTTTGGTGTTTGGCAGTTTATGGCGAAAGACACGTGTATTCAAGATTCATAGCCTCATGGTTACTTAGACGTCACCTGTGACAATAGATTTATACCCCAGTTACGGATATTGTTAATAATTGCTCTATATCTAAGTTAATATGAATAATATTCACACTGTTATTTCTATATTCGAAGTATTCCTTTTGACGGCACCTTTTTCTATACAAACGTTGAATTCTCTTAGTCTGAGGATTGGTTAAGCTAAGAACCACTTTTTCTGTACACAGCCCCTTTTTAATAGAAGCCACTGTTATATCGACGGCTTAACTTAAGTAACGTTATTTATATTATATATTGCGGCTTTCACACCAGAAAGTCGTGCATGGAAGAAAATATGAAAGTTGTATCCAGTTATGTTTATTTGTTGCCTTAGCTCATCGGGAAAAAGAAAAAAATACTATAGGAATGTGATCAGATTTATTTATTTTTATTTTTTACAAAAGTGACAACAGTTTTACTTGTAAATGTGGTTAATTCGTTTTTCTGACTTATCTACAATTATTTCAAAACTTGCAGGTATCTCAACTCTTCAAACGTATGTATGCACACATACGTCTCAAAGAAAATCAGTAACACATCCGAAAGATAAAATTTGCTTTCCGAAATTTTATGGTGTGAGCTAATTAATGTATGATCACACTTAAGATATATAAAAATGAGAAGAACTGGGTGGAATTGATAAACATATAACACAAACATTCGCGGCTTGCTTTTGATTTGACCGGTTATGTTCATTGTATACAAGTCCTACCTACCCAAAATTACCACGTTTTCAAACGTGTAATTCTATTAGCATTGGCTTTGGTTACGCACGTGAATAATGTCTTCAATTATTAATGTCTCTGTCATTCTTGATTGAACTTTGTTGCCTCCTACGTCTGAAACCACTTTCCCCAAGTTGACTTGGTGTTTATTTAAATTATTAAGCTTTTTTTTTTCCATCTATTGTCTTATGTTTGAGTTTATTCATAATCTTTAATTTTTATTCCCACGGTTATTTGCTAGAAAACTTTAACATTCAGTATAAAGGAGAAAATCACATGATACTATTCCAAATTTGTAAATTCATAATTTAATTTCCTAATATCGTATACATATATAACAAATGATTTCATATGTATCATAGATATATGTTGATTTATGCCCTATAGCTAATCACTTTGGTTGTAGTTTAGTGACAAATTATTTAAAGGCATTCTTTATCATGTACATGTTTAGATGTAAATAATAAAGTCTATGGGATAATTATACACTGCAAATGAAATTGTAATGAGATTATAATTATAAGATTCATATTGCATTTATATATTATTCCTAAATGTTCCTAGTCATTGTTTTATTAAAATTGGACATTAATAGAACGGAAAAAAGATTAGCACAAATTTTGTTTTTCCTTATGAAGGAAGTAATCGATCTCATATGCTAAAGTATAGAGATATTTAAGTAAACGTGTTGGTGCTTGCTAGAGAACAAGTTCACTGAACAGATCCGATATGAGAAATCTATTTGAAACATTACTTATATGTCTATAAAATTCTCATTGTGATGATTGTATAAGTGATCCTTTGACTTGGGATTATCAAAGTTATCTTGTATGTGAATTGTTATGTTTTGATATTACTTATGATATATTTAATCATAGGTCGTTTAATCGGTAGTCATTGGATGTAGTATGAACTATATGGAAATAGTTAAATGATCACGATATGATTCATCACCCTAAAGTAATTAAGGAGAACTATATGGAGATAGTTGAATGATCAAGATAGGATTCATCACCCTAAAATAATTAGGGAGAATGTTTCGTTGTTATCGATTAGTATTAATTCAAGAAATCCTTGGTCAAGGTGAAATGATGCTTTGTAAATAGTTTATAAATGTCATTAATTACATCGATAGCTAATGATGGAGAATTAATGTGATTAGACTCAAAATAGAATAGACATTAATTCCATGTTATATATCTAATCGGAATATTGTATGATGAAAGGATTGAATTATATGAAAAATTATACACAAAAAGGTTAGTCAAAACCACTTTGACATTTTTTAAATATTTGGGTAGTCATGATGCATTGCTAGATGCCAATCTTAATCTATGATTATAAGTTATTTAATTAGATAATTAAAGATAAATTAAAATGAGTTTTAATTAATTAAAATTAGATTTTATAATCATTACTAACATATTAGAGAATCTAATAGGTCTCACGTATAGAATAGATTGAAAGAACAAAGTTAATTTAATCAAGTTGGACTTGATTGTAAAGTTTGAGAAACTTTATGATTAAATATGAGATATTTAANNNNAAGGATCAATATGAGATATTGAATCTTATATGAGCATAATTGGTATTTAATTATAATTATTTGTAATTCTAATTAAAGTTTAACTGAAATTAGAATTTAATTTCAATTAAATTACTAAAACATTCAAAGCTTATTACAAATAGGCTTAAGCTCTATCGAGCTAGTATTTCTTGCTTAACCCTCTCTATAAGAGTTATATAGTTCTCTCGACCTGTTCTATGGATATCGTTAGAGGTTGGACACTTGTGTGGCTACAGTGGTTGAGACGGATCAGTTTCAGGAACAGTTCGAGGTATACGACAAGACAAAGATCAAACTTGGGAATAAGGTACAAATTAAGTTTAAGCTTTATTATAATTTGTGTTAATCATTTTATAGACTTAAATAGATCTTAGTTTTTGAGAAATCAAAAGTGTGAAAAAAGTTTTGTGATTATTTCACTACGGTCGGGATCTGATCTCAACCCGATTTCCTAACAATATATACGTATAGACAATTGATGACTACTGTGATAGAATAATAAATGGAAAATTTCTTTTAACATACCACAATCAATTAACAATTTAATTATGCCCATCAAACAAATACAGGAAAGAAATGCCTCTCAGTAGTTTTTCTACTTCTTCTGTCATTTAAGAACACTAAGGAATCACATTCAAATAAATGACGACACCAGGGAATCACATTCAAATGAAAATTCTATTATGCGAGTGAAATCAAAGATGCAGGTATCGTGCTATACTGGCCAAAAAATGGTACGGTGCACAATTATTTCATATTATTAATTGATACCAGTCAGAAATATAGGCAAAATTTTGGGAGTAAAATGTAATTTTAAAAAATATTAGACTAAATTGTAAATTTTTGAAAAACCTAACTATTTAACCCACTCGTCCTTAACCCGACCCTCCCCCACCACCAACCCAACCACATGGTCTGTTTCTACTTTCACTCTCACTGCCTTGCCTACCCTGCCTCGCTAGTCGCTTGGCCTCACCTCACCTTGCAAGTCGCCTTACTTATGCAATTGCCTCACAGTCCCGCCTTTACCACAGTTGCCTATTCAAGCCTTAAAATTGCAATTTTCAATTGCCAGTCGCCTCAAGCTATTCTAAATTTTTGATTTAACCTTGAACAATTGAAAATTTAAAATGTGTGAAATGTAGTGTGTTGAGTATTGACTGTTGATTTGTGTTGAGTTGTGTTGCTTAGTGTTGAGTGATGAGTTAATTCATGATTGAGTAGTTATGTGTGAGTGAGTAACTTAATTGTGAGTGACTTAATTGTAAGTTGCTGAATTGTGACTTGTGAGTTTGAAAATTGCATTTTGTAAATTAAGGATAGTAAATAGATAAGTTTGTTTTATCTAAAATTTGAAAATTAAGGAATAAGATTGATGATTTTATATAGAATTATAGTATTTGAAATTTAGATTTTAGACTTTTGGATATGTTTTGTCATTTTTGTTATTTGGATTATGGAAATTGGGGATTCAATCATTCTGTTGGACCCCGAACTTTTATTAGAAGATTAGAACTAGTAACGAGGAATTTTGATGATTCGTCCTGAGTAAAGAACAAATGATGAAAATTCTTGAACCAAGAAACGATAGATAAGAGTAAGGTAGAGAATGAGAAGTGTGGGTAGATTCATAATTTGCCTTGATGCTTTTAATGGATAAAAGATTTCGAAATGGGAAGGATTAAGGTGAAAGTTAGAAGTAGAATGAAAGACAAAAATGAAGTTGCTTTTGTGTAGTAAGTTGATGAGGAATATGTATATATGTGTATGTTCTGTCATTGGTGTTCATGATTAATCATGGATTATAAA
>JAOSBK010000206.1:34957815-34972335 GCA_027568895.1 Erythroxylum shatona
ACTTAAGGGTATAAGACATAAGGCATTAGGCAAGGGGCAAAATGGACATTGCACACTCATTAAGGCTATTAAAAGAAAAAGAACTTATTATCTTGTATTTTAAGAAGAAGAATCGTGGGTGAAGAGAAGAAGTGAAGAAAAGAAGAGAAAAGCGAGGGTTTGGAGATCCTTGAAGAGTTTGAAGAATTTGGATATTCAACAAGTATAAACATCGTTCTTCTTGATTAGATGAATGAAACATGTTTTGATGTTAGTTAAGAGATGAATAGTTTTTGGGGTTAATGATCAAAGATAGATTTAGATGTATTTGTCAATGATATTGGGTTGAAAATGAAGTAGAAGTGATGGTTTAGTATTTATATAGGTTATATGTGAAATGTGAGAAGTAAAAAGTTGGAAAATGTAATAAAAATTGCTCCCGGAGTTCGTTTCTGTAAAAGTTTGCCGCGGCCAACTTTTCAGCACAGAACATGCTTTGATATTTTAGACATAAAGTTTTGTGTAGTTATCCAAATGGAGTAATTTTTGATTTGGTGTAAACTAGAGACATAAGGATACAAATTGTATAAAGGAATTGAGTTCACATTAAGTCTTCAATAATGTCAAATTTTGGATGGAAGTGGAGTATGGAATGCGGTTTTAGTATAAGAGTAGCCCGAAAATGTTTTTGGTATAACTTTTAGAGTACTGAACCAAATTGAATGATTTTAGAGTATTTACAAACTTAAGACAATGGAGAATATTTTTATAGAAGAAATTATTACTAAATTTCTTCATTTACTTGATCATAAATTGAAATTCCTATTTTTGGCTATTGTTAAAGGAAATCAAGGAACACAAGAGGAGCAAAGTATGAGGCACCTTTGAACAAGTCTTTAAGAAAAAAAATCAAGGTGAGTACATGTTTATAATAGAGTAAATAAGCTACTACTATTTTTCTTTAAAGCAAAGAAGTTTACTGATTTCAATTGCATCATAAGTGTTGCATCTTTTGCTTTTGCATGATTTGTGAAATCTGCTATATGTTTGCTACATGAACTATGTAATGATTTATAAAGAGATTTTTCAAGTGATTTCTGAAAAGAATAACAAATTTATGAAATCAAGTTTTGAAAGCACATATGAAATATTGTATACTCATGAAACTCAAGTTTTCAAGAAATGCCATTTTGGGCAACACAAGATTACAAGTCATCATATATGTGTTATGTGGGTTTGTGGTGGTCCCCTAAGTTAAGTCAAGTGTACTTTGACAAATAGGCTTCTCCCGCCTTCCCGCTAGTGGCATGGAGCTCCTTCATGGACTCCCATAAGTTCACGGCTATGCAAGACCGTTATATGAAAATGCATAGTATGTTCTGTTTTGGACTCACCCAAACCATTTGATATGCTTATGTGCACATGTTATGTTAATAAGTTTGATGCATTCATGTTTTGCGACTTGTGAATTTTGGCTGAAAGCCTAAGAAACATGTGTTTTAAGAACCATATGAAAGTTTTCTATGAAAAATGAACGTTTTCAATAGTTTTTACTTATTTTTCCTTTATAAATTGTTACCCACGAGCTGTCAAGCTCACCCCTTTTTTGTCCCCTCTTCAAGTGATAGTTAAGAGATCAAGTGATCAAGAGCTAAAGAGAACTTTCACAAATTTGTTATTTTGTATTTTGTAATAAGCCAATGGTCTGGCTTTTGATATGTAAATAAAGTTTTTTTCAAACTCTGTTGCTTTAGTAATGAAATGATAGATGAAAGTAGTTTCGATTATATATGTTCTTTTTGACTTCCTCGCTATATGGTTGAGTTAACGTAATAAGTAGATTTGTTGTTTGAATGTTGTGGGCACGTCACCCTTGCGAAATGATGCCTAATAAGTGTTTATGGAAATAACCCTATGGGTTTACGCTCACGCTTCATGATTTCGCGAGAGTTGGGTTCTAGTAACGGTGCCCAACACCTTCAATACAGAATTAAAGTTTCTTTATTGTTTCAAATTTGAGAATTATTAAATTAAATGTTGGTCTGTATTATAAATTAGGTTATATGTTATAAATTGATGTCTTAATATACAAAATGGGTTAGTTAATTTAGGTTTAATTATATGATTATAGGGATTAAGTTAAAGATGTGAGTTTATGTTTGAATATACATAAATGAGTTATATTTATAACTTTATGATTGAATTATGTGATTATACAAATTAAGTTATATATATGACTTATGACTTTTGAATTAATGTTTAAATTATGTAATCACACAAAATGAGTTATAGTTGTGAGTTATAGTTGAATTATATAATCATACAAAATGATTATAATAGTGACTTCAGGCTAGAATTATGTAATTACACAAAATGAGTTAAATTGTTCTTTGTGACTATAGATAGAATGTGATTAATAATCAAATTTTCTTAAGAAATTATTTATATAAGTTTATGAAAGTCACTTGCATGTATATATCAATTGATTATTTAGAAATTGTTATTGTTCTATGTCATTCTATTATCATACATAACTTGATTTTGTTACAAAGTTATTAAGTTAATTTTAATATGTGTTTTCCTTTATTTTTATAGATAAATGGAGGAAAGTTTAGGGATACCTAATAATTAAGTTGCGTCATGTATAGGGAAATTCGATGATCTAGCTTGAGGTCATGCTAGATTGGTTCCTAGAATGAAGAACCATACTATTTGTTCTTATTATAACGACCATTTGAAAGGTTGCAGGAATTACCAGATTAAAGAAGCATTTGGCTAGGATCAAAGGTGATGTGGAGAGTTGTAAGAAAGTGAGTCATGATGTTAAATGACAAATGAAGACTTTGCTTGAAGAGTATCAGCATGAGAAAGATAAAAGGAAAAGATTGAACTACAAAATTGGTACTAGAAGTTCTTTTATTGGTGTTCATGATGATAATGGAAATGTTGAAAGTGGTAGTATTCTTGCCCAACAAGAAAGAAATATTGCACCTGATGTTAGGAAAAGAAAAAGACAAGTGTCTATTTTTTTTTACACTATGAACAACTCCTAAGCTCAACCTTTAATTTGTAATGCCTTACAATTAAAAGGAAGTTGCTCATATTCTAGACATAGCAATGGCTAGATGATAGTATGATTCAGATATAACATTCAATGCTACTCAATCTTATTATTATCAACCTATGGTAGATGTTATTACCTCTTACGGTTTAGGATACAAAGCTCCTTTAATTGATAACTGTAAGATCCCACATCGGTTGGGAAGGAGAACGAAGCACCCCTTATAAGGGTGTGGATACCTTTCTCTTACAGATGCATTTTCCATGCCCTAATGCACCGGATCCCATCAGAACTCTGAAGTTAAACGTGCTAGGGCCAGAGCAGTACCAGGATGGGTGACCTCTTGGGAAGTCCTGTGGAAAAGTAAACCTATGAAGGTGTGAGGTCGAGACCCAAAGCGGACAATAACTGCAAGCGGGTGGGCGTGAGGCTCAAGAGGCCAAGGCCCTTTAGAGGACGCGAGGCTCGAGAGGCTGAGGTCCTACAGATTGGTATCAGCGACAGGACCCGAGCCGTTGTGCCAGCGAGGACGCTGGGCCCTTTAGGGGGTGGATTGTAAGATCCCACATCGGTTGGGAAGGAGAACGAAACACCCCTTATAAGGGTGTGGATACCTTTCTCTTACAGACGCGTTTTTCATGCCCTAACGCACCGGATCCCATCAGAACTCCGAAGTTAAACGTGCTAGGGCCAAAGCAGTACCAGGATGGATGACCTCCTGGGAAGTCCTGTGGAAAAGTAAAACCGTGAGGGTGCGAGGCCTTAAAGGTCGAGACCCAAAGCGGACAATATTTGCAAGTGGGTAGGCGTGAGGTTCGAGAGGCCGATGCCCTTTGAAGGACACGAGGACCGAGAGGCTGAGATCCTATGGACGCGAGGCCCGAGAGGCTGAGGTCCTACAATAACTATAGAGGTTTATGAAATTAAAAGCTATTTGTGTTGACCCCTAAATGTTTTTTTTAGTTAAACATGATTTAGATAATTATGAGGTTTGGATAGGTAAAATTTTTAGAGTTATTTTTTTAATTTGTATCTATGTTAGTAGAATTTATTTCAAGAGTTAGTTAGATTAAAGGTGGTAAAAATGCATAAAGGGGTATTTTGGGTAGTTTACTTAAGGTTAAAAACACTAAGGCATTAAAGAAAGGGCAAGGTGGTCTTTTCTCATTCATTAAAGGTAAAGTGGGAAAGGAAAGGTGTTGTCTTATGCTTGAGAAGAAGAAAAACGTGGATTAGGAGAAAGAAGAAGTGAAATGCAAAAATAAAAAGGTGAGAAAGAGGGGTTTCGGTGAAGTAGAGAAAAGAATGGGGTTTTGAGCTAGGTTTCATTTTTTCTTAGTCTTAAAGAGAGAATTTAAGGTTACTTAAGAAGGGAAAAAGAAAGAGGAAGGGAAGAGCTTTCCTTAGAGCCAATAATCTCATAAACTGGTAAAGATTCAAGGTAAGTTTGATTTTTATACTTTGGATATATGGAAGGGTTTTGGGTTCATGAAGTTTAGGAAATATATGGGCTTAAGCAATCTAGAGTCAATTTCAGTGAATATACTTTATGGGTTCTTAATTTGAATTCCTATTAAATAGAAATTTTGTCATTTATAAAGGAAATCAAGGAGGGGATCAAGAGAGGCAAGAGGAGCAAGAGGAAAGACATCCTTAAGCCAATTCCTAGGCAAGGATTTCAAGGTGGGTTACGGTTTTATAATTAAGTAA
The DNA here is from genome assembly GCA_027568895.1 of Erythroxylum shatona. Lineage (NCBI taxonomy): Eukaryota > Viridiplantae > Streptophyta > Magnoliopsida > Malpighiales > Erythroxylaceae > Erythroxylum > Erythroxylum shatona. Next base: position 34,962,566 of record JAOSBK010000206.1, read on the forward strand.
TAGGCCATTAATGTTTTCTTTTGAATGATGAAAATAAATGATTTCAACTATTTCATAAATGTACTTTATGACTATTTGAATGCTTTGAGAATGTGTTATGTGTTTGGTGTGAGCATATTGTGTTGATGAATTATGAAAAGATTGTGCAAATTATTTTTAAAAAGATACTATGTTTGAAAAATCAAGTTTCGAAAATGTGCCATTTTGGGCAACAAGTTTACAAGTTATGAAATAAATGTTATGTGGGTTTGGTTTGGTCCATTCTATATGCCAAGTGCACTTCGATTAAAGGCTTCTCCTGTCTGCCTGCTAGTTAAATGGAGCTCCTTTATGGGCTCCCTCATGTTTACGACTACACAAAACCACTATATAGGATTGTGTTAGTTCATTCTATTCACGACTAGATAGGCCCATTTCATAGAAATGTGTTTGTTTGTTTTGCTTATGGACCTTCCAAACCATTTAGATGTGCTTATATGCTCATGATATGTTGACAATTTGGTTGAGAATTTGAGAAATATATGCTTTGTGATTTCAATGTGAATTTTGTTACAATGGAAATAAGTGGTTCAATGGTTTTGATTGTTACGGGTTATAAAATTGTTACCCACGACCTTTTAAGCTCACCCCTATTCCTTCCCATCTCTAGGTGATGAGCAAGAGATCAAGTGAAAGAGAATTAAGGCATTACATTAAAATTTGCATCTTTTTGTTTTTTAAGCTAGATTTGTAACTACAAGGCTTTAGTTGCATTTTGAGCAAATTACTGTTCATGTATCTTTTTGTATTTTGAGATTTTGACATATTGATGTATTGTGGCTTGAAATGCCCATTAAAACTTTGTCAAAACTCTTATATTTTGATGTTAATAAAGTATGAATGTGTTTTGCCCATGACAATTTCCAAATTGTTCATTTCAATTTCAAGTTTTCCATAAGGGTGAGAATTTATATTCTAGCTTCAGGGGAAATATTGTTTTGATCCAGACTGAATTTGATAAAGTTGTCTTCTTGGAAGTTGTAGATTATTTTTCTAGCTTTCCAATGATATATAGTATGAAATTTTTGGACATTGGAGGTGAGAGATATGATTATTAGACGTTTATAATGCTGCTTAGGATGGACATTCGGGATAGCTACATTATTTTGATATTTTGAGCCTTATAGAGGCAATTGTTTTTGAGTTCTTCATGAAAGTTGTGTCTAGAAGTCCTCTTCGAAGCAGTCTTTGAATGACCTTAATCCGATATTAGTAGTAAAAGTTATGCCAATTTTACCAATACAGGTCAGAAGAAGAAAAGCAAGAAGGGAGAAGTTGCAATCGTACAAAGCAAGAAGGGAGAAGTTGCAATCGTACAAAGCCGCGTTTGCAACTCTGCAAGCATTGCGCGAAAGTCACTTCGCGACTGCGCATGCACAAATTGTGATTGTTCAGGATCTCCCTCCCCAAACCTAAACATCTTCCACTCTTTTGACCATAACTTTGTCATCCAACCTCCGAATGTCCTGATTTTTAAAGCAATAGTTTCCTAACACATTCCTCTATTCTCTCCATAAAAATTTATAGCTTTTGGTATTAATTTGAGAAAGATTTATTGAATCAAAGTAAGGGTATCAATTGGAAGAGTATGAATTGGATATCTTACTAAACATGCTTCAGTATTTTGACGTTGTCTTAATCTGTAGAGCTCCAAATGAGATGATTCTTATTTCTAAATAAACTAGACTCATAGAGCTACAACTCGTCTGAAGAGATTAAATTTTAATTCAGATTCTAAGACTTTCAATTTTGGGATGAAATTTGAGTATAGTGTACTATTTTAGTTTAATAACAGTCCGAAAATGTGTGGGCTATAACTTTTAGATTTTTGAACCAAACTGAATGATTTTGGTGTCATTAGAAACTTAAGACAATGGAGAACAAATGAGTTCATTTTTTATGATTGACTGGTGTGGGCACGCCAGCCTTGTGGGATGCGTGTCTAGATGTCACTTAGGACGTCGGTCGCGCACCTCGCAAGGGCAGGGTTCCAACAATTTGGATGAAAGAAGAATGACTTAAGCTCCTTACGGGTGTTCAATCATGTGTGATGGTTTGATAAATAAAAGACATAAGCCTAGTATTAATTTTTTAGTTAATTATACAAAGGGACAATGCTTTTGAAGTTTATTGATGCATCTGGCCTTATTAGGAATGCTAATACTCTATTTGAAATATTTAATGAAGTTATGAATGAAGCTAGGTCAAAAAATATTATTCAATTTATTATTGACAATGATTTCACTTATGAAGTAGCTGAAAGAAGATTGCAAAGAAAGTATAATTCCTTTTATTAGACTCCTTTTGGTGTACACTACGTTAACTTGATTTTGAAAAAATATGAGATGTTATGTGTTTTCCTATTATTGATGAGATTGTAAAAAAATAAAAAGATAACCAGGTTCACCTACAATCATGTATAGGTCTTAAATTTAATGAGAAATGATTTCACCAATAGTAGGAATTTATGTAGTTTTGTTATTACAAAATTTGCAATTAATTTCTTTCCATTTCATTGTTTTATTATAATGAAGAAATAGTTGAGACAAATGTTTATAAGTGATAAGTGAGCTGCATCTCAACATGTTAGGTCTAATACTAGATTAGAGGTTTCTAGAATTATAATTGAAGATAATGAATTTTGGTTCTAATGTCAATTTGTCATCCAATTTATTTAGCCTTTAGTGATGATACTTTGTCTAGCTGATAATGATAAGAAGACAACAATGTGTTATTTATGTCATGGAGAGGCAAAGGAAGCAGTCAAGGTCAATGTGAAAAATAAGCCTTATTTGTACATACCTTATCTTGCAGACATCAATTAGAGATGAGAAAGACAACTTTACTCTCAGTTATTTATAATCAGGGAATTTTTAAATCTTAATGTCTATTTAAGACCAATTTTTATAAAGAAAGCTAAAGTTAATAAGGGAATGTTATTAACTATTACAACAATTGATACCCATTAGATGATGCAAGATCTCCTAAGCTTATAATTGGACATTTATAAGGATACTTATAATGCCTTTGGGATGTCAATTTCTATTTGTCAAAGCAACAAACTTAATCCAGGTATATTTTTTTTCAATTTTGTTACTTGTTTAAAATTAATCATGACTTTATTTTCTTTATAATGTTAATTTTATTATCTTATGGTTACTTGATGGGACCAATTTAAAAGTGGTATTCTAAAATTGAAAAGGTTTGTAATTTGAATTTTAAGTCAATGTGTGAGTGCAACAGGATATGAAAGGAATTGAAGCATATTTGAATTCCATCCATTCCAAGAAAAAAGAATAGGTTGAAGGACAAAAGATTGAATGACTTAGTCTTTATTCAATATAATTTAAAGCTTCATGAAAAATATGTTATTGTCATTATTAAGTTGGATATAATTTCTTGTTATTTTTGAATAATTTTATTTTATTGTTTATTATGACTCTTCATAAAACAAGTCGTTCTTTAGACCAATCTGCTTTGATCATATCACTCTTTTGATAGATTGAGTCTCTAAGAAACTAAGTTTGATAGATGAGAATGACTCAGAAGATAATCTTGGATAAAAAAGTATTGACATGTCATTTAATGCAATGAATTTGAATGATGTTGATATGGGGATCCTCTCAATGATGAGAATTCTATACTAAAGAAGAATTGAGGTCTATACAATGTGAGTGAGTATTTGATTAAATAAATTTTCATGTTTTTATTTCTCCCTTCTTTTAATTTCACTTATATTTGATGTATATATTAAATTCTATATATGCATTATGCAATATAAATATAATTATAAATGATTTTGTTTCAGGTTTCACTTCTAGTTAGTTGTTTTGTCGACATGCTTTCTTATTGTAAATTGTCATTGCGAGAGAGTCATGGATATTTATTATATTTTCTATTTGATATTTTGATGTAATTATAATTTATTATATAATAAAATTGTAACATTTTAAATATTTTGTATTGTCCTTATTTTTATTTTATATGATGATTAAATAATCTTTTTCATATTAATTGTAGTTATTATTTATATGTGAAAAATAATATTAATAAAAATAAATAGATTGTTGTTGTTTTAAATTTCTATTATTATAATTTTTGAAGATAAGGTTGATATAAAATTATAAATTATATAGTAGATACTATTTTATAATTTTAAAAAATTTAAAGATTATTTTATATTTTTAAAAAATCAATCGGTACCAACGCTCAGTGAAACTACCATACCTATAATGGTCCCCATTTTAGTTGAATGATTAAGGATACGGGGTACCTGTGCCCGATTCCCAGTGCCACCCTATGCCTTGGGAATCCCATCTATCCATTAATGTTAATGTTATACCCAATTCTCACTGTCACCCTGTACCGTGAGAATCCCATCTATCCATTAATGTTAATGTTGTGCTCAATTAATGGATAAATGCATCTATCATTAATGGATAGATGGGATTCCCAGGACATGGCATTGAGAATCGGGAACCAGAGATTTGATTCCGCATGGCTAGATATAGGAGAATTGGGACAGTTCAATAATCGGCAAGTGACAAAAAAGGAAAAGTCATCAGTTAGCTGTTCTTGTGGATAAAATGCAGACACTTGTCGTTAATTTGGTGGCTCTAAAACAAGCGAAAGAATGCAGTTGAAGCGAAACCTTTTGAGTATTTGATTGAATAAATTTTTAGGTTTTTATTTCTCTCCTTCTTTTAATTTCACTTATATTTGATGTATATATTAAATTCTATATATGCATTTTGTAATATAAATATAATTATAAATGTTTTTGTTTCATGTTTCATTTCTAGTTAGTTGTTTTCTCGACATGTTCTCTTGTTGTAAATTGTAATTGCGAGAGAGTCTTGGATATTTATTATATTTTCTATTTGATGTTTTAATATAATTATAATTTATTATATAATAAAATTGCAACATTTTAAATATATTGTATTGTCCTTATTTTTATATTTATATGATGATTAAATGATCTTTTTCATATTAATTGTGTTTATTATTTATATGTGAAAAATAATATTAATAAAAATAAATAGATTGTTGTTGCTTTAAATTTCTATTATTATAATTTTTAAAGATAAGGTTGATATAAAATTATAAATTATATAGTAGAGACAATTTTATAATTTTAAAAATTTAAAGATCATTTTATAATTTAAAAAAATCAATCAGCACCAACATTAAGTGAAATTGTCATACCTGTAATAGTCCCCAATTTAGTTGAATGACTAGGGACACGAGGTGGTTGTGCCCGATTCTCAGTGCCACCCTGTGCTTTAAGAATTTCATCTATCTATTAATATTAATATTGTGCACAATTCTCAATGTCACCCTATACTGGGAGAATCTCATCTATCTATTAATGTTAATGATGTAACCGATTAATGGATAGATGCATCTATCATTAATTGATAAATGAGATTCCCAGAGCATGACATTGAGAATCGGGAACAGGAGATTTGATTCCAAATGGCAAGAAACTAGAGAACTGGGACACTTCAATAATTAGAAAGTGACAAAAAAGGAAAGGTCAACAGTTAGTTGTTCTTGTGGACAGAATGCAGACACTTGTCGTTAATTTGGTGGCTCTAAACTAAGCTAATGATTGCAGCAAAACCTTTCCCACAATAGAATTTTCTTGGGAAACAAAATTCAAGATATTAGATATATATTCAAAACGAGCATTTGATAAAATAATAGTTTATTAATTACATCGGATAAGCTAATATTGATAGACCGAGCTTCAAGCACTTCCCTGTGTCTAGTTAAAAATGAGTCTAAAAGCCAGCACAAGACAAGTTCATTAAGTATATATACTAAGAGCGAGTTGGGATGGACGACCACGCAATACATCCCCATCGTCCATGTAATCGAGCGGCTTATATTTGCTTCTTTCATCCCGCCCGTCCATTTATTTATTAACCACGTAATCCATCCTGCCCATCCATTTATTTATTAATTATTAAATAATACTCTTCTGACGACTTATTTTGTCAGGCGACCACGCAATCCATGTCCTTGTGACGGCTTATATCTGTTCATTGAATGTTGTGTCATTTCTCTCTCTTTGTTGTTCCTCTCCTCCCTTGCCTTCCTCTGCTTTCTCACTTCTTTCGTTTCCAGCTGTGGTCAATTTTCCTTCTTGGTCAGTTTTCCTTCTCGCTTCTTTTTCGTGTTTTATATTTCTGTTTTTTATTTTCGTTCACGTTTGATTGTGTGCACAGACGGCCTACCGTTTTGTCTCGAGCCTGGATAAGTTTTCGTTTCTAGTTTTCGTTTTGCCTTCATTTTTGCCCATTCTCTGCTCTCTCATCTTTCAGCTGTGGTTTTATATTTCCATTCTTTACTTTCGTTCACGTTTGATTGTGTGCACAGACGGCCTACAATTTTCTCTCGAGCCTGGGTAAGTTTTCGTTTTTGGTTTTCATTTTTCCTTCATTTTTGCCCATTTTTTTGTATGCGGTTTTTTTCCTTCTAGTTTCATCCACTTTTTTTATGTGTACAGATGGCCTACAACTTTGGAAGTTTTCGTTTTTTCTTTTGTTTCTCTACACCTGTGGTAAGTTTTCGTTTTTCGTTTTTTGTTTGCGTGTTTTTTCTTCGACTTCCATCGACTTTTTATTATGTGTAAAAGTTCATCCACTTTTTTTGGTGTGTACAGATGTTTTTGGAGTTTCTCTCCAGCTTTGGTAAGTTTTCGTTTTTTCTTTGGTTTCTTTGAAGTCCTTAATTTTTTCCTTTTTGTCTTTGCATTTTTTCCTTCGACTTTCATCCACTTGTTATTGTGTATACAGATGGCCTACGGTTGCTTTGGTTTCTCTGGAGTCCTTGATTTTTTTTCCTTTTTGTTTTTGCGTTTTTTCCTTCGACTTTCATCCACTTTTTATTGTGTGTACAGATGGCCTACGGTTTTGTTCAACATTTGGAGTTTCTTTGCAGGAATCTCTGTCACTGTAGTCACCGCTTAATACCATGAAGCCATCCTGATTCACCCTGCGGAAACAAAAGTGGATATTGAAGCGGGTCATAGCATGCATGATAAGATTTTAGTGCAGACTTGGATGTGAGGAGATTTATCATGTTTTTCATTGTCAGTGTCAACCTATATAGGAACTACTTATGATCCAATAGGAAGATTGTAAATGTGTTGATCAAGATTGTATCTTTAAGACTTATAAAGAACCTAGCATAAGGGTTATCTTGAAGAATTGTAATATTATGTAGCATAATATGGTAACCCCTTCGTCTCAGTTTCCAGTTACTTTTTGCTTCGTGTTACTTTTGTGATCCAATAGGAAGATTGTAAATGCGTTGATCAAGATTGTATCTTTAAGACTTAGAAAGAACCTAGCATAAGGGTTATCTTGAAGAATTGTAATATTATATAGCATAATATGGTAACCACTTCGTCTCAGTTTCCGGTGTTATCTTGAAGAATTGTAATATTATATAACATAATATGGTAACCGCTTCGTCTCAGTTTTCAGTTCGTCTTACTTTTTAGTTCATCTTACTTTTCGGTTCGTCTTATTTTTGCCTCCGCGCTTCGTCTTATTTTTGCATATTTGTTTTTATTGATATATAATATAAGAAACGCTTTCTTAGATTCAACCGCTCTATGTCTTAGTTTCCGCATCCTCTTATTTTTGCTGCTTCGCTTCGTCTTACTTTTCGTCTTATTTTTGCTTCTCTGCTTCGTCTTACGTTTATCTTTCCACTTGGTCTTACTTTTGTCCCCGCCCTTCATCCGATTTTTCCTTCTCCGCTTCGTCTTACTTTTGCCTTTCCACCACTCCACGGCTTATTTTCCACTTCTTCTTACTGTTGTGTCCGCGCTTCCTCTTATTTTTGCTGCTCCGCTTCGTCTTAATTTTGTCTGTACACTTCGTCTTACTTTTGTCCCCGCGCTTCGTCTTATTTTTGCTTCTCCGCTTTGTCTTACTTTTGTCTTTCTCCACTTCGTCTTACTTTTGCCTTTCCACCGCTCTACGTCATCTTATTTTTCGTTAAACCGACGCGGTGTTGGTTCTTCCGTCTCACTTTCCTCCGACTCTCTTTTTAGCTTGCGTTTTCGTCTCACTTTGACTCGCGCCTTCTGTCTCACTTTGACTTCCTCTTTATTATTTTAATCTTTAACGATTTTTAGAAAGAATTAATTGACCTGGTATAACTTAATTTATTTTAAATTTATAATTAATTTTGATTTATACTTAATATTTATTTTGATAAAATCAACTAAGTTTTTTTTGCACTTAATATTTATTAGTATTACCTTATATTACTTTAATCTTTAACAATTTGCCATTCGTAATCAATGAATTGCACCATTTTGTTGTCTTGTCTTAATAATTTATTTTCAGAAAGAATTCATTGACCCCCTAACTTGTGACTGGTTAAATTAACTTCTTTAAGCTAATACTGACACAAAGAAAAGAAAATTTCAAAATAGCAAAGATAAAAGAAAAGAAAGCACAATAGTGACTTGAAGAAGCTTCTCCTCTTCGGGCATTTGAATTAGGAGCCATTGTGCGCCAATCTATAACAACATTTCCCTCTGGAATTTGAGTGGTGGATACTACAACATTTTCTACATAATTACAGACATGTTTTTTGACACATGGTTCACAAGTTATCTTAAGTGCTTCCTGGCAATCCAAAAAGAAGTAGTCTTATATTATTTTAATCTTTAACAATTTTTAGAAAGAATTAATTTACCTGGCATAACTTAACTTATTTTAAATTTATAACTAATTTTGATTTATACTTAACTTATGCATCAAAATTATACAATAATATACATAAATATATATATAAAAGTCTTAGTTTGACTTTTTTAGTTTGATTCTGCTTCGTCTTAGTTTATATCGTCTTAGTTTGACTTTTGCTTCGTTTTAGTTTGACTCTGTTTCATCTTAGTTTCTATCGTCTTAGTTTGACTTTTCTATCATTTTAGTTTGACTCTGCTTCGTCTTAGTTTCTATCGCCTTAGTTTGACTTTTCTATTGTCTTAGTTTGACTCTGCTTCGTCTTAGTTTCTATCGTCTTAGTTTGATTTTTCTATCGTCTTAGTTTGACTTACTTTTACTTCGTCTTAGTTTTATCGTCTTACTTTCACTTCGTCTTACTTTTATCGTCTTACTTCTATCGTCTTACTTTCGCTTCGTCTTACTTTCACTTCGTCTGACTTTTATCGTCTTACTTTCACTTCGTCTTACTTTTATCGTCTTATTTCTATCGTCTTATTTTCACTTCATCTTACTTTTACTTCGTCTTATTTTTATCGTCTTACTTTTATCGTCTTACTTCTATCATCTTACTTTCATTTCGTCTTACTTTCACTTTGTCTTACTTTTATCGTCTTACTTCTACTATCTTACTTTCACTTCGTCTTACGTTTATCGTCTTACTTTTATCGTCTTACTTCTATCTCTAGAATATATTCACTTAAAAAGATCATAACTTTTGACTCCGATGCCCAAATTTTCCATGCTATATACCGTTGGAAAGATTAAAAAAAGATATACAACTTTTCAGAAGGCAACTTTGCTAAAATCTATCTAGAATAAACCCAAATTTTCTCCCAAATTTAGAACACGAATTTTACGATCAGCTATCAACGTCCTGCACCTAATTCTCAATTTCATTACAATTTTTGAGACTCTTAGAGACAGAACTGAAACTCAATATCTTCATAAGAAATGTAGTCATACGTTTCTAGTTTA
>JAOSBK010000206.1:34997402-35008413 GCA_027568895.1 Erythroxylum shatona
ACAAATTTGTCATATTCATAATTATTTTGGTCGCATTGAATTGGGTAGTTGTTTAGAAATTTATTTAAGTTAATTTTGTTTTTTAATTTATTTACATTAATTTTAATTTTCTAAAATTTCATCCAACCTGATTTCAAATATCATTAGCTAGCGTATAATTGAATTTTGTCATAATCCCTGTGGACACGACTTGGTTCTTACCGATTTATTACTCACTTCGACAACCGTGCACTTGCGGTTCACGAACTTGGTAAATTTGTTAGGATTATTTCCTATTCCTATTGTGGTTTCTGGCTTTAGTTTTTAGTTTTTTTTAAGATCAATATAATTATATTTTTATTACTAATGGTAATTATATATTAGATAAAATTTAAAGATAAAATTTTTAATTAATTAAATTTATTTTAATCTCTTAAATAATATTTATTAATAAATTATTCATAAAAATAAATAATTTTAAAATTAAATTTTATGTAAAATTTAATATTTATTTTAAGTATATTTTAAATAAAATTTTATTTGAAATATATATTTTGAAGATATTTTAAATTTAATTATATTTTTCTATACAAAAAAATTAAATTATTAAATAAAATTAGATTTTTATAATTTTAATTAAGTGATATATATTCAGTAAACTGCTTTTGTACTTTTCATGAATTTTGAAAACTAGAAAAAATCAAAACTATAAACATAAACAAAAGCTTAAACAAATAAATTTAAAAAAAAAACTAAAAGCAAAAAATAAAATAGAAACAACTAAGCCAACACCCGTTTAAAAAATTCTTTTAAACGAACAAATATTATGAATAAATGGAAAATTTGAGCATTAGTGAATCAAATCATTTTCTAAATTTTAATTTCAAATAAATTTAAAATTTAAAATTTAAAAAGATTAAAATATGAAAAATTCATTAATTGAATAAGGCTCGATGATGATGTATATATATATAATTGATTAATAAAATCAAAGATGGAAATTCCAGGGAGAGGTAATGTGGGATACAAGCAAACACAAGCTAAGTAGAGTTTCAATCTAGGACGGTGAAAGGAAAAAATATACATGAACGGCCAGATAGAAATTGGGAAGGAGAAGGCAAAAGTGAGCAAAGAAGAAGTTATCTCCAAACTCAAGGACGATGGCGACTTCGATGTCCTCCGTCTTAAAATCATTAGCAAACTCAAAGCGAAAGTACTCACTCTCTCTCTGTTTCTCGCTTTATTGTTTCTCTTTCCTTTCTGTTGCTTTGGATTTTTTTGCTGTGTTTCTGCATCAATTGGCCGATAAGAACTTCAAAGGGTGAATCTTTCGAGAAATTCTGTGGACTATCGTAGGATTTAACATCCGTTTGGCTGATTTGGAATGGTGGGTACCGGCCAAGTTTTTTGTTTTCTTGGATGATAGTCCGAGGTATTGTGGTTTTTTTTTCAATAGAGGATCAGAACGGCAAAGGGTTGATGATGGATCTGATACGGAGATCAGAACAGTAGAGTTGGTTCTATTCGTAAAAGTAATTAATTGGATTCGCATCAAAATTATGAGTGGTAATAGCATTAATGTTATTGGAACCATAACCTTATGGGTCTCTCGCGGATTCTAGACTTCAAACTGAAAAATTTGAAATAAACCTTTTAGCTTTATTTTTTTAAATTCTACGACTACGAATTCTTGTGAAATTCCCAATTCTATACATTTTACAGCAGCTTTCGTATATATAATTCTTGGAAAATTTCTGAACCAACGCAAAATTGACGGAGCCTTTCGTATTGTCATTGTTTTCAAGTAATGTTAATAATTAACTGATGCATATTGCAATTGTATGTATTATTAAAGTTTGCTTGATACTTTTTTTTTTTAATGTTTATATGATATATCTTCATGTCACGAGTGTATCTGTAACTCTAATGAACAGGAAGAATTACGGCAGAACATCTTGTCCATCGTGAGGCAATCAGCAGCACTTAATCAAGAAGGTGCTGAAAAAATGAAACCCAGACAACTTTCTGATGCCATTTTTGATGAAGTTGGGTAAGTTTTTGTTGCTGTTTCAACTGTTATAGGTATACTTACTGCTCATGATAACTTCTCCAAGAATATAGAGTCCTGTAAGTCTGTAATTTCTAGGACTTGATTTCAGTGGATTGATTATTTTAGGGTATTGTTTCCATGAACAAACTGGGGATTTGGTATCCGTGGACTTTAATTTAATTATATTTGTCAAACTTTAAAGAACAACAGCAATGAATAAGTTTTAGATTGCATTGTGAATGTATTTTTTATTTGCTATAACCAGGAGTGATGTGATGACTCAGCTGTCCAATGGTGTCTGGGAAATAATTAGATCAAGGGATGGCATGAAAGATGAAATTGCAGAAACTGTAAAATCCGTCTACAAAATGATGGTCCAACCTGAAACGAAGGATGAGGGTAAGTCATTTTCTCTAGAGCATAATCACCTTCAGATTGAAGGTGATTGTGATGGTACTCTTGTGAGGACAGCTAATGCAGTGGACAATAACTTGCTTGATACTGAGCCCAAAGGGCCTCCTGGTTTCTCCCAGAGAAATAGCCTTCAGAACAACAATCGTGAACATAAAGAGGAGTTGAAGTCAGTTTTGCCTTCCGAAGGACCTATGCAAGAACTGAAGGGTGGACTGAAAACAAGCGATTCAGAAGATGTTGATTTTGGCGTGCCACCAGGCTTTGCTGTGGATTTCAATCATATGAAGCCTTGTGACGGTAGCGATGAGGACCCTGATGTGCCTCCTGGTTTTGGTTGATAAGTTAAACTTTCTACTGCTGTCCTCTAAGCTCAGAGTTTTGAGTGAAGTAAAAACATTCCTTTGCCCCTGCCATGAACTGTTTCGGAGAGTTCACTAAGATGTTTGTGGGGAGATTATGAGATAGATAAATTTAACACGATGTTGCTGAACCATTCTTTCACATTCCTCGAAGCCTGAAGTCAGGCATATTCAGAGATTGGTGTTTCAATATTTGGATGTCTGCTTATCCTTTTAAACAATCTAGGATCTGGAATTATCACTCAGAGGTGAATTTGGGTGGCTATTTGAGAGGGAGGGAGAGAGCATAATGACAGTATGATTAGCTTCTACTCCTGAACTTAGGATTTTGTTGAATTGTTTCAATTTGTCAGCCCTTTCTGTAATGCTTGCTGTTAATGCAATATACAAGTGGATGACTGAATATTACCTGACTCTGCTTGATGCTAGTAATCTATAGAATGCTGGCATTTAATTACCCACTATAACTTCTGTTCCTTTGGACAAAGTATTCTGACTTGCATCTTATCTTCTTATTTAATGCTCCATCGAGATGTTTTGATATGGCTTCACTTGTGGATAATTGGTGCAAAGAAACTGGAGAGGGGTACCCCGTATGGCTCCTCTTTTCTTAGTTCAGTGGGATACCTACCGAACTCTCCACTCCTCACCATGAAGGCTAGACCTATCCTAGTGGATGGCGGTGAAAGGGTGCTACATCTTCCTTCACGAGTGCTTCACTTTCTGACTGTTCGCTTAGTGAGTTGGATGTCTCACTAACCAAAGATATGAAAAGATGATGAAGTGCACCATATTTTGTCAGGACAACTTTGGTAATCCGCTACTTGACAGTTGGATGGTTGTTGCATTTGAGATTTTAATTTTTCATAATGGAACTTTGGATTAAAGTTCGAACTATTAATGCAATCTCTTGTCAATCTACACAAGAGGTTGAAATTTCAGTCCCTTAGTTGTAGTATTCAGAATAATCTCGTTCATGGATAATTTGCTAGTGTGGATACTAGAATTATGCTTCGAACTCCACTAAAATCCAAATATGGTGTGTTGTTTTACATTGTGTTGTGGACTTTAAATAAGGAAAAGGGAAAGGGAATACTACTAGACCTTGAGATTTTTTTCATTACCACGCTATTCTACGTTCAATTTACAATTTACCCCCTCCGTTTTATTTATGCATGTGTACTTTCCTGGTGATTCTTTCCAATATCCTGGTAGAACACTGGCAATGTCCTTCCATGTACGAGGTTTAAATCATTGTGAATGCCGACATCGGCTGTTTCTATTACCATTTATTTTCTATTAATATTCTGCCACCAACTCCACTAAGGGGGATCTTAAGTTATACAACTGCAGGAGAAGAAAAGTTTTTCTCCTCTTAATATTTAAGAAGCTAAAAGTAGCCAGAAAACACTATCTATTGCTAGCTGCTTTGTCCACTCTATCATACTCTGCTTCTCAACCTATGGCTTTTGGTCGAGCTCAATGCCTTAATTTGGAGGTATCAAGTATTAGTTTTTATAATAAATTTTTTGCAATTAGATTTAAAATAAAAAGATATATTTCTTATGATCTGCTTTATTTATGATTTAATATTCTTTAAAAAGATTGTTATATTTTGTTAAAAGAATTTATGTGCATGACATAATTTAAAACATGTCACGTAATAGTTTTGTTAAGTTTGACGAAAAAATAAAATATATTTATGGAAAACTTTTAGAATGGTAAATAAGAATGAATTAAATGATTACAAAAGAGAATGACTTTATCTATTAGATTTATTTAAAAGTTGTAATGCCTTAGATTTAGTTTGATCTAACAATAATTTAATTTGGGTTTAAGAAAATTAAGTGTCTAAAATAATTAGTTACTAAGTTAATTATTAGTCATTTTCATAAGTTTATAAAGACTCACTTCTCTCCTTCTTTTCGTTATAGAGGGAGAGCATCATAATCTCATCGTTCTTGTTTAACGCTATATTATTGGAGGTTTCGCTTTAATACCATGTGGTAAGATTTCACGAGAGAGGTGACTATAACAATTTCATAATAGAAAAGATAAGAGAGATGAAGGTTAAAAGTATTCCAGGATGCAATAAGATGAGTTGAGGTTAGAAGGAGTGAGTCATTATTGTCATTAGGTTTAGTTAGTAGGATTTGATTTTAGACTTACTGATGCCGAAAGGCTTAAATAGAAAAGATTTTATCTTGGGAGTATGTAGGTAAAGTTTTGAGGGGAAGCATATGGGATAAAACTTTTGAAATTGTGATGTTTATGATTTGATAGAATTTAATATCTCGAGAATATTTACATGTACATGTATATATACATATACATATAAAGTAGGAGGTTGGTGTTTGCTTGTTTAGAAGTTGTAGGATTCATTCACAGTGGTGATAACATTTAAGAAAAAAGAAAAAAAATTGGTAAAAGAAGCTAGTTGGTTTAGTTTGTTGTTACCACTAACCATTATTTCATATTTTTGGTGTATTGTCAATTACATCTAAAAATAAAATTTTATTTTAACAAATTATGTAGTAATGAAAATAAGGATCAATTTCACAAAGAGTATATAATCCTTTTTTTGCGCTTGTAAACAAGATATAATCAAGGTATCACTCAAATCTAATAATAAAAAACAATAAGAATCAAACCTTGATCTAGTCCACATTCACCTTAAGAATTGTATTCCAATCATCAATACAATTAATACTCAATTTATATCTTGGATATTCACTGTTAAAATTAATTCTTTATCTTCTCATTCGTAGTTAATTAAAAAGAATCACGATGCAATTACCCTCATAACTTTTAAATAAGCCTAAGATATATGCCTAAGATTCAATTGAAAAATAGCTTCAAGAGGTAGAAAGATTGATGAAACATAATAACATAAGCCTACAAATTGCATTGCATTGCATTCAATTAATTGTCCTTCTTAAGATTTAGGAATTTAACCATATCAATCTATTAAACCTTAGTAGCTTCATGGATTAGAGAGATTAAAAAATTATGGATTTAATATCTAATCTAGCCATATATTACAACAAATAATAAATTGTATGAATCTTAGTAATCAAATGACAAAATCACAAAGATAAACATAAAAATAATCGATATTTAATATATAAATAAACTATAAAAATAAATAAAATCTCATGATATAAGATGTCCCAAGGTTTTAGTTGTCCTTGACCAAGTGAAGAAGATCAGCCATACAGGCCTATAGATAAGATATGAAGTTGGAAAAAAGGGATAAAAATTAAGATGACTCACTCCTCTCTAATACAAAAACTTTTAAACTAAAAACTATATGAAAATTAGGTTTTTTTAAAAAAAAATAGGGAACTCTCTTAATTTTGGTGGTAGACTTGGTTCAGGATACAAATATGATCTATGTTGTGTTTATCATTGCTTCACATTTGGAAAATTACAAGAACACAAACACACTCATTTTTCAGGTGTGTGTTTTTTTTACTATATCTATTTCACATTTTTTACTATTTTTAATTTTGATTTTTGGAGAATTACACAGGATTAGATACATCCTTGTCTATGATTTTGTTTTACACATTTTCTTTAGATTCATTTAACACAGGTATTATGTCTCTATGTGTTAATTCATTTAATTATATTTCGGTTGCTTAAGATGAAGACACGTCAAGACTGTGCACAAAATCATATTCATCTAACAATCCTATTTTCTTCATTTTCTTTATAAAACCCTCCAATTGCATCCTAAATCATAGTATAAAGTTAAATAGTTTATATAAGCATAAATTAGGTATAAAAAACTAAGAATTTGGAGGGGAAAACATATCACTTTGTATTGCTAAACACGATATCTTATGGTTAAGGTTCACAAGAAAATTTAAATAAAAGTCAGTTCAATAATTTCATAAAAAAATGAGTAAGAATTCAATAATTTTTTAAACAGATTTCACTCTAGTCACCTAACTTTTTCATAAGTCAAGTGTTTCACTCGAGGTCTTCCTATGAAAACACACTAGTATATATAAGTTTACTAATACACAAAATCTTCATTACTTAGATTATATCCACATATGAATTAAAAGGTCTTTATATGTTGATTGAAATGGATCAGTTACGGTCAAATGTGAGGAATTTTTGGATAAAGAGAGTCAAAGGTGAGAATTTTTTTGAATAAAGAAGGTTAAAGTAAAAGATGTTAGCAGAGCATTTAAAATATTTATTAGTTAGATATAGCAATTAGGAACCCATAATCCATAATATACCTTCAAATACTCAAAAACTTCTTCCAGTTTATCACCTTATCAAGAATATTGACTATTACTATCATATATAAAAGTAACACTTTTCTTTTGTACATGTGATACATTTAAATGTAAACATCCAAGTTTAAACATAATCCTAATTTTATATTCAGTAAAAAATTTCACTTATACACTAAGCATACCTTAAATTTTCGTTTCTCTTTTATAAAAAACTTTTATTAATTTGATCCAAATGCCCTGCTAACTTCCAATGTTAGGTAAAGATAGTTAAATATAAGCATGCGCTTATATGATAGGTTTTAATGAAAGAAAATGAGTTATATTGCTCAAAAGGATTGACTAGAGATATTAAATCAAGTTGGCTATTTAAACTAAAAAGGTTAATTCAAAGACTAAATTTATCGTTTTCATACATGTACATATCACTGTAATCTCAAAATGGTTCAAAGAAAGTTCTAGAGATATATCTATACAAAGAGCATTACGTGTTAATGAAAAATAAAATAATATAGATGTGCCAATCTTATATAACTCAAAAGCTAATAATGACCAGTAATTTATTAAAAATTTCCACACTTCCTTTCTAAACTCACTATCAATGTTAATTAAAGTTCATATCTCAATTTAATTCAACCATTAAATATATGCCACCTTTATACTCAAGTGGTTCAACCTCATAACATATATAATAATTTAATATATTTGGAATAAATTAATTCTCCATTTAAGCATGTTCGTGTTTAAGAATAATTCCTCCCCCATACCTAAAACTTAAATTTTGCTCAATTTAAAAATTGAAAATGCAAAACAGAAAAAGACTAAAACAAAAACTAGAGTAAAAAATAATAACGTAAATGACTAGAGAACTAAACATGAATTCTTAGGTTGCCTTCTAAGTAGCAATTGTGTTTATTATCGTTAGCCAGACTCAATGAATCTAGAGTCATATCATCCCTCATAGATTGACTCCTTTAATCCCACTTCCTCAACATCACTAACTTGAGATCCTTCATTATAATACCTAAGTTATGACCATTGAACTTAAATGTCTCATTTATTAAGTTTTGAATTTCAGTTGCACTAAGAGAAAATTCATTAGTTAAAATAAAAGTTCCGACCTAATAAGGACATTACTTACCTAAAATAACCTTACCTTGAATAAAAAAGGAGAACTTTCTGTCCAATAGTAAATTTCTTTACAAAAACAAATCTATTTTAAAACGCTTTTGTTCTGTATTTGTTAAAGGTTGAACTGCCTTAACCATCATTCTCATCTCCTCAAGTTCCTATAATTACACTTTATTTTGGCCCCAACCTTATTTAGATTCATGTTGCATTACTTGATTGCCTATTATGTTCTCTACTCTGTTTCTTTAAGAAGATGTTGTGACTTTCCAAACATTAATTTACACTAGGACATACCAAAAGGTGTCTTGTAAGTTGTTCAATAGGCCCATAATGTATCTTTATATCTCAACTTATAATTCTAACTTTTACTATGATTTTCTACTCTCTCTTCCATTATTCATTTTAGTTCTCTACTAACTACTTCCACCTAATCACTGGTTTGAGGGTGATCAGAGGTTGCAACTCTATAGGTGGCGCTGAGAAGGGGTTACAACTGTATGTGTAACTCTACATTTTCTAAGAACTTTTTCAAATTGGACATTGCAAAAGGAGTGCCTTTATCACTAATAATCACTCTTGGTATGTCTAATCAAGAAAATAGATTTCTAAGAAACTTTACCAAAAACTTAACTTCATTTTTAGGTAAAGAATAAGTCTCAACTCATATAGAGACATAATCTATAGCGACTAGGAAGTATTTATTTCCCTTAGAATGACAGGGACCTATGAATTTAATTCCCTAAATATCAAATACTTCATAAACTAAAATAAAATTCTAAGATGTTTCATATTAGTGAAAAATGTTACCTATTTGTTGGCACTTATCATAAAGTTGAACATACATTTAGGAATCTCTAAATAATGTGGGCTAATAAAAAAGAATCTTTTTCATTGTTCTATTCATATAACAATGCCCTCCAACTAGATTGGTATAACAGTGCCTTAAAATAGTCCACCCTTTATTTTAGAAACATATCTTTGAACTATCTAATATGTATAAATCTTAAATAAGTAGGCTTCTAAAAGTTAATTCAATACAATATAGTTTAGAGATTCAGTTCTTTAAGGTAATAAATAATATATCTAAACTAATGGATCACATAACCTACTCAAATATGAATGGTTAAATCTTAAATGATTAAGATTTTTCATTATTAAGACAACTTTATTTATGCAATCACTTCTATCTTACAAAAATCAAGTAAAAAATAATGAACAACTAAAAATAATTAAAAGTCAAGTTCTAAGTGAGGGATAAGAACATCTCAAATACCTTGTATATCATGAAAATTACTAATTTTCTTAATTATAAATAATGAAATAAGAAGACTTTAGTTCAATTACATTTATTGCAAGATTTAACAACCTAAATCCAGTTACCTTACACCTTCCATATAACTATATGTAACAACTTTTAAGACTGATATCATAATTTCCTAGTCTAAAGCTATTTACTACTTTCCAAAACTTACAAAAAGTATTGGCTTATAACAATTACAACTATCGATAAGTTTCAACAAAATATCATCATAGCAAGAAGAATAGGTCATTCTTGAATTATTACTTGTTAAAATTGCTTACAAATAGTAGTGATAAAGAAGACAGTTAAAAGTAAGACCGTTTACTAACTTAATCAAAATCAAATGAAATATTCAAATATTGCAAATGCTTCAAGTTAATGATTGAATTAAGAACACTTATCACACCATCATACTTGGATAGAGACAACATCCTCAATGTTAGTAATATATGATTGATTACTTTATTGTCAATGCAACTTAGTAATAAATTGAAATGTAATAAAGTGAACAAAAGCGTTTTTTGATAGATTCCTTCAAACTTAAGAATTGTCATGTTTCATTATCATATATAGTAATGATGATATGCAATAATATAACCAATACATATACTATAATATTATTGTCAATATATAACTTTGAGAGACATAAAGTAACCAGAGAACCCTATATAAACATATATAATATCTAGACAATAATAAGTTTTAATTCTTTTGATCCAATTCAATTTATAATGATTCTTTTTTATTCTTGATTCAAGTATTATAAAATATTTATTACTACATCAAATTGATGTTACTGAAAAATTTTAGTTCATTCATAATTAAAAAAAGTTAATGATACAATTCAGTTTTTTTTTTAGTTTTTTGATTAAAATATATGGAATCTTTGTACAACTCTAATTTGTTTTTTTAATTGTTGGATTAAGATATCTAATAGATCTAAGATTATATATGTTCCATGAGAACTTGCCCTTGTATATATTCAAAAGAAACCAGTCTTGATTAGGGAAACCATTTATATATGTATGTATTGAAGTTGAAATGGTAAGTTTTTTTTTAAATCTTTTCACTTGAAATTAGCATACAACATATCACATAGAATTATAGAATAACATGTTATTCAAACTATTATTGTTTGCCTTACGATAGATGAAATGATATCAACTATTAATTATATCTACTTAATTAAAAACTTTTAAATAGTTTACAGAATACAAGGAATCATCTTAAACAATTTTTTCAAAAAAGGAAAGTTTTTAAAATTTTTACAAGAGCTCAACTAATTATTTTGTTTTTTAGAGTGTTGTCTGTTAATTATTTGGATATAGTACAAGTAATGTTGCATAAGTAGCTTTGTCTCCATTTGTGCATGTAAGATTACGTAACAATACCTTTTATGTAACATCCCACCCCCTACTGGAAGGGTAAAATAGGAAATTTGGCATAGGATAGGATTGGTAGGGATTAATTGGTGCTGTTCATGCATAATAGGATTGATACACAGTTTCAACTGTGCACAGGAAATTAT
>JAOSBK010000206.1:35016320-35027351 GCA_027568895.1 Erythroxylum shatona
AATAAATCCTTGATATTGCATCAAAAGGGTGCAATTTACACCATCAAAACCAAATCTAACCTATAACCCAACAAATCAAAAAATTTTCAACAAGATAAGTAAGCTTACTTACCCATTTTCTTCTTCCTCTTCACTGAGATAGCTGTGAAATCTTGTTAAATGCCTGATTGAAGGAAGAAGAGCATGAAAATGGTTTGGATCACTCCTCCATGGCCATACTTGAACCTCTCTCTTCTCCTTTCTCTCTTCTTTTCTTTTTTATCTCTTTCTTTATGTTTCTCTCATCAATGGCCAGCCACCAACGTTTAAAGAAGATGAAGGCTTTGTTTAATTAAAATTTTGCCCCCAGTTCCATTATAATTACACCTTTACCCTTAATAACATCTTATAATTACAACTTTACCAAAATGTATCATATTTACACTTTTACCCATGCCACTTGTCACAATTTAATTGGTTCTCTTCTAATAACTCATCATTCCACTAACTTCTTATAAAAATAACAAATTGCCTTTTAATTCATTTAATTCACCAACTAATTGAATTAAATACTGAAAATATTCCACAATCGTCTTATCATTAAATTGACCATAAAATACTTAAATTAGGGTCAATACTTATTGACTGGATGCTTTTAAAAAAATTCAAATGGGTTTAAAATCCTTAATACCCATTATTTTCTAAACAGGGCATTTTAATCTTAAACTTTTGAAATCATCCGATCGGGCTTATTTTTGAACCATTTTGGTATCATTAAACTCTAACACCTATTCCAGGTATGTTTCAAATTTTCGGGGTTGGGTTCTCAAAATCACTATTCAAGTGGACTCATTATTCATCCAAAAATATTATTCACCTTGATTCAATATTCATCCAAAAATCATCTGGATTTCTTCGAAAAATATCACCTAAATTTGTAAAGTACATTTCGAGACTTTTGAAATTCATTTAGACTCATTTCGTAACTTTTCAAAAATTTTGGAAAATTTTTCGAGAAATTTTTGGTTGAGTCTATCTGTGATCTCTGTTATAACCTCAATAATACATTTAAATGTTTAAATTGCTCTATTACACTATAAATAAAGCATACTTTATAAAATGCATGTAAAACATTACACAATACAATTATCGAACTAGGATATTATACTTTTGACGTTTAATTAATGTCCAGTCTTAATAAAATAATGACTAGGAACAATTTAAGGATAATACATAATGCAATATGAATCTCATAACTATAATATCCTAATAATTTCATTTGAAATATATAATTATCCCATTGATTTTGTCATATACATCTAAAACATGTACAAGAAAAATAATGCTTTTAAATTAATTTGTTACTAACTACAACTAAAGTGATTAGTAGCAGGCATTAACCATCAATTTCTCACTTACAATAAGTTAGTCGTTTAAGTATCATATATCATATCACTATATGACGATCATGATACTACTAAGATAGTGACTTAATGGGAGAATTCTATAAGAATCTCTATAATGAGCACTTGCCTAACTCTTACAACTTTCATCTTAATTTTCATCATAATTAGCAAATATTGCCTAAATAGATCATTAGATCTTTGATGAGACTTTAGCTCCTTTTACGTGGCCAATGACTTTAATGTTCTACAATACATTAATGTTTTGAAAATTATAAGGAACCATATTATGTTCACTAAAGAACTTATTGATCTAATTAATCATTTCCACTAAATAAAAAATGTATTGTAGCTTAATTAGCAACCATTTCTATATTGGAACCTTTCCAATCTTGAACGATATTTTTAGAAGTAAAATAGACCTTAATTAGGATATACTTTTTAAGTAATATCTTTATCACCTTAAGCTTAAATATCAATTTATACATAGAATAATGGATATATTTAATACTTCATAAGTATCAAATATCTCAAATACTCAACACTTCTAGTACATTATCTATGTACTTGGAGTTAAAATAGATAATCAAATTCCAATATATCTTTATGGATCTAATTTCCATAACTAAGTTGTTAACATTCATTTTTAACAATATTTGTTCTTGGACAATTATATTTTCAACAATTGAAAATTAGAATTATTGTTCTCAATGAGCAATATGTCTCTACATCTCTTACTAAAGAGGACAAGAATACTTCTACTAACCTTCTTGCAGACATGATAAATTCGTAATCATCTCCAAAATAAACTCTTTGAATTCATCATGAAAGTGAATCTTTCAATGTCTCGTAGTCTTTCAACTATACATTAAATGTATCAATAAAGGCAATAGTTCCAATTGGACATATTGTTAAGAGATTTGAGCCTTTCAAATTTCATTTTACACTCACTACTTATCTTAAGAGCCATTCTCTTGTAAGTATACATTAAAACAAATAATTTATTCAATAGGTTTGTAAGATTATATTCAACCTTTTATATTTCTTATAACCTTTTATTATCCAATTTAGTTCTAAACTTAATGGATAATATACGCTTGAACTAAGCATCACATCTCTAAATCATTAACTTTATCTCTTTTCAAGACTTAGCGTTTCATTTCTAATATAAAATCTTACTAATTGATTCAATCGGAACTATAGAAGGTAAGTCATTGTATTAGGCATAGTTATAGAAGAAATAAGGCTAAATGCCTAATTTTGGGCCAAATGTTTTTAGATTTGATCAATTTATGGCCAAACATTTTAACCTACTCAATTAAGGTCTAAACATTTTCGATTATACCCAGTGTCATACATGCGTCATTAGGTATGAATTGACTAACCCCTCTAAAGTTTGGGTTATCAATTCCCAAGTGGGATTGTTATCCTATTTAATTCATTCTAATGTGAAGCTAGGGTGGTCCATATTTCAATTCCAAACATTCTTATAAGGCTTTATCCACTGAATTATTAGGGGCAATGTATCGTCTTTTTCTTTTTTTCTTTTAGTGAGAAGAATATGAAAGGAAAATAATGAAAATATAAAAAATTTAAATGCAATTTCCAAAAAATTATAAGGTAAAATTTATAATTGTTACATTTTATTTGTATATTAAATCAATTATTAAATATATATCGTAAATGTAAATTTTATGTTTTAAAAATTATTTAATGAATTAAAGTAGTAAAATTAAACAATAAATTTAATTTAAGTGACATTAACAAAATTAACTTATTTTTATATTTAAAGGTCTCTTAATGATAATAACACGTTTTAAACCTTTTAACCTTTTAAAGATGGTATCGAGAGATGTCATGGTATTCATATTTCTTCGAAAACTTATTCATCATAGTTAAAATAGTTATGTAAATTTTCATTATTGTAAATATAATTTTTGAGTTATTTTGATAAATATAGCAATAATTATATATTTGACTTATTTAATATTAAAAAATCTCATAAAATATTCCAAAATAGGGCCAGAGTAAGGGGTCAGAGGATCTGGCCCCAATTCTTAGGACTTTCTTTCATGCACGCACATCTAGTTGCTTGGGGTGTCACTTACTCGCTGTGAACAAGTTCAATCACCATAAATCTACTTCGTGATGATACATTCTATCAACTTTTCATATTCTTAATTTGAATTATTTACTCACCCTTTTATTGTTTGATTTTTAACTTTTTAGTTTGATTTATTTTAATCACTCTTATTGTTAAAAACTGATCAGGTTATTAATTAATCAGTCAATTTTTTAAATTAATATTTTCTTATAAACTAAAATAAATCAATTAATTTCAATTTAACAATATCCTTTCAATTAAATTTCGAATTATTCGATAAATAATGATAATCTCTTTCAATTATATTTGATTTTTTTAATTTTACAATCTTTAGTTGATTTTATGACAGTTTAATCCTAATTGAACTTTTTAAACCTTAAATCTTTTGTCTTACTAGTTTAATTTTCGATCAATTTTTTAAACATTGGTTTTTTAGGAAGTGCCTTGCTTCATTTTCTTTTTTTTTGTTATTCTATTTGGTATGCTTAGGTCACAAATTTGTAATCCCAAAAAATCCAAAATGTTATAGGGTTTAAATCACTAAAATGAAAATAAGCACTTTGTATAAAAAATTCCTATAGATTATCAAATAAATTCTAAATTTAAATCTTCTTCTAAAATTTAATATTATAAAGAATGTCTATATTGATTTTGTTTTTTTAATATTAATTTATCTTTTATTTTATTTAAAGTTATGTTTAATAAGATTTAAATTTAATATTTATTTTTTAGAATTATAATTAGATATCCTAATAGTAAATATCAAGTTATAAAAATAATTTATCTATTTTAAATTTAAAACAAGTAAATTTATGAACTCTTCTCGTTATAATCTTTTTAAAAATATTATTTGTATTATAAGTACGAAACATATAAGAAGTTGTTCTTTATAAGGGGTTTGCCTAAATCCAACTTGATACTAGACGTCTTAAAAATTATTAAACATCCTTCTTTAATACGTAGTACAATAAGGCTAAAATTTATTAAATTCCTCATTTAAATTATTTCAATCTAAAATACTCATTTATTCATTTTTTAACTTTAAGGAGAGAGATATAAATTTGTTTTTGAAAAGTGAGAGATATAAAATTGTTGGTAGCATTAATGGTTGTCAAAGCAATCAATTCTTTGCATACAATTATCATATTAGGATAAGTATAGACTTCAGCCTAAAAACGTAGAGAAAATATTACTCTTCTTTTCTTTTTCTACTTATATAGAACTTTCGCTTAATAAGGTCTCTAAGACACTGCGAAACTTTCATCCAAAATAGGCTAACATTGAGCATAATCGATAACATTTGGACATTAATTCAGCAGGTTAAAATTGTTTGGCCCTAAATTGATCAAATTTGAAATCGTTTGGTCCAAAATTAAGCATTTAGCCAAAGAAATAATATTGCTTCATACAATATCTTATATTGTATTTTCCTTCTTACATAAATCCATACTCTTATGAAACTTTGTTGTGAATTCCTTAAAGAACATATTATTCATTAGTTTGGAGTTCCTCAATCAATTATAAGGGATTAATGAACTATGTTTACGAGTAGGGAAGTTAAAGATTTTGCCAAGGATTATAGGATAAAATAATTGCATTTGACTCCATATTATGCTTAACATAATGCGCAAGTCAAAGCATCTAATAAGATAATTGTTTAGATTCTAGAGAAAATGTTAGAAGAAAATCCAAAAGAATGACATAGAATCCTATTTGAAACCTTATAGGCTTATCATACTTCTAAGCGTACTACCATAGCGGGTAGCCATTCGCCTAGACATATGGACATAATGTTTTTTTTCTATAAAAGTGGTGTTTTCATCATAGAGAGTAGCAAAACAAAATGCTTCAGGGGCTTCCTAGTATTTAGAAGCAATGATGGAGTTAAAGGATTTAGATGAAATATAACTTCAGAATTTGAATAGTATGATTATCCAAAATGAGAAAGTAGTAAAATTCTATGATAAAAGAATTGTAGAGAATGCCCAGAAGGAGAACCAGTATGGAAATTGATCTTATCACCTAGCATAGAAGATAAAGAATAGGTTAAATGGTCACCAAATTAGGAAGGAACATTTAGAATTTATAAGGTGTTAAGCGGAAATGCCTATCGGTTATATAGTTTGGAAGGTTCACTCCATAGGCATTTTATTAATGAAAAGTATTTAAAACCTTACGTGTCTACCCTTTTCGAAAACATAAATAATAAGAAATGACAGCCAATTCTTGAAATAAATAACTTTATACTACTAAGAAGAAATCAAAGTTCAAAGCCTATATGAAAATAGGAAAACAAAAAGAGAGGCTTATAACTGGTCTAAATCAAAAGATCGAATTTTGCCCCATTTATTGATGCATGAAATTTGGTACTCTTTTACTTGTTATATCCAAAAGCTAACTACACCCTTTCGTAGAACTAGCAATTGCCCTCTTAACAATTATTCACTTATCTTCATGAAATTCATGGTTGAGCTTTTGTTCATCTTATTTAACGACTTATTGTTTTTCTTTGATTAACTTAATGGCTCATTAATGCCCAATAGTTCATTTTCTAATAAGTCAAATTCATTTTTTAGCTCTTAAAATTTTGTCAGAAGCTCTTCTGCATCATAGTCCAATCTTTCCTGATATGAGAGACTCAACTTCTTCGGGTACATGACTTGATCATGGTATGATTTTTCAAAAGAAGAAAAGACTTTCTCATTTTTGCTTTAAATTCCCCAACTGTGGATGACTCAGTTGTATATCCAACATATGACAACATAATAAAAAAGGAACTACATTTAATTTCAGTCAGAAATTGTAACTCCTACGTCATTGTCAAATTAAAAAATCCTTAAATCTCAATAGTTCTTCAAGGTCTGGGGAAAGATCTAAGAAGCTCAAGTTAAAGACTTCTTCCAAGGTCATCATTATATCCAAACATCCTTTGTCTGTAAGTGGTAAAAGAATTCATTAACAAATTAGAAAATCAAATACAAAATAAAGAATCCTTGTCCCATCTCCAATGAAAAAACTCAGTGACTTTTGGGTCAAAAGAAGTATTGATCTTTCCATATTATAGTTCTAAAGGGAAAAAAGGAGCATAAAAATTTGACATTATGTCATTTACAAAGAAATATATCAACAAGAATTCATAATGGAAATAAAGTTAAAAATAATAAAAGGATATGTCATACCATTACCAGCTTCTTCAATAACCTTTTAGGAATAAGTAAGTTCTTCAAGAGGCAAAGTGTCTTTAATAGAAAGTTTGATGGTCATATATTCCTTGGGGAGTAGCGAGTGGACTTCCTTGTGGAGACATTTGGATCCACTAGCTCCTCCTCTTAGAGTTAGAGTTTTGGACTTTTTGAAACTAGAAGTCGCTGCTGTCTTCTCATGAACTTTTCTTTTAGAAAGAGGATTAGAAGTTACCTCTCTTTTAGAAGAAGGTTGAATTTCTTTTTTTTTTTTCAATGTCCAAGATTCCAAAGCCTGTAAATGAATAAAGATTAGGAAATTTCTTTGAAATTAAGAATTCATAAATAGAGTGGAATACCTTTGAGGAGTGCATAATTAGACCAAGGAATCAAGCTTTAAAAGCTTTTAAACCACCAGGAGTAGTAAGTTTTGGTATGAACCAAACTGGTAGTAATAATCTTGCATTTCAAATTGGATAATCCAATAAATTTACACTAGGAGGAATTTTTAAAGATTTCCTAAGTTGCCTACTCCACAAGTAAAGGAGATACATTTTAAAACTCAAAATCATAACAGAGGGGCTTTGTTTTAGGGCTTTTTCACCACTAAAAATAAAGACTCTAGGGCTATAATAGAAGAAGGTAGACCTTCTTTATCCTTAAGATCAAGAAAATAAACAAAAGTCCAAAGCTGGATAAAACATACAAGAATTTAGGCACTCCAAATAAAGATTGGATAGGCATGTCCTCAAATTTCTATATAAAAAACATAAGAAAACAGAGCCCAAGGCAAAAAAACCTACCAAAAGCTATTCCTTTTCTAAAGGAAAGAATTCCAAGCTGGGTTTATTATTAATGGAGCAAAAGGAAAATCAATTTTAAAAAACCTAAACAAATTTCTCATATTCTTCTACAGATACTAGAGTTCTTAAAGAAGCATAGATGTTTATTAATCCAAAATAAAAAGAACATTTAAAATTTTCAAATTTTGAAGTAGAAATTTCTTCCAAGAAAATAAATTCCTTACTGATAATAGGTAATCCAATCACAAAGAAAATGTCTTTCAAAGAACTATAAGCATACCCAAAAGGGAAGATAAATGAATTAGACAAAGGACTTCAAAATTTCAAAATCATAGACATAGGATTAGGCTAGTGTTAAGTCAAAATGACTTCACGTTTAAATAATTTTGATGAAAATCAAATAATAATAATATTAAAAAGTGATGAAGTTGAAGGAAACTAATAAGGAAGCAGAAACAAAACTAAGATGAAAGTTGAAGCAAAAGTAAGATGAAAGCGAAAGCAAACTAAGACAGAAGCAAAAAGCGAAAGCAAACTAAGACAGAAGCAAAACTAAGACGAAAGCGGAAGCAAACTAAGGCGGAAGCAAAAGTAAGATGGAAGCAGAAGTAAAAGTAAGACAGAAGCTAAAGTAAAAGTAAGACGGAAGCTGAAGCAAAAGTAAGACGAAAGGGGAAGAAAACTAAGACAGAAGCAAAACTAAAACGGAAGCAGAAGCAAAAGTAAGACGAATTTCGAAGCAAACTAAGACAGAAGCGATATAAGACGAAGACCCGATACTACGTCAGAAAGTTAATCAGTTTGAGTTAGTTACAGAACTCAACTAAATAACTATTTCTTCAAAGATCAAGAAACAAGAAGAAAGAAGTAGTTATCAAGAAGCAGTTGAAGACGAAGGCTATAAATACGAGTCAGAGTCGAAGACAAAAAGTTTAGTTTTCAGAAGAAGCAAAAAAGCTAGTGAATTCAATTAGTGCTTTGAGATACTGATCTTAAGTTTTTTTTAAACATTGTATTTGTACGAAACATGAGAGCTATCATTTTCTGTAACAAAGCTGGCAATATCTTTCTGTAAGAAAGAAGAAAAGTTGAGAGCATGAAGAGGCTAAGTGAGAAAAAAAATACTTGGTGTAAGAGACCTGAAGAGGCTCTATGAAAAGAATACTTGTACAGTTTGAGAAGAATAATGAAATCTCAAAAAGGATTCTGAGGACTAGACGTAGCCCACGGTTTGGGGTGAACAAGGATAAAATCGTCGTGTCAACTTCTGAACTCTTTACTTTTAATTTATACTATTTTATACAAGTATATAGAAGTTAATTAGAATACATCGTGATTCTTACTAGATAGTTTTTAAGAAAGCAAGTTTTCAAAGAATTTTAGAAAGGGGATTGTATTCATAAAAAAGGATACACAATTCAACCCCCCCTTCTTGTGCATTTTGTACATTGAAAATAAAGTCTATACTAATGCGTGATTTACTTCAATTGGTATCAGAGCGCGGCATCCAAGAACCACCGTTACAAAGTGTGGATAAAGATCCATGGCAGAATCACACTTTTATATAACTAAAGGCACCTTTGTCACTAGACCACCTGCGTTCAATGATGAAGACTACCACTATTGGAAAGACAGGATATAGCTCTTCATTGAATCTACACATGTTGATCTTTGGGAGATTACACACGAAGGGAATGCTATTCCACGTATCAGATGGTCAGTTGATCAAAAAGCAAGATTCCAGCTAAATTCAAAGGCCAAGTTATTTCTAAGTTGTGCCCTAAGTAGAAGTGAACACGATAAAGTTCATGGATGTGACACTGTGAAGGACATGTGGGATACTCTATCCATCGCACATGAAGGCTCCAACCAAGTGAAGGAATCCAAGATAAGCATTCTTATACACCAGTATGAGCTGATCAAAATGAAGGAAGATGAGTCTATCGATCAGATGTTTGGACGATTTCAAACTATCATCAATGGAATCAAAGCTCTTAGAAGAATCTATGATAATCAAGATCATGTTCGAAAGATTCTCAGAAGCCTACCAAAAAGATGGAGACCTAAAGTCACCGCGATACAAGAAGCTAAGGACTTGAGCGTATTAAAGCTTGATGAATTGCTTGGATCCTTGAAGATACATAAAATGGAGCTCGATGCAGAAGAAAAACCCAGATGCGATAAATCTATAGCATTGAAGGCTAGACAAAAGAATCACAAGATTCAAAGAAACAAAAGTTCATCGTCAAAAGCATTAAAGATCGAAGAAGTCAAGGATGAAGACTCTAGTGAATCTGAACAAGATTCAAGCGAAGAAGACGATGAATTATCTTTTATCTCAAGAAAGATTAGACACATGTGGAAGAAGAAAGCAAGAGGGAACAAAGAGTTTTCTTTCAAGAAGAATAGCAAAGATGAAGGCAAGAACGAGAAAACATCTATCATTTGCTACGAAGGCAATAATCCTGGACACTACAAGGCTGAATGTCCATTACTGAAAAGAAAACCCAAGAAAAATAGAGAAAACAAGAAGAGCATGGTAGCAACATGGGAAGATTTGGATTCGTCCGAATCTGATACCGATTCAGAGGGATTAGTTCAAGCAAACATTTGCCTGGTACCTGAAAAAGAAGGTGATGAGGAGGTAACTTCTAATTTTAAAGAATTACAAGATGCATATTCAAAATTATTAGAAGATCCTCATGCTATACTTAAGCAGTATAGATTATTAAAGAAAAAGTTTGTAGAAAACTTGAAGAACATGCAAGAGTTAGAGAGAGAAAACTTCTGCCTGAAGAAACATGTAGATGATATGAAGAAAAAGGTAGCTATAGATAGATCTGAAGAGATCAGTCAGCTGAAATAAAAGATCAATAATCTTTCAGCTGATCTATCAACATTCACTGAGAGTACAAAAAATATGAATGACATGTAAGGAAGATACAGACACCTAAATGATAAGAGTGGATTAGGGTTTGCTAAAAATAATACTCAATATAAAAAGAACTTTGTTTCTAATAGGAAGAAATTTCATCAGTCATATTATCATTATTCCATGAATCATTATATGACTAACCCCAAAGGACCCAAGAAAATCTGGGTACCTAAGAAAAATATAATATCTACTACAGGTCTCCTTCTTTGGAAAAAGCAACTAGCACTAATGGTATTTGGAGTGGAGGCTTGCGACATATGATGGGAAGAAGGTCTATATTCCTAGATCTTCAAGATAAGAAGGGATGATTGGTAACTTTTGGAGACAACTAGCAGGGCAAAATAATTGGAATCGGTAAAATCGGTAAAGATTCTTTTGTGTCTATTATTAATATTCTGCTAGTTGATGGTTTAAAACACAATTTGATTAGTGTCAGTCAATTATGTGATTGGTTTTGAAGTATCCTTTAATCAAAATTCTTGTGTAGTAAAAAACAAGGATGGGTCCATATTCTTTTTACCAAAAGACGAAACAATCTTTACAAAATCAATTTAGAAGATTTGCAAAGTCAAAATATTTCTTGTTTTATATCAACAGATGAAGAAAAACTGATTTGGCATAAAAA
>JAOSBK010000206.1:35037390-35057975 GCA_027568895.1 Erythroxylum shatona
AGATAACTGAGCAATTCTAGAAAGTTTTGACAATCTTAATGTACCTTTCTCATTGGATCTTTAATTGTATTGATTCATGATGCTATGGAAAAATTATAAAGAGACAAACTTTCATGTTTTGAGTTTTGAACTATACTAGTTACATCAAAATCAAAATTAGGCTTAAAGTATATTAGAGTCCATATACCTACTTAGAAAGCTTCACAAAGAAATATAAAGTTCTAGAGTCATGTTTCCAAATAGTGTTTACTTCAAAATAGATGTGTTATTTATTTTAAAAGGTCAAATACCCTTCTTTTTAGTTAGTCTTTACTTTTTTTTTAAAGGTTTAGTAGAGGCAGCCACCTCTCTTCCTATATAATTCTCTCTGACTCTTTGTTACAAGGGTTTTCCTATCTACCGCACTTATACAAAAGTCGCACCTATTCCTTTACATATCTCACCTAAGTTTGCTTAATCAAGACTTAGCCTTTCTATGTGATCGTTGACAAATAAAACCTTCTTCTCGAATGCCTTGTGACACTTGAAGTGTTTAACTCTCACACTTGAATAAGAATACTACAAAAGTATTAAATAATCATATAAGAAACAATAAATACACAAGAGCTATGGTAAAAACTAACCTTTATTACTTCCCTGAAAGTATAAAAAGGAATGTTCTCCTCATTATGTTCCCTTCCCCTCCATCTCTATTTAGAAGCAAAGATCAAATAAACTGTTTATAGGCATCTCTGGCTTTACAATTCAAAATCTTAATTGAACTGAACTGTCTAGAACTTCTATATTTTTATCAGATTACATCACACTAACTAATTAGATGACAACCCTATCTAAATAGGACTCCATTTGATAGGATTTAGCTACATCATAACTAACAAGATAAGAAATTATATTTAGTTAGTAAAGATACATCGATATTCATGAAGAACTTCACTATCTTCAAATGATCCTCCCATATGATCTTTATCTTTTATAGTTAATGTATATCTATTGTGTTCTTATACACGACATCAACCAAGATCTTCCCTTGATGTTTATCCATTGATGATGAGTAATCTAGCCCAAAGCTATTAATAACTCACTAGTCAGGTTCCAATATTTACCCATATCAAGTCCATTAGTTATGGTTCATCTATTTGAGCACATATTAAGTCCTTAGAGCTCTCATATCTCCCTCATGCATTTGATTTAGCTAACCTTCAACCTGAGGTCCATCTCGAGCTCATCTTTTGGTATCACATTTGAATCTTTGCATCTCGTTGAAAATCTCCACTAATATGCACCAATTTATGCTAAATCATCAATAATGCCTATTTTCTTTGCCTGCTCGCAAGTCTTTGCCTTGTTCCATCGTCCTTAGTATTAAACATTGGTCAAGGCTCACCAATAATTGTACTATTATGTAATTAGAACTTTGGGGTTTAACAAATCACCCCTACCAAAAGGAAATTGACACCATCGTCAAAATAATCTATGGGCACTCCTCTAAATATGGTTCCTTCAAAGACTTTTTAGTCATTGACACATCTCCAACGTACCATTTTCCTTCTCCGTTTGGTTTTTCCTTGTTTTTGCTCGAATGTTGTTTCACAAGACTTATTTCTCCCAACGTAGCATAATTGTTGAGGTAAAATTCTTCTTGCACCTCCCTCTCCTTAATCCTTCACGACCATGGAATTCATTTTCTCCTTACCCACCTTTTGTCTTAAGCATTC
This sequence comes from Erythroxylum shatona, assembly GCA_027568895.1. Lineage (NCBI taxonomy): Eukaryota > Viridiplantae > Streptophyta > Magnoliopsida > Malpighiales > Erythroxylaceae > Erythroxylum > Erythroxylum shatona. The sequence goes on from JAOSBK010000206.1 coordinate 35,039,106, forward strand.
ATATGTAAAATGTGTCCCTTCATAAATGAAATAAACAATATCCCGTTTTTTTGGTTTCTTAGGCTTGTATTAAGAAGAATCACTTACCTTTTCTTTATATTTCTCCAAGCCATTCTGTCTCCAACCTTTCTTTTCTAATTTGAATTGGTGGTGGCATTTGGAGATCCACCAAGGCATCCACAACCACTATAGCATTTGGGAGGTCTTTCACATTTTGTCTCTGAAGCTCCATTTATGCCCAACTTTGCAAGCTGTTTATGGAGTTGAACAACTTGTCTTTCTTAGAAATGTTTTGCATGTCCAACATCAAATATGTGAATTTTGTCACATACTTTCACACTAAACAGCCTTGCTTTAATCTCTTTGAAGCTTCCTATGTGAGCCATAAAGTGTTAATGGGGAGGAAATGTTTTGTTAGCTCCTTCTTCATATTCTCCCAAGTTTTAATGAGAGGTTTACTCGCATTAATGTCATTGTAAGTTCTCCTTATCGACCACAACTTTGCATCTCCACCATATATATAGTTGTGATTGACACCTTTGTCACTGCAAAGTATTGCTTCATATCCTGTAAACATTTTTGAACTCCTTAGCACTCTATTTGTCATAAACAATTGGGACTCTTGTACCTTCACCAAAGTGCTTTTAACATACCTAACATCATGTGTTGCAATGGGATGCCTTAGGATCGTGATCTCTAATCTCAAATTTTCTTACGCCTTCATCAAGTCTACTATTTTATGTTGCAACTATTGGATCCTTACCTTTAAAAAATCAAACCGAGGAAAGTAGGAAGTGACCTCTTCCTCCTTTTGAGGAATTGGTCCTATAAGTGCCTCCACTCTGTTGACACTCTCTGTGAAATTGTTGCCTCCTTCTATAGTGATATTTTAGTTCTAATATTAGTTATTACAAGGGTTTTCCTAGACACTGAACATATACCAAAGTCATGCCTACTCTTCTATATGACAATATCACTTAGTTCCACTTAAGAAAGACTCATCCTTCTTATGTGATTGTTGACCAATAAAACCTTATTCTCAAATGCCTTACAACCTTTGAAGTTTTCAACTCTTAAATCAATAAAAAACTACAAAAGTATTAAATAATCATAGGCAATAATAAATACATAAGATCTATGATAAAAACTAACCTTTATTACTTCTCCAAAAATATACAAAGGAATGTTCTCTTTTAATGTATTCTCTTGCCTCTATCTTTATTCAAAAGCGAGACTTAAATAAACTATTTATAGACACCTTTAACTTTACAATTCAAAATCCTAATAGAGTTGAGCTAACTATATAATTTATATCTTTAGCAGGATAAATCACACTAACCAATTGGATGGTATCCTTATCCAAATAAAACTCTATCTGATAGGATTTAGCTATATTACAAATTACAAGAAAAGAGATTACATTTAATTAGAAAATATACATCCATATCTATGAAGAACTCCGCTATCTTCAAATAATTCTCTCACATGGTCTTTATCTTTTAGAGTTGATCTATATCTACTATGATCTTATCTGCTGCATCATCCAAGATCTCCCCTTGCTTTAGTGCCATTGATGATGAGTTATTCAAGCCTAAAGTCTTTCATAACATACTATTCCGGTCTAATTCTTATCCGTATCAATTTCATTAGTTATGATCTATCTATTTGAGCACACATTAAATCCTTAAAGCTCTCACATGTCTCACTTATTCATATGATCTAGCTAATCTTCAACCTAAGGTACATCTTGAGCTTATCTTTTGGTCTCATATTTGAATATTTACATCTCATCAAAGATTTTTGATAATGCATGCCAACTCATTGGCAATGCTTGTTTTCCTTGCCTACTAGTAAGTCTTTGCCTTGTTTTGTTATCTTAAGTATCAAACATTGGTCAAGGCTTGTCATTGCCTACATGATGTTGCAATTAGGACCAAGGGGTCTAATAACTCTTCTTCTCTCTATTTTCATTCATGAGTATGGCTAATCTTCTACACTTAGTTGAAGAAAACTAGTACCTTGTGATATATTAAATTGTGAAAATTGATTTATTTTTATAATTTAATTTATTAATGAGTATCAATAATTTTTTGTATTTATATTTTATCATTATGTCACTTAATTATGAGGGTGTGTACTTGTTTATTATTACTTTTATATTACATATTAAATTTGTAATTGTTTAATCCTTTTAATTTATGAAGAAATTAATTTTAATAGGTTATTGGTTCCAGGATTTTTATATCTTAGAAAGAATAGTTAACCGAATTACATACAAACACTTAGCTTATGTTCTTCTTGTTAGCTGATCTTTCTAATTCTTACAATGACTACTATATTGAATCTTTATGCACTTGGCATAGGTTGTATAGTAATTATAGTTAATTTGATTGCGTCTCTTTGTAAATGACTATAAAGGAAAGATAGGAGTTAATATTATCACCTAAGGTTAGAAATTACTTCATATTTTAGTGAGTTACAATTTCTCATTTAGTTATCTCTTAATGATAATTAATTTATAAAATTTAACTTTTCAATTACATGATACAACATTTAAACATCTGGATGGCATCCGTACAAAATTTTTGTAACCCATCTTATTAAAAAAAATTGTTTTATATGTTATATTTTGTCATTATTTATTATTACAGTATTCATATAAGTATAATTTTTTTTGAATAGTAATGAGACAAGTATTTAAGATGTACATAAAAGAAAAGAAATCATTATTTGGGATCATATCTTAAAATCATTGATTAGTCGCTAATACCTAAGGTAAGATCTTTACCTCAATCTTCTACATTTCTCTTATGTATTTTCTTTTTATTATTTATTATTTATTATTTATAAGTTTGATTGGATCTTTTAAGGTTATTAATACCCATGCTCTAAAGTAAAATGTTTAGTTTTTTTTGAACATGTTAAAAGTAAGGCTACATATCGCTTAACCTCCGTAGACCTAGCGTTAAATAAGATTTTTACTATTTTGTTGTTGCTTATTTTTGTATCATACATTAGGGATTATTCCCTAAATAATTCATCACATTTTAGTGTTTAGAATTTGATCATCAAGAGACAATTGAAAAAATGTACACCTAAGTCCAACTTATTTTAAATATATTTTAATTATTTATGATTAAGTTATCAACATTTTACATTTATTATAAAATCTAAATTATCTTTGGTTTACATAAATTGGATCTAATTTCTCAACGCAAATGTGTGTTTTTTTCAAGTTTAGTTTAATAACTAGGGTTATTTAGACCTTCTTTAAACATTCTAGTTCATTCTTTATTAAAATTGCATTTAATCCATTTTGTGACTTGAATTATTAGCCTTTTTTTATAAGCTTGTGCCTTAAACTATTTAGAATTAAACCTATTTAAAAGTAATCCTTCATTTGACTTTTGGCCATTATATAATTACAGCTAGGTCTATTTCCTTTGTTTAGACTCATTGAAAATCACTTAAATTTTTACACCAAGTTTCTTATTTTTTAAGCCCATAACTTTTGAATTCCTCTCTTAATTGGAGGGTGAGTTAGACCTTATTTGATCAATTATTTCTCAAATTAAATCGAAAGAAGAATGCAACAAAAAGTTAGACTTAGTTATAATAAAGGAGAATCTTTAGTTTTAAACCTAATTCATATGAAATTAGTAATAAATTACCTTTTGTTTGTCTTAAATTGCATTTTTACTTGGCTTAGGCTTTTAGAGTCATATATTTTTGAAGTAATTGAAAATCTAGTTTGGATCTTTGGCACTTAAAGACCCAAACGGAATAGATTTTATAATAATATGATCTTATGTTTAGTATAACCTTAAATATTAAAATGAATCAATTTTTTTTATTTTACTCTTCTTTATATGTTTGTTTATGTGTTCATTCGATTGAATAGCCCAAAAGGAAATGAGTGGAGAGAGAGAGAACCTACTAAAAGGTTAATAAAATTGTTTCTTTTCAAAGCCTAATTACCCTTTGTAAAAGCTCAACCCATAAATCCATTAGGTTTGTTTCTTTTGTCCTTTGGCTTAGACGATGCTTTACTTGATTCTTTGGCTTTTGTTCAAGTCTTTAGGCCTTTATTACTTTTATGATCTTTTTCTCTCAAAAAATGTTTAAGTTCAAGCTTCTTCCTTAAATAACTAAAGAATACAATAAGATTAAATCCAATTATTTTTTGTAGCTTAATTTAACTAATTCTTTGTAAATAGGTCATTTCATCAAAAATAATTTTTAAAGGCCCAAGTTATCAAATCATTTTAAAATTGTAATATTTTCTTTCAATCTTTCTCTATCTTTTCAAACAAAAGGTTTTACATCCTCTTTCCATCCTATTAAGAACTTCATTTTATCTCATCTTCATTTTGATGAAGTTATAAATTAAAATCATCCTTTTGTATACTAAAAAATTCAATTTTATGCAAAGCCTTATGACACAGTTTAAGAAACCTTTTACATTTTACTTTTAAGCCTCAGGTAAAATCATAAATTCCTAAGCATTTTAATCAAAACAATCTACAACCGTATATAGTCAATTATGATAAGTTATTCAAACTAAAGTAATCTAATGTATCAAATCCCACATGAACTATATCATTATGCTTATTGATCCTAGTTAAACAAAATTACTAAAATAAGTAAGATTTAAGAAAATAATTAAATTTTATACTAAAAAATAATATAATAAACTAATAAAAAAGGACAAGGTACTAAAACATTAGGTTTTTTAGGTTCACTTATGTGGAATTTTAATTATTACACAAGATTGATTATTTAGCTTGAATGAAATAACAATTAACCAAAAGTTTAGGTCCTTTATCAAGGAACATAAGTATATCTAACTAGGTAACTACCACATATTAATGTGTAATTCAACCTAATTAAGCTCATTAAAGATAGTTAATTTATATGATTATCACTAAATTCCATGATATCATTGTTTTCTAGTACTAAAGTATTTATTCTCCTAGTCCATCTGTTATACTTAACCTATCAATCCTTTATACAATCTTTATAATTGAATTTTTGGTGATCAAACATGAATTCAAGAATAAGAATGAAGAGAATAAATTTGACGTAAACAAGTTCTAAAACCAAAAGCTTAGTGATAAAAGAGGCGGTCACAATTCTCCAAATTCCCTCACAAAGATCCCTTATGAAAGTATTTATAGGGTAAGGTTTCATAAAAGAGCTAGGTTATTAAATTCATTTTTTTCATGTCCTGGGATTGTTTATTACGAGAACTAATGCTTATTATGATTCAAAGTTGGCACTGGTCTTATTGTGGAAGTTTTTAAATGCATTCATCATGAGTATGGTGCTGGTTATTCTTTTTTTAGGTCTTCTACAAATTTCTATGCCTTTGAGTTAGTTTTCTAATTTGTGATTGCTCTTTAAAATCATGACCAACAAAAAAAGAACTAGAAATAAGACAATATCATATAACTCCCACAAAACTTGCCATAAAAGTGCTAAATCACAATTCCCCACTAATCGTTAGGATTAAGTTGCCTTATTTCCTTTCTTCTACCTGTAAGATATAAGAGCCCACTTCACTTAACTTACCTATAAATAAACCCTGGAACTTCTTCTTAATGGAAATGAGATCCTTCAACTATTAAATATTCTTTAACATCTAAATAAATTGATCTTCCTTTCTATTAGACCCCTAAGTCTAGACTGCGGGATCATGCAAGTGTTGGCGAGCCTTGGCCAATGTTTGGCACGTAAGTTGGTAAGAGGAAGGTGTGTTGATGATGAACAAGGTGAAGTCTTGCGATTTAGCAAGCAAAACCTGAGAAACTTGCGAAGTAAGCGAGGGATGCGAGAAGCATCGGTGACGATCTCGAGAGTAGGTGAGATTCGATACGCATGGATACGCGCAGGCGTGCATTAGTGGAAGTCTTTGACAAGACATAAGATTCGAATGTGAGGCCATACGGAGGTAAAAAAACTAAGTCATACAAGACCCGAGAGTGCACGAGAATGTGCAAAGGTATGGGAGAGACCCTGCGACGATGTGCGAAGGCATGCGAGCATGACGAGGCACATAAGCACTTAACTTCAGTAAGGTAGGTCGGAGATATGTAATACGCGTGAGGTTTTATATTAACTTGGATTGTGCCTTGTGACTTAGTCATGGAGCGACGAGACTGCACCATGAGTGAGCTTGATCATGGAAGACGGATTTATCTATAAACGTGCATTGATGGACTTATGTGCAGATAGGCTGTGGTGAAAATACTAAGGCAAATGTGGGCAAGTGGGATCAAACTTGGCATGAATTTTGATAGAGTCTCAGACCTTGTGGAGATTGACTCGACCCAGGCTAAGGACTTGGCTATGTTCAGATGGATGGACCACTACTAATAGACTTATTGTGGGAAGCATTGGATCAGATTAGTGTGCTAGTGGGCTTCAATGAGATCACATTGCATCATCAGTGGATAGAGATCATGAGGAGATATTGGCTGATGTGGCGATGACTGGGAGTTAGAGTTGTAGTGAAACTCAACATCTGAAGATAGTGGAGATCTTCACGGATAAGGATGTTAGTGTTCTAGATAATGTTCTACGTAAATGTAAACTCTATCTTTATGTTATCTTGTTAGATTCTATCTTATCAGTTAGAGTCCTATTTGGATAGGGGTGTCATCCAATTAGTTCACATGATATTATCTGATAAGGATAGACCTAATCTTAGCATGATATTAGGTAGTTCATATTTAATGAGAATCTGTTACTCTAAGTTAGGATGCCTATATATAGCTTATTTGAGCTTTGTTCTTCTCATGAAATCAGAGAGAGTATTCTATGTATTCTTTTAAAGGAAAGTATATAAAGTTGGTTTTTAATGTATCTCTGTTTTTTCTTATTGCCCTATGTTCATATTGCTTTTACAACGTTGTTTCTTCGAGTGTGTGCAAGGTAAACACTTTGAGGGTGGGAAATGACTGAGTCTTGCTTTAACAGATCTAAGTGAGACTGCCGTACAAAGGGTGTTGGTGATCAGCTTCGGTGAAAGTTTGAGTCCCAAAGCTGACCTTTGTAACAACTAGTATCAGAGCCAAAGTTTGAAATGGCTATAGGCAACTTGACAGAAAGGGTGTTTAGGTTGAAGACTCTCATTGGACCTATTCCTCAAGGGGAGGAAGAAGTCACTTCTCATAGTACTCGTTTCACGAAGTTGGAGGTGAGGATTCAACAGTTGCAACAATAGATAGTGGATTTGTTGAAGGCACAAGAGGAGTCCTAGTTTGAGATTATTGTGCTAAGGCGTGCTGTTGCAATGCTAGATGTCGAGCGAGATGAAAACTCAACACTACAACTTTCTTCTGTGAAGGTACGTGAACCTAGGGTGTTCAAAGGCACGTGGGATGCCAAGGTGTTGGAGAAATTCTTGTAGGATATGGAGTAATACTTTGCGGCTGCTAGAGTATCTGACGCTGATAAGGTCAATGTAACAGCCTTATACTTGGATAGGAATGCTAAGCTCTGGTCGAGGACGAGGACCTCTGCAGAGATCAATGCAGGTAGAACTCCTGTAGATACATGAGAGCTCATGAAGAAGGAGTTGAAGGACCAATTTCTTCCCATGAATACTTCTTGGCTCGCGAGGAATGCCTTAAAGAAGCTAACGCGGGATGGATTGGTAAGAGATTATGTGAAATCTTTTAGTTATCTACTACTTGATATTGAAAACATGTTAGATGAGGAGAAGCTCTTCAACATTTTGTCCGGGTTACAACCGTGGGCATAAATGGAGTTATGGAGGCAAAATGTGAAGGATATGGTTGGTGCAATCACAGCCACTGATGCCTTGGTGGATTTTCAAGTGATGAAGGAAACTAAGGTAAACTCATCTAATTATACAAAGGGCAAAGGTCATGCTCAATAGGAGAATGTCGAGGGGAAAAAGAAGAAGGATTCAAAGAAGGGAGACTTCAAGGAAAAATGCAAGCAAAATGGTGGCTCCAAGAGTGGGGAGACATCCTCCTAAAAGGGCAAGATTGTTTGTTATCTGCGCAGTGGATCACATTATGCAAGAGAATGTCCAAGGAAAGAGAAGCTAAATGCCCTGATAGTCAAAGAAGAGGGAGAATCTTCGGATGATGCAGTGCTAAATCTGATTGTGTTGTTGAATGCGGTTAGTAAAGAACCTAACCCCTATGGTGATCTAATGTATGTGAAAATACAAGTTAATGGGATAGAGGTGACCGCGATGGTAGATACGGGTGTGACATATTCCTTGGTGGCAGAAAGGATGATGCGCAAGTTGGGGCTTAGAATGTCCAAGACCCCGACAAAGTTAAAAGCCCTTGTGGATAAAGCACAAGCGATGATGGTAGTTGCTTACAACATCCCAGTAAGCATAGGGAGTTGACGTGCCAAGATGAATTGCATGGTTTTACCACTTGAGAATTTTGAGATGATATTGGGGATCGACTTCCTTAAGGCAGCAAAGACAGTGTTGTACCCAAGTTTGAGAGGTATGATGCTTATGCATGATGAAAATTCATTCTTTGTTAATTGTTATAGATTTGTTGTTGGGACGAAAGAGACTACGACACCAGTAACACACATGTCAGTTATGATCATTAGAAAGGAGCCAAACTATGCTCAAGAAAACCTGAAACAGAAGGTAGGTAAGGAGCATATCATCGCTAAGATTGAGAAGGATCAAGATGATAGGGAAAGCTCAGCGAATGGAGCTCTTCTCAACATGTCTTTGGCGGGTGCGGTAAGCCTTGAGAAGGTGAGTCCAAGTGGAAACAAAGACAACCCTAATGGATTGGGAAAATGGTATATGGGTGAAATACCAATCGACATGAAGACTTGCTACCGTCTTCAAAAGCTGACTAAGGAGTCTTCGAGGGAACCACTTATGGAGGAGTGCCTATAGATTATTTCAATAAGGGCGTCGAATTCTTTTAGTAGGGGTGGTTTGTTAGACCCCTAAGTCCAGACTGCAGAATTGTACGAGTGTTAGCGAGCCTTGGCCAATGTTTGGCACGTAAGTAGACACAAGGAAGGCGTGTTGATGAGGAACAAGGTGAAGTCTTACGAGTTGGCAAGCAAAACCTGATGAACTTGCAAAGTAAGCGAGGGATGTAAGAAGTATCGGTGAAGATCTCTTGAGTAAGCAAGATTCGATACGTATGGACACGTGTAGGGGCACATTGGCATAAATCTTCGACGAGATATGAGATTCAGATGCGAGGCTGTGCAGAGATGGAAAACTAAGTCATATGAGACCCGAGAGTGTGCGAGAATGCGCAAAGGTATAGGAGAGACCCCACAAGGATGCGCGAAGGCATGCGAGCTCGACGAGGCACATAAGCACTTATTTTCGGTGAGGTAGGTTGGAGGTATGTAATATGTGCAAGATTTTATACTAACTCAGATTGTGACTTGTGACTTAGTCATAGAGCGACAAGACTGCACTATGAGTGAGTTTGATCATGGAAGACGAATTTATCCATGAACATGCATTGATGGAGTTATGTGCAGATAGGCCGTGGTGAAAACACTAAGGCAAATGGGGGTGAGTGGGATCGAACTTGGTACGAATTTTGTTAGAGTCTTGGACCTTAAGGAGATTGACTTATCCCAGGCTAAGGACTTGATGGACGAAGGATTTGGCTATGCTAGGATGGATGGACTGCGACTAACAAACTTGTTGTGGCAAGCATTAGATCAGATCAGTGTGCTAGTGGGCTTTGGCTAGATCACATTGCATCATCAGCGGATAGAGATCATGAGGAGATCTTAGATGATGAGGCGATGACTGGGAGTTAGAGTTGCAGTGAAACTTAACATCTGAAGATAGCGGAGATCTTTGCGGATAAGGATGTTAGTGTTCTAGATAATGTTCTAGATAAATGTAAACTCTATCTTTATGTTATCTTGTTAGATTCTATCTTATCAATTAGAGTCCTATTTGGATGGGGTGTCATCCAATTAGTTCACCTGATATTATCTGGTAGGGATAAACGTGATCTTATCACAATCTTAGGTAGTTCAGATTTAGTGAGAATCTGTGACGCCAAGTTAGGATGCCTATATATCGCTCATTCGAGCTTTGCTCTTCTCATGAAATCAGAGAGAGCATTTTTTATATTCTTTTGAGGGAAAGTCTATAAAATTGGTTTTTACCGTATCTCTATTTTTCCTTGTTGCCTACGTTATTATTGCTTTTATAGCATTGTTTCTTTGAGTGTGTGCAAGGTAAACATTTCGAAGGTGAGGAAAGGTTGAGTCTTTCTTTAACAGATCTAAGTGAGACTATCGTACAAAGAGTGTTAGTGATCAGCTTCAGTGAAAGTTCGAGTCCCAAAGGTGACCTTTGTAGCACTTTCCATCCCTTTTAAACATGCTTATGTATGGAATTAGTGTCATTATAGGTCAAGATGTTTATTACTTTAAACCATAATCAGTACTTATTGTTGAAGAGATTGGCTCTAGTTTATTTCTATCTAAATCATCTTCATAATCAAAACCATGATCGACACTAGTTTAAGATGAGATCGATGATGATTTACTTATGTTTATCACTTTCTTACTCACTTCATCATGCTTATTGGACCTTTTCTAATTCTTCTCTTAAATATCTTCATCAACAAATGTTATGCTACTCCTAAGTGATATAAATAACACTTGACCTCTTGGGTTCATTTTTATATGACTAGAAGTTCTCCTTGATCTCTTTTACCTTACATCTTAGCTAGATGGGTAACAAGCATCTCTAAATTGTGAATGGATGCATTATTTAACTACAAAACTTCTTCAAATGTTACCAAAGTACCCAATTTTCCAACTTTGTGTTCACAGAAGGCATAAATTGGTTTAACATCTCTTCCATATTGTTATTATTTGAAAATGGTTGTTTTTCAAATTAAGGTTGTTATTATGGTCCCACAAGTCTGCCCTCTCTAACTCCTCACTCGTCCCTAAAGATATTTGGATGCTTACTCCATCCTAGATGATACACATTAAAGAAAGATAATTCATGTTATTCCCTATATAGGTAACCACATAGTTTCTATCTTCATGGTAATATAGGGGATTATATATATTCATACATACGTGGAAGGATGCCTATAAATGCCAAAATGATAACATGCCTCCCTATAACCTATATAACTATTCATCAATAGCTTAATCTAGATTGAAACATCGTCAATTGCACTTCTATTAAAGATGAAAAATAGAAGAAGGCTATATTGTACAAAAACAGAGGAAAATAAAAATATTAAAATAAAAACTAGGATTAATAAAATAAAAGTTAAATAGTTTCGTAATAGTAGGGCTAAAAACTTCATTAAGCAAATTTTCAAGAATATAACATCAATTATAGCAACTTATTAAAACTAAATTGATCCAAAGTATCAAATCTAACAAAAAGTTATATTGCTATGCCTATTAATCATAATTAAACAAAAAATTAAAATAAATAAGATTTAGAAAATTAATTAAATTCTTACAATAATAAAAACAAGAAATAAACTAATAAGAACGATTAAGGTATTAAAACGTTAAGATTTTAGAGTTCAGTTGTATAAAATTTCAAGTATCAAATAAAATTGACTATATAAGTTAAAATAATAATTAATTTAAAGTATCTAGTTCCTTTGCAAAGGCATATATGCCTATCTAACTACGTAACTATCACTTATTGATGAATTTTTCAACCTAATCAAACTCATTGAGCACATGTACTCTATATGGTTATCATGAAAGTCTAGCATATAGTACCAAAGTGTTTATTCTCCTAGTTCTTGGTGACCAAACATAAATAAAGTATTAAGAAAAAAGAGAATAAATTTGACTAAATAATAATCAATTCATGTATTAATAATCAAATCATCTATCATAAGCTATATCCCTAACCCTAACCAAAGTTTTACTACTAACCATAAAAAAGAGATAAAACAATCCTAAAAAAAAGAGAGAGAAGAAAGAATCGAAAAAGTTATCACAATCTCTTCCAAATCTAGGTGTAAATCCTTCTTTGATGTAAAGAAATTTGAAAGTTAAAAGCTTAGTGATAGACTAGGTTCTCAAAAGCCACCAAATTCCTCCATAAAGACCCCAATGAAAGTATATCTAGGATAGGGTTACATGAAATATTTTAAAGGTGATTAAATTTGTAATTTAAAGATTGTTATAAGAATCAATGCCTATTAAGCTCCCCAAATGGTATTTTCTTTGGTTGCCTTATAGCATTTTTTACGTGAGTAAATGATGAAATGCAGTTTCTTATCCTATAACTTGTATATTGTATTTAGTATAAAGGAGTCAAGTGCATAGTTTGACATAAGCACCTTGATTTCTTTAGATCCTTTAGTGGTACGAGCCAACCGAGTCTATGTATTATCCTTGATTAGAACCACAACCTAAATATTTGATGGAATGATTGTTTTGAGGGATTGGGATTCCCTTAATTTGTAAAATAGTCCTATATTAGGTCAATTGTCGAACTAAAAGAATGTATCTATATCGTCACCTATCATATGATTGACGGAAGATTGCACCTCACTTTTAGCAAGGAATATATGTTTTAGGGGCCAAAAAGTATACGAGTTGATGTTCAAAGACCTTAGTTTTACTCCTTTTAAAAAATAGTAATGTATTTACTTCACCCATAAGCTTTCCTTAACTATATTGTATTTCCAAAATCTCTTTAAAAGAAAAGCTTTAACTATAAGTCTGGTTAACGGAATGTCATGATCTCCATTCTCCTTAGGTAAACATAGCTGAAACCATTTCACCTTAGTAATTTTTGCATTGATATCATAGCCAATCTATATAAAAGTTGTAATAAAATTTTCTATAGTTTTCACTACCTCCCCTAGGAATAGCTAAGTGGGAAAACTAGTACACACGTATATTGTAAAGAACAAAAATAACAAGTTAAAGTCCTCACCCATTTAATAGTGTTTTATTACACCAATTATTTAAACTTTTATAGAATAAATCAATGAATGGATAGTAGTCTGCATAAAGGAGCTTATTTGAAGTGATAAGAAACCCTAAATATTTGAAAGGTAATTTTTAAAGTTTAAGTACCTTAGAGATAACTAATAACTCTACATTTACACTCCTCCTAAGATTGAAGGAAAAATTAGATATATACTTTAAAAGCTCTAGTATGTTGAATAAAAGAATATTGGAATCAAAAGTAGAGATATATAAAAATAAAAATTCATCAACAAATGATAGATTGAAAACGCCAAACTTATTATACGTATAGTTTTGCTTATAATTTGGTTCTTTAAAGATATTAAGCTCATTTACCCTAGTGAAGATATCCATACTGATGGAAAATAAATAATGTGATAGGGGATCACTTTGGTTTTGTCCTCTACTAGCTTTTAAGCATCTAGTTGGTTCACCATTTACTATAATAGAATAAGAAGTGGCGCAGTGATAGACTTCCTAATCTAATTGATGAACTTGTCTGAAAAGTCAATGAATAATAAGTAAGAAAGTAAAAATTACAATTAAACAAATTAAAAGCTTAGGCTAACTGTAATACCTCTAAACTTTCCTTTAATTGAATAAAAATTTTCATGTTCGGTGAATAATATTTTCATATGAATATTGAATTTTTGTGAGACCCAACCTCAAAATAATGAAAAATATCTGGAATAAGTATTAGAGTTTAATGATACTGAAATGGATCAAAAATTAGTCCTATAGGATGGATTTTGGGAGTTCTGAAAGCTTTTGACTAAAATGTCCTTTTTTGCAAAGTAATGGTTATTAATGATTTTAAACCCATCGATAAATTTTTTAAGCATCCAATTAATAAGATTTGACCCTAATTCGAGTATTTAATGATCAATTTAAAAATAAGATGGTTATGGAATGTTTTTGGGATTTAATTCAATTGGTTGGTCAATTAAATGCATTAAAGGACAATTTGGTCTTTTGTACTAATTAAGGACAATTTGGTCTTTTTCATGATCTTAGTGGATTGATGAGTCATTAGAGATGACCAATGAGATGACGACATGTGTTTGATGAGTCATTAGTGATGACAATTAGGAAGGTGACATGTGTAATCGATTAAATGAGTATAAAAAGCAAAACTTAAGACATTCTGCTTCATTCTTTCAACATATACGTGAGAGTGAAACAAAAGAAGAAAAAGAAGAGAAGAAAGAATGAAGTTTTCGGCCAAGGAAAGAAGAAGGAGGGTGCAACTGATTTTTGATGGGTTTTGGAACATGAATTGAAGAGAGCTTAATCAAGGCTAAGTGTTCTTCAATTGTCTAAAAGATTGAAAGAAAGTGGTAAGTTCCTAACCTATTTTTCTAGTTTTGGGGCTTATTAGTGGGATAGATTTATGTAAGATAAATGATGATTTTTTACTTTCCATGGAGTAGATAATAAGTTTGGAAGCATTTAAGGAATAAATATGACAAGCGAAAGAATTATGCTTAGTGAATGTTTGTATTTGGTTCTCAGATCACTTGAACCAGACATCTTGTTTTAATTATAACTTGGTCTAAGGACCTCAAAATTGGGTGATTCCAATTGGATATGAAACCTAAGACATAGTACTAAAACTTACTAGAAGAGACCTGACCTAGTTCTAGCTGAATCATATTGGAATTTGAGATTAAAAGTGGTGATCTGATGTTTCCCCTGTGTTGGAGCAACTTGTGATGTTTTATGCATGTTTCTTGAATTAGAACTTCAAATGGTCTGATTCAGGACCTTAATTGCTTACTGAATGCAAATGAAGCTGATGGTTAAAAAGTGTTTCGCTCCTTCATCAACAATATTGAAGTAACATACATAAACTCTTCAGGATCTCACTTCATATAGATTTTAAAAAATTAAGGGCATACTTTATAAGGAAAAAAACTTAACAGAACATTAACCAACAAGAAATGGCTTCTCAAATTTCCCTCAATCTTTGTAGAATTTGATCCTCCATTATGCTCAGACCATGCTACAATTGAAATTAAAGGTATAAATACACTTTAACCTGCCAAAGCACCCTTTAGATTTTATAACTTTATGTTTTAGGTTGAAGGATTCCAAGAATTGGTGAGTGAAATTATGAACACTCTAGTTCAGGGATATAATTCATTTCAACTAATAACTAGACTTAGGACCTTGATGAATTAGAGATACTGAAGAAAAAGAAAATCTTAAAAATACAAGCATAAATGGAGATAAATAAAATTTTGTTAAAAACCTATCAAAAAGATCTCAAAAAAATCCATTAAATATTAGACTGAACAAATTAGAGCAATAGGCCTTGCACAACTATACAAAGGTTGTACTGGAAGATAACTCCTATCTAAAATTTAAAAAAAAAGCAAGGATTTCCTAGCTGAGAGAGGGAGATAAGTGTACTGGATTCTTTTTAACTCCATTTTAGTACACAAAAATGACAAAAAAAATCAATACACTCAAGGATGACCAAGGTAATATTTAAGAGGAATAGAATGTGCTCAAATCCATGGCTTATAACTATTTCAAAACAATGCTAGATACCAAAAGCCAATTGACTCTATCGTTGAAGCATTTCAACAATTCATCAATCCTCATGTTAATCTTCTTACTATAACTATGTTAACTATAGAAGTTATAGTTGAGGAAGTGAAAATGCTTTTTTTTTAAACTTAAAACTAAACAAAGCATTAGGGTCAGATGGGTTTAATGCAACTTTCTTCCAATAGACTTCGAACTTCATAGGTTGTGGAGTAACTAATTGTGTACATAAATTTTCCAGGAATAGCAAAATATCAAAAGAATTGAATAACTATTCTTATACTTGATCCTTAAGAAACAAGCCCCCAACACCTTGTAAGATTGTCATCCCATATCTTATTATAACACAACTTATAAAATCATTGGGAAAATTCTTATACTTAGACTTAAAAAAGACCCTAATCCCTCTAATTAATCATTATAAGGATCATTCATCAGTGGAAGAGTATTGAAGATAACCTTATCCTAGTATAGGAAATATACAAGGATTACACCACCAATCCATTTATTAAGAGTTGCTCTCTTAAAATAGACATATACAAAGCTTTTGAAATACTGGACTAGAAGTTTTTACTCAATTCCATGTAAAGTAACTAAGTAATTCATATCTTGGATTGAAGCTTATATAACAATAACGAAGTTTAGTGCTTTGATTAATTAAGAACCAACATTTATATTTCATGAATCAGGAGGGATTAAAGAAGGAGACCCCTTATCTCTATACATCTTCACTCTTACAATGGAAGTTCTCCTTAGAATTCTACATAAACACATCAATAATATTGGGAACTTTAACTGCTATTACAAATGCAAAGAGCCTATCCTTTTCTCTTTAATGTTTACAGTGATCTGCTTATATTTTGTGGCAATGACCCAATTCTATCCCAACCTTTATCATTCTCTGTAGGTTTTCTAAAAAATGTTATAATTAAACATCAACTGGGAAAAGAGCAATATCATAACTTCAGTTAGGATCCATGATGTCAATTCCTTAGTGCAAATTTTTGAATGCAAAAGCAAGAATTACCTTTTACATACCTCGGATCACCTATCTTCACAAGAAAACCAAGGACTGTAGAATGTCAACACTTGATAGAAGTAGTTAAGAAAAGAACAAATGTATGGCAAAACAAGGCTCTTTCCTTAGCTAGAAAGATCCAGTTGGTGAAATCAGTTCTCTTATTACAAATGCAAAAAGCTTGTCCTTTTCTCTTTAATGTTTGCAGTGATCTACTTATATTTTATGGTAATGACCCCAACTCTGTCCTAACCTTCGTCAATTCTCTACAGGTTTTCTAAAAAATGTTATGATTAAACATCAACTGGGAAAAGAGCAATATCATAACTTTAGCTAGGATCCACGATGCCAAGTCCTTAATGCAAATCTATTGAATGCAAAGGCAGGAATGACCTTTTACTTACCTCAGGTCACCTATCTTCACAAGAAAACCAAGGACTATAGAATGTCAACACTTGATAGAAGTAGTTAAGAAAAGAACAAATAGATGGCAAAACATGGCTCTTTCCTTAGCTAGAAAGATCTAGTTAGTGAAATCAGTTCTCCTAAATCTCCAAACCTATTAGTGTTCCCACATGATGTTGCCTAAAAGAGTCATTAAAGATGTAGAGAGAACCATAAGAAGGTTTTTACGAACTAGAAACCTAAATAATTTCTATAGAGCTAAAGTTAAATGGAATAAAGTATGTACCAATAAATAAAAAGATGGATCAGGTATCACATCCCTCAAACTCAGAAACTGGTCCCTAATTATGTTGGACCCCAAACTTTTCTTGGAAGTTAGAACTATTATATGTGAAATGTTGAAAGTTAAAAACTGGAAAATATAGTTGAAACATAATCACTGAGTATGCTTCGGTGTTTTAGCCATAACTTTTTCTCTAGTTATCCGAATGAGGTGATTCCTAATTTGGATTAAAATAGAGAGATAGGGATACAAATTATCTAATGGAATTGAGTTCTAAGTCAGTCCCTAAGAATTTCAATTTTTGGATGGAATTTGAACGTAGAATATTTTTCAGTATAAGAATAGTTCAGAAATATTTGGGATATAACTTTCAAATTTCCAAACCAAATTGGATGATTTTGGTGTCATTAGAAACTTAAGACAATGAGGAACATTTTTCAAGAAGGAAGTGTTATGAAATTCTTTCAATTTTTCCATGATAAATAGATAAGGAGTTAGAAGTATAAGATGTTTGTTTTAATAGACATAAAGGGCAAAATTGGAAGGGTCAACTAAATGAGGGGTATAATTGGAAGAAAGACTAACAAAATGGGCTTGAATTAGAAGAAGGGAAGAGATAGTGTTGTGGAAGCCAAGAGAAGAGAGAAGAAAAACGTGAAAAGAAGAAGAAAAGAAGGAAAATCGTGGAGAAAGAAGAGAAAGGAAGAAGAAATTGTGGGAAGAAGAAGAAATCAAGCTTTTAAGGTAAGTTCATCAGCTTTTCTTCTTGCTTTATCAAAGAAATGGGTTGTGTTGAGAATGAAAGAGTTTTAGTGAGAGAAAGGGTTTTTGTGTTGGGAATGATTGGAGGAAGAAGATGATTGAGAGAACCCATTTGATTTTAGGGTTTCTAAACTAGGTTTTGGTTTTTCTAACCTAAATGGGCTATGGGTAGGTTAGATTTGAGCTTGATTTGTGTTGATTGCATTTTTGTGATTTTGGAAGTTTTAGGGAGAATTCCATTTGAATGTGGATTGAATGAGAATTTTGGTTATGTTAGAAAATCAAGAAAACCATATTCAAGAGCAAGAGGAAGGGTACAATTGAGTTTGGATTTTTAAGCGAAATAACGTAAGTAATTTATTTATAGTTATTGTGTAATGATAAAAATCCTTTGTGTGTGTATTGTGTGCTAAAATGACTTGCTTTAAAATGTTGTGATGTGGAAATTGCATTATGAGATATAACATTTAATAAAATTGAATTGTGAGTATGATTATGTTATGCCTTCTATCATGGCATTTTGATTAAATGGAAAGAAGAAAAAGCATGAGAATATGAAAATGTGATTGATTGAATTGAGCATGAGATTTGATTGTGTTTAAGCAAGAATGGAACCATTCTATTTGTCACATACACATTGACAAGAGCCTTTTTTCGACTGCCTGCTTATGGCATATGAGCCCTAAAAATGGACTCATTCTATCCATGGTGCAAACTTCGATTTCTTCATTCTGTTTCCATAGAACTCTCGAGTCATTTATTTGTGCATTAGCATTTTGATGTGTTAAGTTATGATGAAGTTGAGTGTTATGCTTTGATGTTAAATTACATCCAATATGTTTTATGTGATGATGTATTGAACTATGAGTTGTGAATGTTGAACTTA
>JAOSBK010000206.1:35090731-35105645 GCA_027568895.1 Erythroxylum shatona
GGGAGGGAGGGAGGGAGGTTTTAAAAACTTTTGAAAATTTTGCAAAAAAAGTCTCCCTATTTAAACCCGATATGATCCGACCCTTTGTTTGATATTTACATTCTTGTTGTTAGATGCTTTGTGTGTGTTTTAACGAGCGACTCTTGTGCCAATATCCTTATCGTGAATATTGTGTTTTCAATCAGAAAATTACAGCCTTGGTCTATGAATTTTTAACAATAGAATGAATTGTTTTTAAGTTTTAGTTTTTTAGGCTTTGGTCATATTAATGATATTTTGACCTATAATCAAAATTTTAATTTTAGTTTCGTCTTATGATTATGATTATGATTATTATATATATATGACAATATGATTAAAATTAATTTGTTAATTACTAAAGTGACCAAATTAGTTTTGAATATGTGATCATATAATTTATGTATTTTATGAAATGCTATTATGAAAATTCTATTCGTTGGTAGAAATTAAAGACTTTGCCTAAAAGTAAACCAATGTTCTATAACTAATAAATATAAAGGAGAAAATTGATTTACTCTTATCATATATGTATAGTTATCCAAAGATGTTAGATGAATTTGACGAAGTTTATTTAATTTTCTTATAAAGTTTAAATATCATTTTAATGATGGTAATAATATGTATTGTTGTGTTTACCCAAAGGAAACCTAAAATATATTTAATATATATGCTTCCTGTCTGAATATGGTACTTAGAGAGCGTTTATATGTTTGTAGTTATTAGCCTTTACTCTCAAGCTTCTTCTGTTACCTTGTTTACTAGTGTGAATTTCTCTTAATGGAGCAAACAAGTCACTTTCCATTTAGGTGCTTTGGATCTTGACTTGGTGTTATTAGAGGATAAGCCTTCTAACTTTAATAATACCAGTACAAAGGCTGAAAAAGCACACTATAAGGTGTGGACAAGGTCTGGCAGACTATGTTTGAACTTTATGCGAATGACGATTGCCAACAACATTAAGTTTACTCTTCCCAGCACTAAAAATCAGAATGCTAAAGATTTTCTTAAGCTTATGGAAGATAAGTTTTGTTTTGTTAATAAGGCATTTGCAGGGACACTTATGGCTGAACTCGTGATTATGAAGTTTAATGGGTCAAAGAGTATGCAGCAATATGTCTTTGATATGAGAAATATCGCAACAAGACTTAAGACACTGTGTATAGATGTAGAAGACTCCTTCTTAATGCAGTTTATCATGAACTCACTTCCTACTAAATATGAATCGTTCCACATCAATTATAACACATTGAATAATAAGTGAAATATTGATGAATTGACCAGTAAGCTTATTCAGGAGGAAATGAGATTAAAGAAACAAGGAGTTCATTCTATTAACCTAATGAGTCAAGGAGCTAGAAAGAAACTCAAACTAGAGGCTAAGGTTTTTAAGAAGAAAGGACCTGCTAAAGTTCCACAAGTTGCTGATGGTGAAAGGAAAGGACTAAAGTTAGATAAATGATATTTCTGTAAGAAAGAAGGACATTATCAGAAAGATTGTCTGAAACATAATGCTTGGTTCAAAAAGAAAGGCATACATTATGTTTTTGTATGCTTTGAATTAAATGTATCTAAAGTTCCTTCTAATACTTGGTGGTTTAATTATAGTGCCACTACTCATACTTCCACTATTATGCAGAGATTCCTTATAATTCAAACCATAAGCCCACCTAGCAACTTTCTGTTTATAGGAAACCGAATGAAGGCCCCAATTGAGGGCGTAGGGATTTATAGGCTGACATTCGATATTAGGAATCACTTGGATCTAATGAACACTCTCTCTGTACCTTTAATTTCTAGAAATTTAATTTCTGTTTCTAGACTTGATGCTAGTGGATATACCTTTAAAGGTGGACATGGTTGTTTCAATTTGTATAAGAATAATTCCTTTATTGGTTATGGAATGCTTATGGATGATTTATATAAGTTGAAACTTGATGATGTTTTTTTTTTTCTAAATCCCTATTTATTGTTAATCATAATGTTGGAATAAAACGTAGTTTGGTGATTGAACATTTTGCTTACTTGTAGTATAAACATTTGAGTCACATATCTAAAGAAAGATTAGTAAAGAATTAGATTATACCGAAACAAGATTTTACTAATCTTGGCTTATGTGTGGAATGCATTAAGGGCAAGCATACCAAACATAGCAAGAAAGGAGCCATAAGAAGTAGTCAGCTACTTGAAATAATACAAGTCGACATTTGTGGACCTTTTAATATTCTGTCCTTTAATGGAGAGAAATACTTTATCACTTTTATATATGACTTTTCATGATATGGATATATCTATTTTTTGCATGAAAAATTTCAAGATGTAAATACCCTTGAGGTGTTTGCAACGGAGGTTGAGAGGCAATTAGATAGAAAAGTGAAAATTATAAGATTTGATAGAGGTAGTGAGTATTATGGAAAGTATGATGAATATGGACAGTGTCTTAATTCGTCTGCTAAGTTCCTTGAAAGTCATGGTATATATGCATAATACACTATGTCAGGCACATCGCAACAAAACAGTGTGACAGAAAAGTGAAATAGAACATTAATAGATATAGTTAGGAGTATGATAAGTAATTCTTCATTACCCAAAAGTTTGTGGATGCATGGACTTAAAACTGTTATGTATCAACTAAACAAGGTTCCTAGTAAGGTAGTTCCTAAAACTCCTTTCAAGTTACGGACTGAAAGGAAACCTAGTTTAAGACACCTGTATGTTTGGGGTTGTCCAGTAAAAGCACGTATCTATAACCCACATGAAAAAAAAAATTGGATTCTCGAACAGTTAGTGATTACTTACTTGGTTACCTAGAGAAATCCAAAGGGTACATGTTTTACTATATGAATAATAATTATAGAATTGTTGAAACAACCAATGCCAAATGTTTAAAGAATGGTGAGGTCAGTAGGAGTGCTAAAAATTAAGTTGTGGATATTAATGAAATAAGATTGATGTTCCATTACCCTTAAGTGTCCTTAAACTCACAACTACAACAAATGTTTTTTCTGCTTTGGAATATCAAAATAACTAAGAACAACATTTAAATAATGAAGAAGCACCCCAAGAAGAACCTAACTTACCACTAGCTTATGCAAATTCGAACTAGTTGGTATAACTTTAAATAATCTTGTAAGGGTTAGAAGGTCAACTATCTATGATGATTATGTGGTTTAGTTTCAAAATTCGGATTATGATTACGGCATTGATAATGATCCTGTTTTGTTTTCACAAGCCATAGGTAGTGATAAGTCTGAAAGATGGATTGATGCTATAAAAGAAGAGTTGAAATCAATGGCTCAAAATAATGTCTGGGATCTTGTAGACTTTCTAGAAGATTTTAAACGAGTTGGCTGTAAATGAGTCTTTAAGACCAAACGTGACTCAAATGGCAATGTTGAAAGATATAAAGCTAGACTTGTTGTCAAAGGTTACATTTAGAAAGATGTCATTGATTATAAGGAGACTTTTTCACCTTTCTCAAAGAAAGATTCATTAAGAATAATTTTAGCATTAGTGGCTCAATTTGATTTAGAGCTACATTAGATGGATGTGAAAACAACCTTTCCGAATGGGGATCTTGCGAAGGAAGTTTACATGGATCAATATGAAGGTTTTTCCATTGAAGGTAAAGAAAGTATGGTCTGTAAATTGAAGAAGTCAATATATGGACTTAGACAAGCTTCCAGGTAATAGTATATTAAGTTCAATAATACCATTACTTCTTCGATTTTGAGGAAATTACTATTGATCGGTGTATTTACCGAAATATCAGTAGGAGTAAGTTTATATTTCTAGTTCTGTATGATGATGACATTTTACTTACTGCTAATGACTTGAGTTTGTTGCATAAGACTAAAGAATTTCTTTATAAGAAATTTAAAATGAAAGATATAAGAGAGGCATCTTATGTGAATAGAATTTCAATATTCCGTAAAAGATCAGAAGGTTTATTAGGATTGTCTCTGCTATATTGAGAAAATTATTGAGAAATTTAACATGAGCAAATGCTCAACAAGTATAGTCCCTATTCAAAAGAGAGACAAGTTTAGTCTTATGTAATGTTCAAAGAATGATGTGAAACGTAAAGAAATAGAAACAATTCCATATGCTTCTATTGTGGGTAGTTTGATGTACCTACAAACTTGT
The DNA here is from genome assembly GCA_027568895.1 of Erythroxylum shatona. Lineage (NCBI taxonomy): Eukaryota > Viridiplantae > Streptophyta > Magnoliopsida > Malpighiales > Erythroxylaceae > Erythroxylum > Erythroxylum shatona. The sequence goes on from JAOSBK010000206.1 coordinate 35,094,896, forward strand.
ACTAGACCTGACACTAGTTTTGCAGTAGGGATGCTGGGCATACATCAAAGTGATCCTGATATTGATCATTGAAAGGCTGCAAAGAAAGTGATGAGATATCTTCAAGGAACAAAAGGATTTCATACTCACTTATAAAAGGTCTAATCATTTAGAAGTGATTGGATATTCAAGCTCAAATTTTGTTGGGTGTGTTGATAGTCGAAGGTCAAAATTTGACTATTTGTTCCTACCAGTTGAAGAAGCAATCTTATAGAAAAGTGCCAAGCAGTCTGACATTATTTCATCCACTATGGAAGCAAAATTTGTAGTTTATTATGAGGTAGGCTACAATTCATACATTATGGCTGAGGAACTTTATTTCAAGGCTTGGGATTGTAGACACAGTAAGTAAGCAGCTAAAAATTTATTGTGATAATTCTGCAACAGTTTTATTCTCTAAAAATGACAAATACTCCATAGGCGCAAAACACATATAATTATAGTATTTCGTTGTTAAAGAAGAGATTTAGAGTCAAAGAGTGCATATAGAACATATTAGGACGGATCTCATAGTAGCAGATCCTCTAACTAAGGGTTGACAACCAAAGACATTCAAAGAATATGTTCTTAGGATGAGTCTTGATTGTATTGATGATTGATAATAATATTTGATGATGATGTTTTAGCACTGTTGAGCTCAATAATAATATATTTCTGAATTTTATATTTCTTATTCATTATATTTATGTATACATAATTGGTTGAATAAGAAATTTGTATGTATTTTTATAACAAGTATGTCGGCTGTATGTTGTTTATATACAACTTATGGACCTAAACATAACAAGTTCTTAATATAGTGGTATATGAAAGGGAGTATACTACTATACTGTGTATGATCGCCATAACCCACATTATGTGATTTGTTGTATTGAGGTGCTTATGATGTTAATAGTTTATAAGATTTAATTCTTCCTAGCCTTATGTTATACTATTAAATACAATGATGAAACATCCGGCCAAGTGGGAGAATGTAAAAAATATGGCTTGATGTTGTGGCCCAAATTTTCTATAAGCCCATATTAAACTTGGTTTAAGGTTTTCTTAGTTTAATAATGTATTAAATCTTAACTGTTAATTTAGTACATGATGGAAGTACAAGATTTAATGTCAATAAAGAAGTGTATATAAATTAGTCATCTCTCTACTCTAATTAAGTACAGAGAAAACGCAAATAAATAAAGAGTAAGTATTTGTGCATAGAGATATTCATCAAGCCATCGCACAGAAAGACGGTCAAGAGAGAGAAACTAGTTCGTAATCGATAAAAGTTTTCTTCTCTATATCATGACAAATTCCGCTGAAAATAAGTAATTTATTTAATTCATTTATGTGATTATTATTATATTCAAGATTTAAATGGACATAAATAATTTATAAATGATTTATATATGATTATGATTTACGTCTTTAATATTTGATTATTAAGAACCGGAAAAACTTACACATGCCAACAAGGAGAGGCGTCGAAGAACATATGGTGCTTTTGTGGCAGGGTTGAAGCAATTGGGCGACGATTGCAGTAAGGGAGTCGGGCCGACATGAGTGGATTAATCAGCTCATGTAGCGTGAAGGGAGAGTTGGAGTTTTGGGATAAGCTGTTGAGCATGGCTTAGCTTGACCTGACTCCTGATATCTTCTTGTCATTGAATTGAACCAGGATATGGTTCCAGTTCTGTTTACCACCTTGACTGAAACAGATATTCCTGTAGTTATGGACCAAATTCGGAAAGTTGCTGAATTGTGTAGATCTTGCATTTGTTATATTCCACTTACTATACAGTGTAGATCTCATGACAAAACAATTTTACGATAAATGATTAGTTCTTACAATACTTATACAGAAGACAAAGCAACAATGATTGAAATGTCCAATTTATTGTTCACATCTCCTCTTCCACCGCCCGTCTGACTTTTCTTCCGTTCCTTTTCCCCACGTTGTTCCCTATTATTATATTTTTGTCATACCGACTGTAATAAATTAAACATGTGTATATCTTTGTAAAAGGATCTCTATTTTTTATAAGAAGTTCTCATTTATTTCTTGTTCTATTGGACTGGGATGATTAGAGTAATCCAGAGAGAACAGAAATGCAAGTTCATAGTTGGCAAGAATGCTGACCAAAAGTCCAAGCCGCCAGGTAACTGAAGTGATGTTCCTGTTGTTTAGCACCTTCTATCATAAACTTGGAAAACACTCGAAATAACCAACAAACCGGAAACGCAAATTCTCTTCTGGAGGATTCTATTTTGTGGAAAAAAAAATCTCTAGCTTTCTCTAAAAGAAAGGATGAAGGAGATTAAGGGCAGATTGTTTCTGTCGTAACTGAAAAGTATACTTTGAAGAATCCAAAACGACGAAGTACATATTCAATATCTGAAACCTACCATTGCCTGTCTAAAGCAACCAAGGATGTTTTAAATGAGTTGGCCGTATCTTTAACGACTGAACGGCAAACAAGAATGCTGTTATCGAGCAAGATCGGTCTCATTTTCATTTCACAAGAAATTCAGTCCTCCACATTTTCATTTATGAGTTCCTATGAGTCCAGCAGCATAGCTCCTTCTTACATGATAAAGAAGCAAGAGTATGAGTTCTAACTGCTACTCTTCAGCAGAGATGCAATGAAATAATCATTTTATTAGCAAAATGTTACCAACAATTTAATAGATTCACAATTAAAATAAAAGAATCATTTTCTGTTCTTGCTTTTCCAATATGCAACATTCTATTCTCTGCACAACTAACTAACCCACACCACCCTTCACCTAGTACAGCTTTTCCTTGATCAAAAGTTTGATTAACTAAATCTGAGGTGAACTTTCTTTCCTATGATGCTTCTGATCCTGATCTTATGGATTCGAGAACCTGAACAACTTCAGCCATGCTTGGTCTTCTTGAAGGGACATCATTTGTACAAATTAACCCCAGTTTCAAAACTTGTATCAATTCGTTCTCAGATAAACTCTGCAAATTTCTGTCGAAGCAATCTGAAGCAGAGCCAGTCTCCAGAATCCAGCGAACATAATCACACAAAACTACCACCTCATTTGCTGTTGGACTCTCCACTGGTTTTCTCCCAGTAATCAGCTCCAACAGAATCACTCCGAAGCTGTACACATCACATTTCTCACTCAATCTCAGGCTGTGAGCCAACTCTGGTGCTACATACCCTACTGAATTATGGAATTTGGTTAACCCGTAGTTATCCAGAAGAGGAAGCAACTTCCCCAACCCATAGTCCGACAACTTGGCCTCATAATGTTCGTCCAAGAGTATGTTGGTGGATTTGATATTGAGATGGAAAATTGGAGGCCTACAATCATGGTGGAGATAGGAAAGAGCTCTGGCTGTTCCCAAAGCAATATGAAATCTCCTAGACCAATTCAGTTCACTTTTAACAACACCACTACTGGTGCTTGGCAAATTAAGTCCGTGTAGATTGTCATAGAGATTACCATTTGGAATGAACTCGAACAAAATTAGCTTCATTGTTGGAGACCAGTAGTAACCTTGAAATGCAACTAAATTATGATGTCCAAGGCTACCCAAACGTCCAATTTCTTGCTCAAATTCATGTTGACTTCTTATTCTACCCATTGTTTCAAGCTTCTTCACTGCAATTGAGACCCCACCTTCAAAATTAGTTCTGTACACTGTTCCAATGGATCCACCTCCTATCAAACCTTCCTTGTCAAGCAATGCTTTGGTGCCGGAAACCCAATCTTCATATTTTGTGGGCAAACTCTTGCTGAATAGAACTAGCTTCCCAATTATAACACCTGATTCCGATGAACCCAAGGGTGTGCTATCAACAATCAATGTTGCCTCCTCCCTTGTTCTTCTGCGTGCCCTGATGTTCATGATTGATACTACACAAACACCAGTAAAGATCAGTGCAGCAGCAACAATTGACACAATAACAGAAGTACTAAGCACCTTGTTCTTATTGTAGGCAGTGGTTGTACCATTGCCACTTGCTGAGCAGGAAAGTTTCAAAGGAGGGCCACAGAGGGCAGAATTGTTAAGAAATGCAGATGGACCAAAAGCCTGGATTCTTGGTAACAAAGGAATAGGACCCGAAAAATTATTGGAGGAGAGATTCAAATATGTTAAGTTTGTCAAGTTTCCAAGAGAATATGGGATCCCTCCAGAAAGTAAATTTTGTGACAAGTCCAGAATTTGAAGTTTTGGCAAATTGCCTAGAGTCTGCGGGATCCTACCAGTGAGCTGGTTGCTGTGTAAGTCCAGGACTTCCAAGGAAGTCAAATTGTGAAGTGTATCAGGAATTTCACCATCTAAAAAATTCCCAGAAACATCCCTACATCAACATATCAGAATTAAGTGTGGTAACACAAATAAAAATATATTGAAGTCTAAAATAATTAAAGTAGATGCTACACTCACAGTTCACGAAGAAACGTGCAATTGCTTATGTATTTGGGAATTTTACCCACGAGCTTAAGATTGTGCAAATCCAAAACTAGAAGTAGCTCAATCCCTCCGAGTTCTGTGGGGATTGCCCCATATATAAAATTATTGCCCAAATTGAGCACCAAAAGCATTTTCAGTTTCCCAATCGCAACTGGTATACTCCCATTTAACCTGTTAAACCCCAAGTTCATGACTATAAGGTTTTTGCAGTTTGTAATGTTTAATGGGATCTCGCCATCTAGATCATTACCTGAAGCATCAAAGATTTCCAGTTTCTCACTGCAGGTTCCAATCCCAGAAATCTGGCCCTGAAACCCATTATATGATACATTGAAATAGCTCATGTTTTGCAAGCCAACGAGTCCAAATGGAGCCAATCCCGTAAATAAATTGCTGCCAAGGTCCAAAAAGCTCAAACTCTGACATTTTGAAAGCTTATCCTGAACAACCCCAGTCAGCATATTTCTCCTCAATGACATATAATTTAAAACTGGAACATCACAAATATGGGGAGGCAATTCACCACTGAGATTATTAAAAGAGAAATCAAATCCTTCAAGCCTGGTACAATTCACAATTGAATTAGGAATGGGACCGGAAATAATGTTATGAGAAAGAGACACAAACTTAGTCTTGTAACAAAACTTGAACAATGCTGATGGAATCTCTCCACTATAACCGTTCCTTGACAGATCAAGAAACCTTATATTTCGCAAGTTACCAATAAAATCTGGTATCGAGCCAGATAAGGCATTAGAGCTCAAATTCATCTTCCACAGTGTGCTTAACTCTGCATATTCTTCTGGGATATTACCAGTAAAGCGATTGCCATACAATGTCAAGATTCTTAAAGACCTCAAACCTGATAATGCCGGAGACAAAACCCCGGATAAACTTTTGTTCCAGAAAACAATTCTCTCTACAAATCCTAGAGAGCTGCAGAACACGCCACGGAACTCACAAGGACTGCTACTTTGGACCCATGTAGCCAAGCTATTGTAGGGATCACCAGTAATGCCTGCTTTGAATTGCAGCAAGATCTCCTGCTCAGTGGCTGGGGAGATTCCGGCAGGATATCCAAGAAAGCAACAGATTAGGAGCAAAACAGCATGAGAAAGACAAAATTGGTAAGATCTTCTCATGCTCTCTGTACACTTGTTGGAAAATGAATCCACCCCTTTGGCATTATCAATAGTGGATCCAGCGGAGGATCTAGGTCCGTTTTCCACTTCACTTAAGAGGGAAAATCCGGAGTTTTATGACGAAAAATACAAGAACACAGTCATAATCAAAGCAGCAGCATTTTCAATTATCATTTTAACACTGAAATTAAAGAAGCTCCTAAAACTAGTAACATTAGCACACAAGACAAAGCAAACAGACGACCAACCCTTTTGTTAACGGCACTGGGGCGTCTTGCTATTTTGGCGGGGTAAAGCAAAGAACTGAACTTTAGAGGTAGGCAGAGAAGTATGGGATAGTAGATGCTACGGAAGCTGTGAAAATGATGGAGTCAATCGTGACTGGTGAGAAATGGCTTGGCTAGAAAGGAAACAGGTGACCAATTTAATGAAGTTCCATTCTCTCTCTCTCTACATACGTGCATGTATAGTTGCCATCAGCCGAAGCTGAAACCACATGCATTTACATTTTTGTCTCTCTCATCACATCTCTATGTTCTGCATATGCAATTACATCTAAGAACTGATGCTTCTATAAGTCGAAAAAAAGAGCCCCAAACCCCACCAGTCTGTCCTGTTCACTAACTCAGCACGACCCTTCTTAGTATAGCATGGGTTTATTCTCTCCACCAACCATTGCCCATTTAGTCACTATCTAATTATTATGAGAAGAGACTAAGAAAGATCGCAGAAGAATTTGCAAAAGAACACGAAGAACAAGGAGGAAAAGTGAAGCTGTGGATGAAGAGAAAAATATGGTCCATTGATTTGTGGGCTGATTTGTCTGTATCTTGAGTTGTTGACGTTTGTTTTTATTTTTTGGTTGCTGCTTTTGAAGTACATTGAATTTTCCCTCTACCCGTTTGGATCTTGAGTTTACACATTTGTTCTTTAGTCGTTTAACTTAATCCTAGCGTTATGAGACATCAATTTATATGACTGTTAAGTGCTTGATTGTTTGGTCGATAGTAAACAGTTGTATTCCCTGCAATAATCCCAGTGGCCCAGTCACCAGACCTATATAACATTCAATCTAAATCCTACTTCTCCATGAATTTGGCTGTGGCATTTCAGATCACAAATTACCTCTTCACTATTATAATATGCTGTGATTATACATTCTCCGACAACTTGGCCGTTTCTCTCATGGGATGTTTGTTGACTAGAATTATTATTTTATTTATGATCTATTCTTAATAATATGTAAATAAATTTATCATCTCTTATCTTTATCTATTTTACGTGAGTTGAAAATAAAAATGAAGTCTTGTCGGATAAGAATATCCTTAATAATTACCTAGTTATAAAAATATAATAATAATAATAATAAGAAAGAGAAGAAAAAAAGAAGAGTAATAATAATAATAATAATAATAATAATATAGTTAGTGTGGATTAATGAATTTTTTGTTAGTTATTGTCATTCTAAATTTATATTTTCAAGTTAAATATTAGTATTATACCATCATTTAAAAAATTTATGAATCAGTCAAACTAAATAATACATATTATATTATATTCTTTGTGTACTCTATTCCTAAAACATTACTGTTTTATTCTTATCCATTACTTCAGGTGAACCGTACGTCTTGTTAGTCTTACATGCTTTCCCCTTAATTAACCAACCATTTGTTTAGCTCGTATTGAAGAGTAGACTAAAGTGTCTAAAATAACTTGATTGTTAATTGTGCAAAAGAAGGCGCCACATCATCTGGTCTATTTTTTGTATACCTATTCGGTATCATGATATCTGAATCATTCGTTTACGTGAGATCTATATAAATAAATGGCTCAAATATAATAGCACAAAATAGATATACAAAAAAGGAACCAAAAGATCTGGTCCGCAAAAGAAACAGTCCTTTTACAGTTGCAAGGAGTTGACTCGCTAACTGAACTGACCTTTCTTATATATTTTTACTCAATTCCAAGATCGACGTAGACAACTAATTGTTTTTCTTCTTACCTTATAAAAACTTGGAGTTAATCAAGTTTACCATCTAGCAATCAAAAGTACCATATAAATTATAATTCAATGTTTTTTTAAGATAAAAATTAAAAACTTAAAACTATCTCTCAACCCAAAATAGTGTCAAATACGATTATTAATTAGAAAATTATAAATTTCAATTACAAAAATATATGAAATTATTAATTAATAAAATACAGGTTTTAGTAAAAATATATTTTTGTTATTTTAGTGTTTAAAAATCAAATTAATAGAGTAAGGATATTTATTATTTTTCACATTGTTTAATATTTTTATAAAAATCTTAAATTATTATCAATGACCTTTTTTTAAAACATTAGTTTAGGGGTTAACAAACTCTAAACTTAATTATGCAAAAATCTTCTTTCCCCAATAACTAAAATTCTAATGCTTAATAGCATTCAAAATTTATTCTTCCCCTCTTGTAAAGATAATCTAACTAGAAGAAATCATTTTTCTTAAATCATTTAACAAATGACTAGAAGTTCTTAAAAGTTAAGAAATTACCTTTACAAAAGGAATGTGGACATAATCACTCTAGTTAAGCTTTGATGGCATTTTGGATATGATCCTCAAACTAATTTTATAAGTGAGTTATATCGGGCTTGTCCGTTACTTTTTACAAATTGTCCTAATTTGGTCCAAAATTTGACCGGATTTGGCTTATGTCACCTATCAAGTTCGATCAGATTTTGGGTGATTCAAAGTTCACCTAAATTTTAAATTGTTTAACTCTCAATTCGATTCAACTTAGCCATACCTAACCAAACTTTTGACAGATGGTCATTGTCATCAACCCTTTTCATTGTTAAATTCAGAATCTTAATCCAAAATATTGATTAGGTATCAAAAGTTACAAAATAATTTGGTATTAACTTGATTTATATAATATAGTCTTTATGTTAATGAAATCAAAACTTGAAAACTCCTAAACGATAGACGGATAACAGTCATAACAAAAATTAGAGAAGGCAGAGATGGAAATTTAGAAAGAAGGGAACTATAAATGAATTAAACTTACTAAGTAGCGTCAAAGATTAAAGTTTAAGAAACTGAAATTTACAATTTTGAGGAACAGAAAAAAAAAAATATGAAGGACTGGAAGAGAAACATGAAAACAATAGTGACTAAGACTTGAGAGAAGCAGAAGGGAATGAATTAAGGTTAATATATTGTGACGCCTGACTCTAATCCAAAACTTAAAAAATTTAAAATAAAAAGTTTGAACCTAACCTAAGTTCAATTAACTTGATTCAAGTTCGTTAATTTCAAACTAGGAAGATCAAGGCAAACAGACCTTGCTTCTTTTTGCCAATCATAATTTATGAGTTTAAATTGGGAGGAATTAGAAGTAAGTAATCTTTTTGAAGTGCAACTATGCATATTAAAGTTATACTTCTTATATTGATTTATAAAAATATTCAATGTTAATAGATGGTAAAACTAGCTTGAAAATACCACATAAATCATTAAAATATAATTGTAAGTTTATAAAGCCTAATAAAGCTATTATGATATCATTTATTAGAATTTTTAACAACAATAACAACGACAATAACAATAACAACAACAATAACTGAGTAAAAATTTTGCTAATACCTTAGGTTTAGAGAGGTCCAATAGTTCATAGCTTTAAATCAAACAAACAATTCAAAGAGAAAAATTCAAAATAAAGAAATAAATAACTATATAAGCAATTGTAGCAAAAAAGGTATTAATACTAATAAAAGCCACAAGAGTTGAAAGACAATGTTTGAAAGGCTGATGCAGTCGGGTTGTCGAAACCCCTAAAATAATTATGATTTTCTAAACTTCTTGTATTAGTTGCGGAACTAGGTTAAATCTTAAGAGAACTACACAGTTGTTTCTTAATTTCAAGTAATGAAATTAAAAGTGGGGATTTGATTAAGTAACTGATTAACTAAAATTAATAAGAAATCAAATTAAATTAACTGAATATGAAAGTGAGAAAGTCAATTACCAAACTTCAATTCAAGGAAAAGATCACATCTAATTGTAACATTGATCATTGGTTTAAAAAGAATATTTTCACAATTCAAGCATTTAGTCTGACACATATTAGGATAATCGTAATAAATCTCAAATTTTCCTAAATTAATTGGTTCATACCCAACATCCAAACCAAAAATTATCATTCATTTACTGGGTGTGATAACATTACATATCAAATAAATGATAACAATAAGCTTCGTGAAAAAGATTAAACCCTAAATTAAATAATCGAGATAGCTATAATTATCCAATTTAGTTTTTTTGTTTATCATAAGTTAAATATGGAAATTCATAAATAACTTATTTGTTATCTGTACCAATCCCTCATGACAATTATGAATCATTGAATTCCTGATAGCAATAGAATAATAAATATTAAATTAAAATTTCATATTAATCAAATATTAATCATTCATGAAATAAGAGAACTCAAAACAAAAAAAATACATGAATTACAATGTGAATAAAAGTTTGGGAAACATAACCTTACAAAGTTACAACTAGAATATCAAATCACCTTAAATTAGAATGATTGAGTTAGCTACACATGACTTTTGCTCCAATAATAAAAATAAAAAAAGGTGAAGAACTGCAAAAAACGTTAAAAGAGAGAACCTCTTTTTGTTATGAGGAACGCCTTTTTATAAGTTTTATGATTTAATCCTAATCTAATTCTAACTTGTAAAGATGTCTATCTAAAATAAATTCAAATTCAAACTCCTACTTAATAGGGATAAGAATAAGTTTTCCAATTAAATTCTAACTCTTCAAGTGACAGCTTTAACCACTGTTGTAATCTCTTCACTTTATCCAAGATTTGTCATTATCATCAATAGAATCCCAATTTGATACAATCTCAACTTTTCATCTCCTAAAACAAAACAAACATTAATTTCCATATTTAAACATCAAAATAAATCCAAAACAAAAGAGATAATATATTGGGCCCCGAACTTTTAGTGGAAATTAGAAATATGAAAATGAGATTAAATGAGAAGTTGTGTATATGAAATGCGTTATGGATATTTTTGCCTTAAGGAAATTGATGAGAGAAAGATTGATGACTTTGAGATTTGAGTAGATTTAAATGGT
>JAOSBK010000206.1:35126207-35136271 GCA_027568895.1 Erythroxylum shatona
GGTTCGAGGGATGCATCAAGATAAAGATCAAGCTTCGGAATAAGGTACGAATTAAATTCCGCTTTATTATAATTCGTGTTAATCATTTTATAGAATAAATAGATCTTGATTTTCGGGAAATCAAAAATCACGAAAAAGTTTCGTAATTATTCCGCTGCGATTCGGATCAGATCTCATACCCGATTTTTCAACAACTGAGGTCGTAGGGCCCTTGCCCTTACTTTTTCTTCCTATTTTCCTCCTTTTGCTTGATTGAAATTCCCATATGTCTTGCTCCATGCTAGATCTTTCAGAGCCTTCCTTGCCTTCTTTCTAGTGTAGTTCCACTAAGGAAGTGTATGAGGATAGTGTTCGAGAATTGGAAGCATTTTTTAATCTCATCTTTTCCTGGATCTTCCTTACCTTCTTTTTGTTGTATTGTCACTAAGTAGACATTAGAGGGGCGGGTTGGTTGTTTCCATAGCCTCCTTTTGATTTTATAAGCTAGTAGCATTGCATCCTCTTCCCAGGTTTGTTTAAAAGGGGAATTAGCGTTATTTTAGATAGTTCAAGCCCTTTTTAATATATTTGTCTAGGTTCATTAACTCTTCATAATCCCCTCTACTGAAGAGTTTATTAGTCAGCCTCTAAATCTTACCTTGATGCTCAAGAGTGGGTCTCTAACTATACGGAACATACACTTCATCTTCAGCAAATTTCCCCTCTTCACCGAGTCTTAAGATCGGAATAGCTTCAAAATGCTCTTGATCCATTCCCATACTAATTCAAATGCGTGCAAAACAAATCTTCCCACTTTTGCTATTGTTTTATCCATACATAAAGGCCTTCTTTTATAACTTACCAATGAACTTAGCCCCTTATTAATCCAATACTCCAAGGGAATATAATGTATATTCACCCGCAGTGGTATATTTTCATACTTGACTTTGTTTAACTTGATATCAAGCCTCCATACTTAAAGAAAAAATGACAGGTTGAATATATGTCATAGACCTGACTTAACTATATTCCTTGCTTCATTAGCACTTTGGAATTTGAACAAGATATGATTTTCTTCTGAGATTAGAACTTCCTACAACCCTCTACCTTTCTATATTGTGTGTGCCCATTTGTTGATCGCTTGGAAAGGAGGTCTGCAGTCTAGAAATGACCAACAATTGTAGTAATCTAAGGCTTTGGTCCTTTTTTTAGAACTTCAATGTCAGGTGCTACAATCTTACTCGTTTCTATGTTACAGGAAGGACAATATTGCAAGTAATTTTCCAAAGAATCCCCTATCACTTTTCTCCGATTAATCTATGCTGGACATGAGGCACCTTTCGCCTGACATTGGAGCTGCTTTGCTTAACTTAATGGAGGAAGATGGATAAGATGAAGGAAGGGGTGAAAATGTCAAAGCCAAATTGAGGCCTGTAAAAGGCATCGCACTAGAGAGGAAAAAGTTGGCCAAAAAAGAGGATGAGATTGAAAAGTATCAACAAAAATGAGAAAAAGAAAAGACGGGAGGCTAAAGTTATAAGAGAAGGACTATAATGCCCTTAAGAAGGTGGGGGACTAGAATGACTAGAATAAACAGAATGAGATTTATAGACGAGAGAAAAAGGGAAAGAAAGAAATAGGGATAAAGGAGTAGAGAGATGGAAGAAGGAAAGCGTAAGAAGACATTGAAATTTATCAAGGTATATAGAAGAGAATGAAGAGAGCACGGTTGACACATTATTAAGTATGTTGTAGGCTTCTTCTCAAAAAGAAAAAAGAATATTGTAGGCTTATTTTGTAAAATGAAAAAAATATAAAGAATATATTTGAACCTTTCATCAAAATTAGATGCGCTATTTAGGCTTTCTTCCTGAAAATTTATTTGGTAAGCCCTTTTTTACAGAAACACCCATCTCGATTTATTGTTTTAAGTTAGTTAATCGTGTAAAATTAAAGATTGGGTTCAAATTGAAACTATTAGATAAATTAAACATTTATTTGGTAAAAAAATTTATCAACGAAATGATAGGGGTTGTTTTCCTCGTACGTAAGAGTAATGAAAGTCAATTAGACACTCTTGATAATTGAAAATGCACCTTTGATTACGATATCAGACTCTGAAGAGTTGATTGATACGTATTTCGTAGATGTATGCAATTTACCTAGAGCATCTAATAATTCCTACAAATGCTTCCAGGTAAATATAAACGTTGGTGGGAGGAGTGATTTTCGATACTTGGACAAACAAAACCACAGCAGACTAATCCTTTTCATCTTGTAACTTAACAGACTAGAAGATTTTATATATCAGAAACCTAAGGCAGTACAGGTTTATGTTTCCTTTCATATTGTAAATTAATTTGTATTGTGGACCCACCGGCCCATATAAATAGGCCCCCCTAGTTGTCCAGGACTGGTTTGCTCAACCAAGTCTGCTCTTCTTCCCCTTGTCGAACTTAAACAAGACACAAAATACATGCACTTCCCTTAATCCCAACTGAAATTTCGATACAACGGCAGATAAGTCAACAATCAACTTAAATGGACTACACAAGACCACACTTTACATATGCAACTGAAATAACAACTTACCCCAAATCAAATTTTATATCAACCATGTAAAGATACAGAGAAAAATGAGAGGAAATGAAAGAAATAAGAACGCTGGCCGTACCTACGTTAGATTTTTGTCATGTTTTTTTTTTTGCTGTCCGTAGTATCATTGTCAATGTCCTTCAATTACTCCATCATGGATGAAGTTGTTGAACAAAATTAAACCTCACCCATCTGAGACATGCTCTATTGTGCTTCTGTGAGTGAGCACACTGATTTAGATTATACTGATCAAAACGAAACCTGTCACGCTAGGCCAACAATGGTTCTCCTTGTGATACTCTTAGCTTCCTTTTAGAATATAGAGTGAAGACAACTGTGGTGGCCACACTAGCACAGAAACCAATAACATTAAAGATAATTTGTGAAGCTGAAAGAGCATGGTGGTCATCTGAAGCATCTGCCAAGGCCTGTATCAGTATCCCGCTGCAATAAATGAAAGAAATATACAACCTCAGTGGCACATCAAAAGGATTATACTAATAAATAGAACCAGTTTCTGCATTTTCTGCAAAGAAAGGACAAAACAACTAAAGTCACTTTTAGACAAAAAGAAGGAACAGGGAATACATGAATAGAACAGAGACATTAATCGAAGAACTGTCTGCTTCCAAAGGAATAGGAACCAAAGAGACATTATTCTTGAAAGCTGATGACTTTTATGCTATCTTTGCTAAATAAACCATCCTCTGGCTGTTGAAAGCCCAATTGGTACTCTATTAGGGACAACTACTAACGAAAGTAGATTAAGTTCATGTAACAGGTGAGGCTAGAGGTTAGAACAACGAACAGGTGGCAACGAAATAACTTGTATTTGGAACAAATTACATCGTCCCCAAGTACTCAAAAGAACAATTTATGTAGGCACGATTCAGAAACAGATGTATGTTGATTTACTTTGGGTCTTATATAGCTTTACCATATCTTGATTACTGACTACAATATTTAAGTGGGGATTCTGACCAACAGTTTCTAAAGGCAACGACACAAATTCAGGCTCCTCTCATCAAATCCAGTTGTACCTAGAGGTTGTGCCTTTACAGCCAATACCTAGAGGTCTTAACTCTTAAATAAATTGCCTCCTATTATAATTTGTAAGAGTCCACATATATGATTGCCAGTTTTTATCTTTGTGTTTGTCACATTCAAGATATTCCTGATAAACCAATTGTAAACATCTTCCGAAGCTTATGAATTCATCAATAACTTGAAGAATAATCACTAGCAAAATCTTCCAAGCCCCAAACCCAGAAGTAAACCTAGATCTAACACATGAATAACTTTAAAAGGATTGGAAGACTGCAACTAAACAATTACAAATTTGAATTAGAATTTTGAATTTTGAATTTTGAATTTCCTAACATTGCAAATGATGATAGCTTTAATTGCTTACTCCAAGGCATGTACTTCTAGTAAAACAGCACAAACAGTCAGTAAAAATAATCACTAGGAAAGATCTATCACCATCTTCATCACACGGCTTTTCCTCTTTGTCCCATTTTCTCACATCATCTATCACCTAAATAGCTGGTGGTGTTTGATTTCCGTTCTCTCATAATTTTCTGGGTGTATGTCTTCTAATTGAAATTTCAGTTTGCTCTTTCATTTGTGTAATAGGTTTGGACCAGACAGATCCACACACATTAAGGTGAAAGAAATAAGAAATATCTGACAGGGAAGGGATACAGAAACAGCTCTTACGTATATATTGCAAGAAAAACCTCTGGCACCATTCCAACCAATGACCCCAAGATGTAAGGACCATACTTCACATTTGTTGCCACAGCACAGTAATTGTACAAAATATATGGAAACGGAGAAATCCTTATCAAAGTAACACTTTGAAACTGGTGAAACCAGTTTCCCTCGCCAGCTGCTCTCAATATAGCAGCTTTCTTAGGATATTTTTCCAACCAACCCTGCATCAAAAATGTTTGATGACAATCTGTCAAGAATGGTAAAGAAGAAAAAGAGAGTACAAAAACTTGATATCTTCACATAGGCATACTTGAATTTTTTGAAGGAACAGAGAACCAATAAAAAAAGGAAGCGATACTCCCACAGCTGCTGCCGACATAATTAATAGAAAACCAAAGCCGTAACCGAATGTCATTCCAACAACCCACATAGAAGGTGTAGAAGGCAAAAGCAGAGCAGGGAATAATGCCAAAGATGTAAAGAGTAGAATGGCCAGCACTGGAGTACTAAATGTCGCTGTCTCCCAATTTATGATAGGAATAATCTCCTGAAAATGCAAGTCAGATACAGAACATTCTTAAATAGGCATGCATATATCAATAGCATATCTGCTGGTCCAGAGTATAACAACAAATTATATAGTTAGTTTTGCTAATGATTACCATTAGGATGAGGATATGTAGAGACATGATTGCAACCTCGTTAAATTACATGCATTAAATTCCATGTGCTACAATGGAATGATTAATGATATTAGGAAAACAAAGCACACAAAGAAGAAGACAAAAAAGAATTAGTACACAAAGCAGAAGAGCCTTATAAAAATCTAAAGCGAGATGAAGACTGAGCATAAAAGCATACAACATACATCCTCATTATAACTTTCATCTATTAACTAGCAATCCCATTCTTCACCATTAACCAAAAAGATTAACAATCAAGACTAAAATTATCACTCTTGAAAGCATTGCTGCATTATAAACTGGTCATTTACAAAAGGAATATATCACCTCAATGTTCTGCAAAGATCACAAGAAGGAAGATTTTAAAGGCCAATCCATGGTGAGGCTAATCATATATCATAAAACAAGAAGGCGGTGCAACCATGCTTCTATTAACGCTATCATAACCAAAAACTCAAATTAGAATACATAAGAGTGAACTCCAATAATGTCACCGTGCATAAGCTAAGAAAGTTGCATGAGAAGTCCCTAATCTCTTTTCCACTTTACAGATTAGCACGGTATTCAGTTGCTCAAACCAAGCCCCGTTCAAGAATTAAGGAATGACATAATGCAGGTAGAAGCACCATATACAGTATAGCTCACAAGAAGAGTATCATTGCATATGAGACAACCCCAAGCATCAAATCAACAACGCCAGAAAAACTCTCATCACTTTACATTTACGCCCATTTTAAAGCTAGTCCTAAATTTTAATTATTGGAACAAATAAAAAGAATAACCAGATCCACTCCAATGGAATCATAAAAGAACCAGCAAAAAGAAAAGGAAAAAACACAACGAACACTAGAAAAATAACAAGAAAAAAGGGAAGAAAGACTAATTGAGCATAAGTACCGCCCCCGGCGTGCAATCCAAGCATTAAAAGAATCAAAAGTAAAGTGTCCAAAGAAAAAATATGACAAAAACCCACTAAACCTTAGTAATTCATAAGCAAATAAAAATTAAATATGAAAGCTTTTTAAACCCATTTAAGAAAATCCCCAACTTCAAGCTTTCAGGCATCCAACAAAAATCTTGATAAAAAAGAACACTAAACCCAAATTGCAGATGGCCATAGTTGTAACTACAAGTACATCACATGATAAGAAAAACCAACCTTATCCATGAAATAAGGGGCAACCCACTTGAGAAAAACTGCGGCCAAGAGCCCCAAACAAGTGACCAAGAAAGCCAATTTGAACCAATACCAAACCACACACCCTCTCCATCTCCAACAAAAGATACTAGAACCTTCCCTAACCTGAACCCCATTAAACGCCTCCTCCACTTTATGATTCCTCAATTTCACATAATTTCCTTTTCCATCATCTTCCTTATCTCTCATCATCAACTCCTCAACCTGGTCATAATCCTCCTGATAAGTCATTGATCAGCACACCCCACAGAACCAATAAAGTTTCCAACTTTCTGCTTTGTTCGTAAGAAAGCTGGGAATTTAGATAATCCCAATTCGCTACAAAGAAAATGGTACTGGAATATGATGAGGAAAGACCATCTATGAAGTAATTAGTAAGCAAACAAATTTCGGTTCCTAAACCAACTTCTGAGGCCTTCCTCAAACATAAAAAGCTGTGAATTTGTTTCTATGCTGCCAATTTCCGCTTTCCTCTTTTTCTGGGGTGTTGTAATTTACGATTCAGCCAAACGCATGTACTACCAGGTCGCGACCTCTCCGTTAATTAGCGTCGTATTGCGGGAGAGGATGAGCCGTGACTTAACGTTACGGAAAGTAATAAAGCAACTGAAGGGATCGATTTGGGTGGGATTTTTGTATAACGTTAGAGCCGAATCCGATAGCAGGCATATTGTATGTTTCGTTTCGAGGATTTGGCCTGGTGAGACCGGTAGTTAGGGTCCAATTATAAACACAACTATTAAAGTCTTATGTTTCAAATGTAATTTCTTTTTATAAAAAGATCAAATAATTTTACCAAAATTTAATTAAAATTTAAAATTTTAACATGTTCAAAAAGAATTTTTAACGTTTTATAGACTTTAAATTTGAACATTAACTTATTTGTTAAATGTGTATTATGGAATGTAGCAATTGAAATTTAAAAAAAAACTCTCTTTTTTTTTACCCATATGTTTCTAGAGGTGAGCATTATTCGGGCCGGGCCGGGGAATTAATTCGGGTAAGCAAGTGCTAAATTTTGGGTAATTCGGGCCGGCCCGGGTATTACCCGAATTATTTTTGGGTCGGGACGGGTAACTCCGAAAAATTCGAGCCGGCCCGATTACCCGAATTAGGTTTAAAAGAATTATGAAATAAGGTAATTAGGATAATTCGGGTAAATCGGGCCAGGATAATTCGGGTAAATAGGGTAAATCGGGCCGAATAAATAGGTAATTCGGATAAATCGAGCCGGGTAAGTTCGGGTAATTCAAAGTTCAGGTTCGGGCCGAGTAAGGGAAAAAAATTTCGAGTAATTCAGGCCGAGCTCGAACAGTAAAAATTGAGCCCGAATTACTCGAATGCTCACCCCTATATGTTTCTACCCACCCATCATTGGCGCTGATGCCTACGTCACCGGTGATATCCCTCTTAGCACTTGGGTTAATTTCACTCGTATCGTCACCGACCTCTTCTTCAACATTCATGTCTTCGTCAAGTTTCACACAATTTTTATTGACTTCTAGTTCTCTCGTGTTTTTGCAAAGGACAAATGGTCATAGACCCAAAAGTCATTTTCATTTGATACTTCAAATATGACTTTGTTACTGATGTCTCCTTTAATACATTCTTAGATTTATTATCATGTTCCTTCTAAACAATTGAATTGTGAAACGTAAGATTGTAATAGTTGTGTTTCTAAATGGACCCTAATATTTTCACCAAATTTTAATTTAAACTCAAACATTTTGACACGTTTAAAGAGAACTTTAATATTTTATAAACTTTAAATTTGAACATCAACTTAACTTATCTGTTAATATATGGTTGTGTTATTTTTTTACCCCCTCTATTTCTACCTTCCCATCATTGGCACTAATGCCCACCTCACCAATGACGTTCCTCTTAGCATTTGGTTCAACTTCACTCTCACTATCACTGACCTCTTCTTCTTTCATGTCCTTGTCAAGTTTCGAACGACTTTTATTGACTCCCAATTCTCACAATTTTAGACAAAGGATAATTGGTAATGGACCCAACCTCAAATCTGACTTTGTTCTTGATGTCTCCCCCAAATCATTCATACATTTGTTGTCATGTTCCTTCTAAACAATCGAATTGTGAAACGTAAGATTGCAATATTTATGTTTTTAACAAGACCATAATGTTTTCACCATAATTTAGTTTAAACTCAAACATTTTGATACGTTCAAAAAGAACCTTAACGTTTTATAAAAATTAAATTTGAACATAACTTAACCTATTCGTTAATCTTTCGTTATAAAAAGCATATGTGACACTTTTTTATGATTCCTTTATTAAATTTGTATATTACGAGGCAATTTAAGTCTAAAAAATAAAAAATAATCTTTTCTCTCTCTCCTCCCATTTCTCTCTTTGCTTTCTTTCTCTTCAAGTTCTATATTCATCATTTATTCTATTCTTTCTTAAAATGATCACATTATTTTTCCCTTTTTATTTCAACCTTCCATCCTTGGCATTGGCGCTTGCCTCACTAACGACATCCCTCTTAACATTTAGATCAACTTTGCTCATATCGTCATTGACATCTTCTTTTCTTATCAAAGTTTTGCACGACTTTTATGACTCCCAGTTCTCAAGTTTTTGGCAGAGGATAACTAGTCATAGACCCAAGAGTTATAGCCATTTGATACCTCAAATATGACTTTATTCTTGATGTCTCCTCCAATACATTCCTAGATTTATTGTCATATTCCTTCTAAACAATTGAATTGTGTAATGTAAGATTGCAATAGTTATGATTTAACTAGACCTTTACTGTTTTCACCATAATTCAATTGAAACCTAGATATTTTGACACATTCAAAAAGAACCTTAACATTTTATAAACGTTAAATTTGAACATCAACTTAACTTATTTGTTAATCTTTCATTATAAAAAGCATATATGGCACATTTTATGGGTATCTTGTTAAATCTGTATACTAAATGGCAATTAAAGTCTAAAAATTTATATAAAAAACTTTTTTCTCTCTCCTCCCCTTTCTCTCTCTCCCTTTCTTTCTCTTTCAGTTCTATATTCGTCATTTATTTTATTCTTCCTTAAAGTTATTGTGTTATTTTTTACCCTCTTTATTTTAACCTTCCCATCATTGATGCAAATCCCTCTTAAAATTAAGGTCAATTTTGCTCACACTATCACTGACCTCTTCTTTCTTCTTTCATGTTCTCATCAAGTTTCAGACAAATTTTCGACGCATAGTTCTTGCGCTTTTGACAAAGGACAACTGGTCATAAACTCAAGAGCCATTGCCATCTGATACTTCAAATCTGACTTTGTTCTTAATGTATCCTCCAGTATATTCCTAGATTTATCGTTATGTTCCCTCTAAACAATCAAATTGTGAAAGCTACAAGGGTTATAGCCAAGAAATCTTAGTCAAGAGTGACATAGAATCTACTTTGCTATGTACTTGTTAGCTATATAAGCTTCTTGCTTTTTTTCATTATTAGATGATGATATTATAGGGCTGTTGGAATCCTATCATGATCGAATCACGAACGCAGCAGAAAATAAAATTTTTACGGATTCCGAGCAGATCCTGATAATTGATTAAACTTGAATAAAAACAAATCTGATTTAGAAATCGTACCTTGCTCGCTTTTCGAAGAAAAAATTTGAATCTTTTTCTCTGAGTGATCAATTACAAGCTGTCCAATTGTCCAGCTTCTGATGGTATCCACAGAGCAATTTTCAAACTGCTTTTGGAGGAAAAAACAAAAAGTGCTAACTTTCATAAAGCCCTTCCCTTTAAATAGAAAAATCAAGATTGTCTTTTATTAAAATTAAAACTCTTCAATTATAATTAGAATCAAATTCTAATTTTAATTAATTTAATTTTAATAAAATCAAATATCTCATATTTGATTCC
>JAOSBK010000206.1:35149452-35162188 GCA_027568895.1 Erythroxylum shatona
TGTGCAAAATTCACTATTCACGTGCATGTGCACCTTATATAATGCATGAGCATGAGATGTGTTTTCCTAATTTCTCTAATTGATCTAACACGTACCAATTTCTATGGTTCAAACCCTTTGTATGGAAACGGGATGTTACATAACTAGTACTTGCTTTTGTTACATTTATATTTTATTCTAAGTAGAATTTACGTTTTAGTAAGAGTTGTCACCTAACAGATCTAGGAGATACATGAGATGTGATCAATAAAGTTATTACATACCTAATTTAGGTTTAGTTGGTTTGTTAAGGAAAGTCAAGATCAACTAAATTTGAATTGGTTCCTAATCCACTAAAAAAATTAGAATTTGAATAGTAGTGAGGGCTATATATATTATTTCAAATAAAATAGTAGAAGTAACTTAGATTAAAGTCCTGACTTTATTTGTTAGTCATGACATATAACCAATACTTGCTTTCGTTACATTCATATTTTATTCTGAGTAAAATTTACTTTGTTTAGTATAGTTGATGCTAAGTTATTGAACTAAATTTCTTGGACACAAGTTATGTTTGAGAAGAGCTCTCAAAGTTAGATAGAAAAATTGTATGTCCATTATGCAATTTTGCTATTAATCCATGTTGAGGATTCAATAACATAGTTTTAAATATATGTCAATATCATATAGATTACAAAATGTATGAACATTTTAAGTTGACTATTATCTGATAAACTTTGATGACAATATGTAAGACGTATGTCAACATCATGATGGCAAGATGCAAGAGGTTACATGGAGTAAAGCTAAAAGGTATAGTAACTTAATGAACTTGTCCCCTCAATTTAGCCTACTAAAAGTATAAACATAGACATTAGTTAAAGATTTTGCTATAGTGTGATAATAATTGTCATAAGAAGAAAATGATTGCATAAATTTTCTTACCTATATGTGATATGATATGGATCATATGTATTTTTAGTTCATGATCATACGTATTTTTAGTTCATGCTTATAAGTATTTTATACCAAATTTAGATTTGACATTATTATAATGTTCAATGCATGATAAGAAATATATTGTTAAGTAAAAGTAATTTATTCAATATTATATAAATAGATTGTATCTATTAAATCAAGGGCAACTTACATTTAACATAAGTGGCAAGAATACAAAGTTAGATAACTAAGATTATTCTTTTATACCATATTGGTTAAATCATCATAACAAGATAAATCATAGAGTTATATACAATGATATATGTATCATTTTCATTATCAATTATATGAAACTTATTAAGTTGAATAATATCCAAATCAACCTTTAGTGAATGGATGTTGATGGTGTTGAATTATTAAATTTATATAGGTGATGTATTAGATAGAATAACAATTCATAAAAGGATTATTCTTATATTTTATTAAAAGTATTAATAAGTTTATATGATATAGTCATATATATTAGATGAAATATTGATTTACAATTTTAAAAATTTTGAATTGTTTAAATCTAAGTAGAAAATTAAGCATCAAGAATGCCAAGTCACTTCGATAAGATCGAAGTGGTGAAATGAGATTCCCTGATAAATACCTTCACAACAAAATTCTATAAGTCTATGGATTTATATAAGGAAGAAAATACATATGAAATATTGTACGGTGCAATATTTATTTCTACTATAGTTGTACCTTCCAACTGACCTATAACAGTTCCAATTAGATCAATTAGCAATATTTCATATTAGATATAAAATGTTAAGACTTTTATGTGATGTTCAATTGAAGCATATATTATCTAATAAGTCTATAACTAAATTAGATAATTGAAGATTATAAGATATCCAAAAAGGTTGGATATAATACTACAGTCTCATTGAACAAATTGTTTGTTTCAATGAACACTTATAGCAGAATTGTTGTCAAGATAAGTAGTAAGACTAATTTGAAATTTGAAAGTTCAAATCTTATGACAATACATCCAATCGAAACTGATTCCTTTTTTAATACATTTGATGTATAGTTGAAAGGCCATGAGGCATTGAAAGATTTACTTTTATGACGAATTCAAAGAGTTTGTTTTGAAGATGCTTGTAAATTTATCATGTCTATAAGAAGGTAAGCAGGAGTATAGTTTTCCTCTTCAATGGGACTATGAAAAGACACATTGCTTACGAAGAAAAATAATTCATATTTTTATTTTTGAAAACATAATTGTCCAAGAATAATTCATATTAGATATGAAAAGGTAATAACTTAATTCTGAAAATTAGATCTATAGATAAAGATTGGAAGTTGTTTACCTATTCTAAGTCCTAGTACATTGACAATATACTAAAGATATTTAGTATTTAAGATATCTAATACTTATGAAGTATTGAAGATATCCATTATTCTATGTATAAGTTGATATTTGAGTTCAAGGTTATACAGATATTAAAGTTAGAAGTAAATCCTAATTAAGGTTTATTTTACTTAAAAATATTTTCTTAAGATTGGGAATGGAAATGATTATATGGAACATAATTTTGTATAGTTCCTTGCATTGTTCAGATAGTAATGTACTATAGAACATTAGATCCATTAGGTATGCAAAAGGAGCAAAGGTTTCATCAAAGATCCAATTAAATGTTTAGGCGATTTCTCTTAATTAGGATGATAACTGAGACTAAATTTGTAAGATTTAAGCAAGTGCTCATTATTGAGAATCTTGTATAATTCTCTCACTAAACCATTGTCCCAATAGTAGCATGATCGTGATATGACGATATGATATAAGATACTTAAATGATTGGCTTCGTATAAATGGGATATTATTATTTTATTCCCTACAACCAATCAGTTGGTTGTAATTTAGTGGTAAAATAATTTAAAGACATAATTTATCTTATACATATTTATATGTATAAGATAAAGTCCATAGGATAAATATACATTGCAAATAAAATTATAATGAGATTATAATTATGAAATTTATATTGCATTTGTATGTTATCCTTAAATTATCTCTAGTCATTATTCTATTAAGACTAAACATTAATAGAACATAAAAAGATTAGGACACATTATATTTTTCTTATGAAGGAAGTAGCAAATCTCATACACTAAATTATAGAGATGCTTAAACAAACTTATGTGTTCTTATTATAGAACAAGTTCAATGAACTGACCTCATATAAGAAATCCAATTGGAACATTATTTATATGTTATAGAAATTATCATTATAATGATTGTATAAGTGATCCTTTAAGTTAAGATCTCCAAAGTTATCTTGTATAGGAATTATTATGTTTTAATACTACTTATGACCTATTCTGGTTAATAACTCAATCAGTAGTCATTTGATATAACATAAACTATATGGAGGTAACTGAGTGATCAATATAGCATTCATCACGCTAAAATAAATAGGAAGAATGCTTCATTATTCTCGATTAAAATGGATTCGAGAATCATTGGCCAAG
Organism: Erythroxylum shatona; assembly: GCA_027568895.1. Taxonomy (NCBI): domain Eukaryota; kingdom Viridiplantae; phylum Streptophyta; class Magnoliopsida; order Malpighiales; family Erythroxylaceae; genus Erythroxylum; species Erythroxylum shatona. Next base: position 35,152,894 of record JAOSBK010000206.1, read on the forward strand.
GTGGAATGATATTTTGAAATAGTTTACAAAAACTCATAGTGGAGATCTAACAATATTGGACTCAAATAAACTGAACATTAATTCCATACTCTATATCTAATCTGAATATTGTATGAAGAAAATATTGACTTATACGGAAAAAAAACATACTGGAAAAGTTAGCCAAAACTACTTTTATATTCCTAAATATTTAGGTGGTCATAGTGTATTGCTAGACACCAATCTCGATCTAGGATATAAATTGTTTAATTAGAGAATTAAAGATAAATTAAAATAGTTTGATTTGTCTAATCATAAATATAATTTAGGGTTATAATTTATATTCATTGCTAACATATTAGAGAACCTAATAGGTCACATGGAAAAAATGAGTTGAAGAGTGAAAAGATATTTTAATCAAGTTAGACTTGATTGTAAAGTTTAAGAAACTTTATGATTAAATATGAGATATTTAATAAATAAGGATCAATATTAAATATTGGATTTATTTGGACAAATTGGTATTTAATTAGAATTATTTATAATTTTAATTAAAGTTTAATTGAAATTAGGAATTCAATTTAAATTAAATTACTATAATGTCCATAACCTATTATAAATAGGCTTAAGTTCTAAGGGAGGTCGCACTCTTTACCTAACCCTCTTTACAATAGTTACAGAGTTCTCCTAACATATTTTATGAATATCATTCAAGGCCAGACATTTTTGTAGCTATGATAGTTGAGATAAGCTAGTTTCGAAAATAGTTTAAGGCATATGACAGGAAAAGGATCAAGCTTCAAAATAAAGTACGAACTAAGATTTATGCTTTATTATGTTTTATGTGTTAATTATCTTATAGAATTTAAAGTGATCTTGTCTTTTGTAAAATCAAAACAGAAAATTTTCATTATTATTTCACTACATATAGGATTGAATCCCACTCTGATTTCTTAATAGTATGCACTAATTATGGTGCATATGGTTAAAGAAGTCCTTTTCCTAATATTTGGTCTCAAATGAACATTGAAAATTAAGATAATCGGACGAGATGGATTTAAGAAAGTTAATGCCAAAATTCTTGTATGTATCTTGATCCGTCCTCCTTTAATGTAATTATCATTTAATTTTTCTAGTCCCTTTAGGTTTGATTCATGTTTTCGGATAAAAGTTGGATACTAAAATTGCATTATAGCTACAATTACTGGGTTTCTCTCTTTTGACATCATTAGATTTATCTATGATTTTAGGGTTTTGTATAGGTTTCCTATAACATGTTATTTTCCCCTATATTGTTTTGATGTTTCTCATTAATAGTTAGAATTATCGTAAGTTCTATTATAGAAAAAGGAAAATGATTATAATGTAATTTTCTTTATTTTTGTAGGCTTATTTCCTTGAAGGGAGTGCAAATATAGTTTAATATATTTTATGTTTGTTAAGAAATCAAGGTGAGATCTCATCCTACATATAGCAAAATAAATATAAAACTTTTTCATATAACTTTATGAAAGTAAAAATCATTTAAAATTCTATAACAAGATTAACACATAAAACATAATAAAGCATAAATCATAACTCATACATTAGTGTGAAGCTCGATCATTTTTTTATCATTTAATTTCGATTTGATTCTACAACTAGCTCATTTCAACCATTGTAGTCGTATACATATCCAGTCCCTAACAATATCCATAGAACAAGTTAAGAGAACTCTACAACTATTATAAAGAGGGTTAGGCAAGAAGTAACAACTCTCTTGGAGCCTAATTCTATTTATAATAGGTTCTAGATAGTTTAGTAATTTAATTGAAATAAAATTCAAATTAAAATTTAATTAGAATTATAATTAATTCAAATTAAATATCAATTATTCATTAATAAGACTCAATATCTTACATTGGTCTTTATTTTTAATCATAAAGTTTATCAAACTTTACAATCAAGTCCAACTTGATTAAAACATCTTTTCTCTCTTCAACTTGTCTTTATATATCACTCAATAGGTTCCTAAGTATGTTGGTAATAAATATAAATTATAACCTTAAATCATATTAAGGATTAGAAAAATTGAACCCCTTTAATTTATATTTAAATCTCTAATTCAATATTTTATATCTATAGATTAATATCGACATCTGACAATGTTCCATGACCACCCAAAAATTTAGGAATGTCAAAATAGTTTTGACTAACTTTTATGTACATAATTTTTTTCATATAATTGAATCCTTTTGTCATTTAATATAATGATTAGACATAGAGCATCTAATTAATGTCTACTTTATTTGAGTCTAATTATATCAATTCTCTACCATAGTATAAGATTCTATTAATGACATTTAAAAACTATTTTATAAATTATCATTCCAACTTGGCCAAAGATTTCTCAAATCAATTCTAATTAAGAATAATAAAGCATTCTCCTTAGTATTTTAGGATGAATCTTATATTGTCGTTCAACTATCTCCATATAGTTTATGTTATATCTAATCACTACCAATTGAACTACCCTATACTAGAATAGGTCATAAGTATTATCAATATGTAACATCCCTATACAAGATACTTTTAAAATCAAAACATCACTTAGACAATCATCACAATAAGAATTTTCATACAAATACAAGTAAAGTTATAAATAGAATTCTCATATAGGGTCAGTTAAGTTAACTTTTTTTTAATAAGTACCCATACGTTTGTTTAATTAACTCTATGCTTTATTTTATGAGATTGACTACTTTCTTTATAAGGAAGAACATAACTTATACTAATCTTTTTAGGAACTATTAATATTCGTTCTTAATATAACAATGACTAAGAATAATATAAGCATAATACACAAATGCAATATTAATATCATAATTATGATCTCATTATAATTTTTTATATAATATACATTTATCCTATAAACTTTATCATATACATCTGAATATGTACAAGATAAAGAATGTCTTTAAATTATTTTGTCACTAAACTATAGTCAACTAACTGGCTGTAGTTTATCCTATAAAACCTTATCATATACATCTGAATATACATAAGATAAAAAAACGTCTTTAAATTATTTTGTCACTAAACTATAGCTAATTGACTGGTTGTAGGGCATAAACCAAAAATATCTCATTTATACAAAACTAATCGTTAACTTATACCATATCACTATATAACGATCATGCTACTATCGGGACAGTGGTTTAGTGAGAGAATTTTATAAGATTCTCTATGGTGAACACTTACTTAAATCTTACAACTTTCATCATAATTATCATTATAATCAAAAGAAACTACCTAAGTACATACTCGGATTTTTTTATGAGACCTTATCTTCTTTTATATGCCTAATGGCTCTCATGTTCTATAGTACATTATTGTCTTGAATAATAAAAAGAATTGTATAAAGTTCATTAAAGATCTTCTTAATCCAAATAATCATTTCCAATAATTGAAAATGTATTATGGCTTAATTAGCAATCAATGCTACATTGAAACCTGTTTAATCTTAGTATAATATTGTTCTAAGTAAAATATATCTTAACTAAGACTTTCTTCTAAAGTTAATATCCCCATAACTTTGAACTCAAATATCAACTCATGCCTAGAATAATATATATTTTTAATACTTCACAAGAATCATATAACTCAAATACTAAATACCTTTAGTACATTATCTATCGTTATACGTCTAATTGCCATAATTAATTTGTTACCTATTCATCTCCAATAAAAGTTATTCTTGGACTACCACATATTCAATAATTAAAAATATACAATTTTGTTCTTTATAAGTAATATGTGTTTACACATTCCCACTGAAAAGTACAATTATACTCCCACCTACCTTTTTCTTATAGACATGATAAATTCATAATCATCTCTAAAAATAAATTCTTTGAATTCATCGCGAAAGTGAAATTTTCAACATATTATAGCCTTTCAACTCTATATCAAATGTATCAACATTCTCAATGATTAATTTCTACTCAAATTTAAATGCTTTGAACTTTTCAAAATATTAAATAATTATTCCATTTAATAAATATGACTATATCACATAAATTCATTAGTAGATATTATGCAATATAATAATCATCTTTTTCATGAATTGTTATTTCATCTAAAACATCACATATATAAGATTTAACAATTCAACATTATCATCCTTCTTTCACCAAAAGTTGATTTAGTTATTCTTCAACTTAAAAAGTTCCATACAATTCACAATCAAAAGGATACATATATCTTTATATATAACATTATAATTCTGATCATGTTGATTTAACCTATATTGCATAAATAAATAGTCTAGATTATCCAACTTTGTATTGTTGCCACTATTAAGTATAATTCTTCTTTAATCCAACATATACAAATTGTTTGTATAATAAAGCAACAAGTAAAATTAAATATGAGTTAAGATCAGCATGTTTGAATAATATCATTGTTAAGAGAATAATAAGAGATATCCATACGCTCTTCCTTAAGTATGACGTGGATCATACCATAAATAAGCACTCATATGTTAAATGTGAAAGTTGTTATCAAATTATGAAATAAAAGGAAATAATTTTTACAAAGCAATGGCAATAGACTATACAAGAAGAGGTGGAAGAGGTGGACAAGTTGTTTAATTTAGGATTCATTAAGGAGGTGGTGCATTCAAATTGGTTGTCCAACTTTATAATTGTGTAAAGTTTACTAACAATGGCAAATATTTGGAGACTTTATAAGCTTAAATAAAATGTTATAAAAGGATAACTACTCACTTCAAACGTATATAATCTTGTGGATGCCACGACAGGTGCTTATAGTTAAGATTCATATACTTAGGCTATAATCAAATCCACATATAGGAATATGATGAAGAAAAAAATAGGATGTGTATTGAATAACAAAACTTACTGCTACAAGATGATATCACTTAATAAACGAATGAAATGGCTTACCAAATGCTAGTCAACTTTATATTCCATAAGCATATTTGCAAGAAAATAAAGGTCAACATAATTGACAAAACAAAAGCACAAGGAGACCATTTAGAAAACTTACTAGAGTTATTTAAGATATTGAAAAGATATAACATGAATCTCAATCTCAAGAAGTTCATGTTTGAAACTTCTAGCAGAAAATTTTTAAGTTTTATAGTAAGTTAAAGGGGCATCATAAAAGATTTACATTATAATGAAAATAAGATCACAACAGACACTAAAAAAATCTCAAAATCTCATAGGTAAAATAACAAGTTTATCTCATTTTTTGTCTAGGTTGATTGATAAATACATTTCATTTTTCAAGTCAAATGTTCAAATAAATAGTGAATGTTAACATGCTTTTGAAAATCTAGAGACATATTTATAAAGCGTACCTCTTATAACTACTCCTTAAATCAATGAAGACATTTATCTATATATCTTTATGTCCCTAAAAGTACTCAGTTTAATGGTAGTATAGGAAGATAGACAACAAAAAACTATATACCATGTGAACAAAATCGTTCAAAGCTTAGAGTTACACATAAATGTAGTTATAAAATACCTAAGGATCTTAATTATGGTAATCAAATCTAACTTTTAACTTGTGGTAAATTAGTTGAATGGGTCTTATATGTCCAAAGAAGAGACAATGTGGAAATGCCCAAAGGAGAGGCGATGTGGAAACACTTCTCCTTATGTTAAATGATGAAGAAAGAAATTTGAGTTCAAATTCAGCACATCCCTAAAAAGTAAAACAAATTAATTGACCATTTACCTAAGTTAGAGGGAAAAGGAACAAGTTATAAAGGATTTATCTTATAAAGAGCAAAATTAGCATATGAAGAAAGATTTTAAGCCCACATTTAAAGATGACAATAAATTGGAGGACCTTAGTAAAGTACTATATATAAATTCAAATTTATCATCATTTTTTAGAGTTGAAATTGAATTAAGAAGTTGAAGGAAGCTTAAGACTTTACAGAGTCAACAAAGAGGACTTATCCTTTAGACAAGGAAGATATAAGGAACAAAACAAAGTTCAAGTTAACCAAAGAGCCTTAAAAGATAACAGGGAAAAATCCTAAGCTAACAACACTTGTAGAGAGATAGGTAGCTTAGTGAGCTACTTTAGTTAAAGATCAGGTAGCTTAGTAAGTTGCTTCAGTTAGGGAATCAGGGAGCTCCCAATTGGATCTTGATAGAGAGCTTGCTTTGTCAAATTCTTTAAAAACAATCATTGTCTCTTTAATCCAACTTAGTGTATTGGAGATAAATGTGGAATTATCCAGAGATTTTTCTTAGTGAATTATTCGATTCCTTTCTTGTTATAAAGTATAAATGCTACAACTTAGAGAAATTTTGAATAAATTAGTCACCTAAGTTTCATTTGATTCTTTATTGGTCCATTACTCTTAGTAAATATTTTTTGAAATAGATGCAACCAAATAGTTGAAAGATTGAGTACAATAAAGTTTACGAGAATTGACATTAAAAAACAAAAGATTCATAGATTCATAGAGAGACTTGCAAACCTGACACGTGAGGTTTAAATACCTTTTGAGTCTATCTTTAATTTTTAATCTAGTTATATCATTTTGATAGATTTTTTGAATATTCTTGTTAAATATTTTCCTATAAAGGTGGACAACAATTAATTCCATTTGTCAGTTTTCAATTACTTATTGATTAAGATACATAAATTTGATCTGGACAATAACTTGGCTTGATAAATGATCTTGATTAATGGGTCGAATTTCAAGAGAAAAATGGACCCCGATCAGTATGAATTAGACCCATATCGAGCTTATGATGGAGAAGCCCAATAAGAAAGCTATATATATAGGTTAAAGTCTACTATTGTAATGTGAGCAATTATTAGAGATGAACTCCCAATGAGACCCAAAAATTTTGAGCCAACAAGGTTAAAAAAATCTTCTATTTTGGTTTCAAGAATACCTATGAGAGTAGGTTTCTTATCCTTCACCATCTCTTTCACCAAGGACTTTTTAGGAGGGTCATTAAGCTCTCTAGTGTTCCAAATTAGTACTACCATTTAAGGGGGAGCCCCCTTTGTGTTTGTTGATATATTTCTCTTTCTTGCTAGCTAATCGTCTTCTGAAAGTATTGGATTGTACTTTAACATCCTCAAATTTTGAAATGGATGTAAAGACTGAATGATTGTTGTTGTCCTTTGTGGTACTCCCCAAAATTATCTTAGAGTTCCCCATATTAGAGTTATCACTAGGAGAAACTTCAGGATTCATCCATACTTCATCATTGCATTCTGAAGCTTCTTCAATTCTGCTACTCTCTAGCTTAATTGGTGAAGAGTTTAGCACATTCTCATTCAAGGTAGGCTTCAGTATTTTTGGTTTCTGACACTGTGTTTGGTTGCTGTCTCCATGGATGGGGACAGATGACAGGGACACAAAAGTCCCGTACTCTGCTGTGTTTGCTTGCTATCCTCTATTTTTGTTCCATCTTCGGAGTATAGGGACAGAAATTTTTTGTACCTCACAAGAAATTTTCAGGAATACCTCTCTCCCCACATAATCAATTTTTTATTCTTAATTATATTATTAAACTCATCATCATCATCATCATCATCATCATTATTAATTATTGATATTATTATTATAAATTTTGAACTTATTATTATGATTATTATTTAATTTTATTATATGAAATTATTATCTTATTATTATTATTAATTATTGTTATAAATTTTATACTTATTATTATTAATATTAATAATTTTATTATTTTTATTAATTTTGTTATACAAAATTAATTATCTTATTATTATCATCATCATCATCATCATTAAATTATTATTATTATTATTAATTATTAATTATTATAAATTTTGTACTTATTAATAATAATAATAATAATTAATAATTATTGTTATTATTACTAATTAATTATTGTTATAAATTTTCTACTTATTATTATTTTTTATTTTTTATTAATTTTATTATACGAAATTAATTATCTTATTATTATTTTATAATAAATTTCTTATTATTATTTTATAATAATTATTATTCATAATTAATTTTCTGATTATTATTGTGATTATTAAATTCCTTATTATTATTAATTTTCTTCCTCTTCTTCTTCTATTATTTATTATTTATTATTATTGTTATTATTATTAGAAATTAATTTCTTATTCTTATTGTTATTATTATTATTTGTTAACTTTTTTACTAATACAAATCATTCGTTTTAAAATAATCAATAAATTACATCTTTCCAATCATATTATACTGCAGGGGCATTTTCGTCATTGATAATATTTTTATGCTCTGTCCACTGCAATCAAACACGTTTCTGTCCTCGAGACGGAGACATTTTTTTTGTTCTGTCCATCACAACCAAACATCTCACTGTCTCCAATTTTTGGTCTGTTCCGTCTCTAAATTTTCGTCTCGTTCCGTCTTTGCATATTAGAGATAGTAACCAACCGCAGCGTATGTGACAGGAATATAGCAAAGGAAGGGGGAACACATCATTTGTTCTGGTTAACCAGTTCTAATTAAGCAATTCTTTCTATTAAATATCATCCACATATTTATGTAAGATTTACAAAAATGTGTGAAAAAAATTAAATAGCGTAGAGTTGGAACACCCCAACGAGAACAGAAGATCTCGTTCCCAAAAGAAGCGTGTATCTCAGGAGATGACCCATGAAACATGTTTGTGAGGAGACCTAGGACATGGAATGTGAAACGAGATTTAGGACATTTTATCTTAATATAAGAGATAAGCCTAAATAATCATTATATATTAGTTAAAGTTGCGAACATTTTTTCAAATTTTACACCGATTTGGTATTATGGTGGGATAGGATCAATACTCATCAATATCAAATTTAGTTTCAGATTATTTTTTTAAATATATAAAATAGTCAATTTTTATATAATTAAAATTTAGTCTTTTATCATAATTAAAATTAAAATATTTCATAATTTGTCTCAATAACTTCATTTACTAGCTTTGAGAAAACTAGTGTTTTCTATATTATATAAAGCCAATAAGAAAACAACAACTCCAAGCCATTTCTTATTAACATAATGACAATGAGCTCTTATTGTCACCGGCATTACTAAATTTGTTGCGGATTTCCAGGGTTTCATAGAAGAGCTTTATAAGCTTCTGGTTTGGGACGGACCCAACTCAAGGTGGGATTGTGGGTGCGAGATCTTGTTCGACCCCGGCCGAGATCTTGTTCGACCGTTGCCCCCTCAATCAGGTATTGTGCCCTTTGGTCTGCCAGGGTGAGGTTGCGACTCGAACCCCTGACCAAAGGGTTTTGTTGCGTTGAGACGCACGCCTCT
>JAOSBK010000206.1:35164639-35174797 GCA_027568895.1 Erythroxylum shatona
ATTCGATCTTAATTTGAAATTGTTATTATTATTATTTGTTAATTTTTAACTAAAACAAATCATTCGTAATAAACTTACCAATGAATAACATATTTTTAATCATCTTAAGGACCAGGGACATTTTCGTCGTTGGCACAATTTTTTCGTTTTGTCCACTGCAACCAAACACATTCTGTCCTCGAGAAGGAAACAGTTTTTTCCTGTATTGTCCACCACAACCAAACAGCTCATTGTCTCCAATTTTTGTTCCGTTCCGTCTCCAAATTTTTGTTCTGTTCCATCTCAAAAAATCAGAGACAGCAACCATATGGACAGTTAGCGACAGTGCGAATGAGTGGGTTGTGAGGGAACTTGCGTCATCTGTGAGGGAAATTGTGTCGTCGATGAGTTGCATGTGATCGTCTCAACGGCAAAAGTGATCGACAGACGAGGTGCAGTTGTGTGGTGATGGCGGTTGCTATTGTGGTGAGTCGCGTGTGATCGTCAAGCTGCTTCTCTCGATTGTCGGGCTGAACATGTAGTAAAATTTATTTATTAAATGAATGGTCAATTGAATTTTATTTTTAATTAAAAATATATGTTTTATTTATTGAAAATTTGATGACCATATTAACGTAAATGAGTCCAATTTATGTGTTGGTCTAAGTCAGCAGTGTTACAAACAAAATTATAATTTTTAGCAAATTAAAAATTAGTATTTCATTCATATATTTTACTTTTTAGTAACGCTATAAAAAATAAGTAAAAAAGTAAAATTTCATAATTCAAATATAATTTATTCTAACACTTTACTGGTAATAAATTATAATTTTATTAGAATTACATGGAATTCATTAAGGTAAATTTAAATTTAAAAGATGTTAGTAATATTCTGAATAATTTGTTCTTTTCAAAAATTTTAAATTCATAAATAAAAAACATCTTGTCTCAATTATTTGATACTTAGAACTTATTTAAACATTCATTTAATAAATTATACTCAAATTAGTTGCATGCTTTTAAACTCTTTCCATTCTTACTTTCAATACATTCATTATTATTGGCTATGAATATACACATATATAAATATTACAAAAACAAAGGCAGTTATATACATATGTATTCTCTTAATTAATATTAATGCATTCCTTATTTTAAATCAACATAAAATTTATTGGGTGATAAAATAAATAATGTTAAATTATTATATCAAAATTTATCTTTTAAACTTTTGATAGTGATTATTATTTGTAAGATCCCTAGTAATTTAACCTTTTTTGTTAGAAGAATAATAATCTAATATTTAAGTAATGATTAGTTATCCATTTTAGTTTTGACACAATCATGCTCGAACTCAAAATTCTACCACATTTTATGTAATTGATTTGCTTCGCGTCAACAATCTCCCCGAAAGAGTTGACTTACAGATGTTGAATGTAACGAACCCGCACCCGAACGGTCGAGCTATGGCCTTCCTCTCTTAGATCGCTCCCACTCCCACACTGTGGTTGCAGTCTACATGAGGTCACTCGGAGTCGGGCTCTAAAATTAACCATCCCAAGTAGACTTGACTTGTATCTCTTTTCAAATTTCTGGGGCTAAAAGTAAAAACTAGATTCGGGTAATTGAAACGTGCTACCCGTTTGCTGCAGGCGCCGAATGGTAGAAAAAAGGGGTAGACTTTAGAGTTTAGAACATTCCCAATCCCAGGTGGTGCTTTTGTGGGTTTATTTCGAAAGAGGAAAATGAGCGCAAACACTGGGCACTTGTACATCCAAGTTCGACGCCCGTCTATCTCACTGTTTCGTTGCCAAAGCTCCTATCTTTCTAGAAAATGTTTTCAGAATCCATTTCCACGGAGAATTTGCTCACTCAACTCTTCAGGTCATTGTTTTTTTCTCTTAAATTCTCCATCCATGTACTTCTTTCCGATGTAATTGTGTTGCGCTCGATCCAGAATTTTCAGAGTAGGGCTTTATTTCTTTAGCTGTAGTATTTGAATATTTGCAAGTGGTATTTATTTGTAGCTTGTACTCGAATGTTTCTGATCTTTCAAGTCTGGAAACACACTGTCATTCACAGTCGGGAGCTCAGGAGTTTTGCTGAGCAGATGTGCGTCCGATAAATTCTCTGAATCTCTTCAACCGGATCCGGGGCTGAATTTTACCACTGACCTGAATCAAGTGCAGGTTTGTTCTGTTGATTGTCATAATTTCATTTCTTTACCCAATTTCCGTGCTCCAATTCTTATTGATAATCCCGTTATTCTGTGTCTGGTGGACTTTTGGGTTCAATTCCAATGTACTTTGTAATCTGAAGTTGAAAGGAAGGTTGCAAGGGTATCATTTCCCTTTTGCACGCTAGGATGTTTCATACTCCAAGTTCAACGTTAACTATTTGTGTTTGTTGGAGTATATTTGTCATCATTGTAGGTGTGTTTTTTACTTGATACAGGAACAAGATTATCATAGTAGGTCTTTCAATAATGCGGAATTACCTTATTTCTCATTTCAGATATTTGAGCAAAATAAAACTTCTATCGTGGATATCCTGAAGCAATCAAATTCCATTTTGCCTCATGTGATCATTGCTAGTACCTTGCTGGCTCTTGTCTTTCCACCCTCTTTCACGTGGTTCACTACCAGGTTTTTCAGAATTTCTCAAATAAATAATATTATCTGGTTTTATCTTGATGAAGGCAGTTTAAAAGAATAGTACCTTGTTTAAGTCTTCATTTCTAATTGCTGATTGAACGGAATTCATGATAACCTAGAAGACTTGTTTGAAAGATGAAAGGACTGCAAATGAAAAGTTTGATAGTCCATCAATGGTGATATTAAACAAGCACTGAAGATCATTAAAAGGACAGAACAAAGGAATTTCTTTGTTAACTATTATCCTCTTCATTCTTCTTTGCTGATGTTCTAAGCAATTCTGGGTTCCTTAATGCAAATTTTGTAGTTTATTTTAAATTCATTAAATTTCTTGTGTGCTAAGTGCAAAGTAAAAATATAAAAATGGTCCCCTAAGTGGATCTTGGAGTTCAGGGTGGTGCAATCTTGTGTATGTTGCTTGTTGCTGCAGCTTTATTAAATAAATCTGTGGTACATCTTTACTTATTTAGACGCCTTTGCTTATTTAGAACAACCTTGAAAGTTAATGCAGCTTATATGATGAGTTAACATAGATAATTTAGGACATTTTCTTCTGATGCGATGATTGAGGTCTATTTAGGAGAATGTTGCATAAGTGAGGTATTCAGCAAGCTCTGAATCAAATGTAACTTTATATGAAGTACACAAACGAAAGTTGCTCGCTGTACTAGTTTATGATTATCATTTTGGTAAACTTTTCAGGTACTATGCTCCTGCATTAGGGTTTCTGATGTTTGCTGTTGGAGTTAATTCCAGCGAAAAAGACTTTCTGGAGGCATTCAAAAGACCTGCGGTTATTGTGGCTGGTTATGTTGGCCAATTTGTTGTAAAGCCTATTCTTGGATATATTTTCGGCGTCATTGCGGTGTCAACATTTGGTCTCCCTACTCCCGTAGGTGAGAGTTTGTTTATGTAAATTCCAGCATTACATGCTAACACCAGCTACAATGTGCTAACTTATTGGTGAATATACAAGTCAGGTGCTGGGATTATGTTGGTATCTTGTGTTAGTGGGGCCCAACTTTCAAATTATGCTACTTTTTTGACGGATCCACAGCTGGCCCCTCTTAGCATTGTTATGACATCATTCTCTACTGCTACTGCGGTTTTTGTTACACCATTGTTGTCACTCTTGCTTATTGGAAGGAGACTGCCAGTTGATGTTAGGGGGATGGTATCCAGCATACTCCAGATTGTTGTTGCTCCAATTGCTACTGGCTTGCTTATAAACAGGTGATCAAACGTCCCAACAACAAAAACTTCTTCTTGAAGTCTATATCAATCTTACACTTCTTTTTTCACAGGTTCTTTCCTCAGATGTCTAATGCCATTCGACCTTTTTTGCCTCCATTATCAGTCCTTGTGACTGCGTGCTGTGTTGGAGCACCTCTGGCTATCAATGTTGAATCTGTTAGGTCACCTTTTGGAGTAACATTGCTATTGCTCATTGTTGCATTTCATCTGTCAGCATTTGTTGTTGGTTACTCTCTTACTGGTGTCTTTTTCCCCAATACACCTGATCTCAAAGCACTGCAAAGAACAATATCCTATGAGACAGGTACCACCTTCAGTTTCAATCGACTGATTTTATCGAAGAACCTCAGCTGATTTTATTTATTTATGGTTTCCAGGGATGCAAAGCAGTCTTCTGGCTCTTGCATTGGCCAATAGGTTTTTCCAAGATCCACTAGTAGCCGTGCCTCCAGCAATCTCTGTAAGTTATATTTTCAAATATTCTGATAGCTATACATCTTTTTTTTCTGCATAACAAATGGTTTTCATATGTAATTTGTATTTGGCTTACACACTCTACAAAATAAATTGAGAGATTTAAGTTTTGACCTGGACGAATACAAACAAGAGTTCTACATTAATATATTCAAGTTAGGAACACTTGTTAATAAGTTCAGGAATAAGGTTGTAGAATAGGAAAGACAATTATAGCGGAACATGAAACAAGAGGAATCTCGTCTATTGGGTGAAATCAACCTTAGCGTACACTTCTCCATATAAAAAAATATCGCTTTATGTTTTTGTTGGTTTAACTATGCGTGTAAGTAGAGAGAGGGAACATAAGCATATATAGGCCAGGGCCACAGAAGGTGCCGGTGCTGTGTTCGGCTTTGAAACATGCGTAACGTCAAATGTGGTTGTGGAAGTTATAATTTCATAAGCAATATGAGGAACACAGCACAGGTTTTGTCGTTTACATATTTTATGGGTTTGACTCATCTATTTCTCATGTGGTCGCAGACTGTAATGATGTCATTGATGGGCTTCTCTCTTGTCATGCTTTGGGCAAAGAGGAAAAAGTAGGAGCAGATACAGTACACACGACTGAAACCGATGAATCACCAGTATGCCCCGTATTGGTAATGCTATTGGCTTTGGATTTGGCTTTCCTCCCATTGTTCCTGTCTCAAAAACAAAGAGCAGTAATGTTTATCTTATAGCTCAGATGGGGATTACCTCGTAGTTGTGCAGAAGAATTCAACGGAGCTTGGTTAATGATTATGTAAACTTACTAGATCAGAAAAGGCATGGAAAAGCACTCCTAAGAAAGCTTCTGTAAGTGTTGAAAGTCAACTACGAATGACAGTCTATGTCCAGTTGCTTGGTTGTTGTTCCTTTCTTGGCTTTTGGTTCCGTTCCTGGAATGAATTGGATTGTCGAAAATGAAGTCTCAGATTCCCATAGCCTAGAAAAATAGTTCAATTTTTAATACAAGGTGGGAAAATCCAAGTTATCGAAATAGGCCTGATATTTTAGGATTACCAATTGAAATTGCTCAAAATTTTCGTTCTAAATGATTACAGGTAAAAACGTTGTCGCTGCTCGATAATCACATTCTCTCAACCCTCAATAACTTACCCGCAAATGGATTGACGTAACGTACGACAAAGAGACATCTGAAATTATCCGCCATGGCAACTGTACCATCTACAACCTTAGCTCTGTTCTCGCAGACCCACCGTTTTTCTCGCAAACCAAAGCAAGCCCCTTCCTTTTCCCTTGTTCGTCCACTAACCTGTAAACACGATGATACTTCACAAACTCGATCGAATTCAATAAGTCTCGGTAGTTGGGGCGCTAAAGGTCTTTATAGTGCGGGTTTGGCATTAGCACTAGTTGGACCAGCGTCAGCTGCTGGATTGCCTTTGCTGGGTGAACTCAGCGAACCCGCAAATGCTCTCTCCTTGCCCACTTGGACGGTGCATGTGTCCAGTGTTGTTGAGTGGTATGCTTAAAATTCTGAATTTTGTTCATTTAGTTCCTCTCCTCCTGATAATCTGATATTGTTCTTTTATTTTGTTAATCTTCATTTGACTGATTGACATTCGGCTTTTGAGTCGAGCTGCCCAGTAAAGAACTCGGTTTCAGTTTTCACTTTAACGCAGTCTACTCTTGGAAACTAAAGATCCCATCTTCATAGACTTTTAAATTTACCACCATACTTTGTTGATAATGAAATACGTTGGATTGTGTGGTACATTGGTTCAGTGTTCTTAATGCTAATTGGAGTTCTCCGCCTGTACAGGATTACAGCAATGGTACTGGTGTGGGAATACGGGGAGAAATCGGGGTTTGAATCATGGAAGGGACTGTCTTGGGGTATGGTGAGTTACTCTTCTTTGTTAAAGGGAAACCCAACAATGGGAGCCACTCTCTTTGGCTATCTTATCTCTTTCTTCTATAGTTTCCTTTAGTAAACAAAGGAAGGTGGGAATCAAATAATGGCCTTAGTTTAGCTTGAACCATTCAGGATGTCATTTTTCGTTTTGAGGGGCTTTGTTTTCATGACCCTCTCCAGCTCCTGAGATATGGACACTCCGTACATGAAACTTTTTCTATAATTCTAGTTTCTGGGTGGCGTTATGCCTGAAGGAGATTGTTTGCATCTCTAGGACGAACTGCCTTTTGAAATTTGAATGATGCGTAACGTTTTGGATACCAGCACTTTAAACATGTCAGACACTAACTTGCTTAGCTTCCGTTTCATGAGAGACTTGTTTATCATCTCGGAGGGCCCAGATATTTCCATTTTAACTTTCTCCTACATTGTTTCCCAGTCTCATATTGTTAACCGATTTAACTAACTAACCCTGCATTGAATAGGTACCTCTGCTTGGTGGAGCATTTTGTGCGTGCACATGGCATTTCTTTTATAATTCCGAGTCGCTCGAGGTAAGAATGATTGTATCATTTAATAGTGAAAAAGTATCATTTAGGCCCAAATTGGAAAGTAACCTAACCAAATGGTGTATAACCAAACCATATTACTGTGTCCATATGCATAGTCTGTACTTTGCGGTGCCTATGATCTTCTTCACCTCTCACATTTATTTCTCATTCACTTTGGATGTGTATTTCAGACCACATTAAAGTTTAATCTCCGAAGTTATCTTTGTATGACAAGTTTTCAACTGCACCGTACGATTTCTTCTTCCTCAAATAGAAAAAGAATGTTTGCCTGTGAATGGCTTTAGTTTGAATAAAGAAAACAACCTGCATGTCATATCAAGTTTATTCTAAGCTAGGAACAAAATGAACGTGAGGCCATTCTTCACATAGATCCCTGAGAATCTATGAATAAGGTTGCAGAATTCAGTCAATGGAATTCAAGGCAATTCTGCTTTATGTGTCGGTTTACTTTTTAACATTAAACTAGTAAGTGATGCTCTTTGTGCATCATAGTTTCATGTTGAGATAATTACGAATATGAATGTAAAAGGATTTGAAAATATTAGTTTGAAATATCTGACCTAACATAAATTGCAGTTATTCATAACGTTCTTCATGTAGTTGACTAGGTACTTACGTGCATATCGTGTAGCTTTTTGAGTATGATACTATGGGAAATGATTGACCCTTTGAATCCAGCAATAAAGTGTGGATCATCTTAAGGTTACCCAGAAACAAGAATGGTAAAAAAATTTCATCAATGATACTTCCATATTGATGCATCATTAATGCTAGGTACTTCAAATCAACAAAAGTTAGCTTGAGTCCAGCGAATAAAGCGTGGATCATAAATTGATACTCAATGAAAAACATATTTGGATCCATTCAGAGCATCTGCTTATCCGTGTCATAACAATGTTGCTTTCATTGGATTTCACCAATATCCTGTATATATGCATTTGAAGTGCATGACGTTTGATTAGAAGACATTACTGCCATTCTAATTTCCTGGTTTGCATTTTGTACACGATTTGGAGAGCATACAACAAAAAACTAAAGCATTCCTCAATGGGTTTTAGGTTTTGGTGGCTCTTCAAGCAGCGTTAACAGTATTAGGTAATGCCACCATGTGCTTGGCTGCATTCCGTATATACAAGGCAATGGAGGACGGCTCCAACAGTCTCTGATAGTTTTCAACTCTGTGGGCTATATTATATATGTATTTGATTCTCAGGTGAGACTCTTGATAAAGCTTTGAAGCAACTCCCAGCTCAACTATGCGACATCCATACAGTTATGATTTCTATTTTCAGGAAATGGTATGACAGAATTCATAATCCATGTTACTAAAATTGGCTGTTCCTTTGTTTCGAAACTACTGAAGTTGGACTTCTTGCCAATTCTTAAGAATCTGAAGGTCAACAGGCCACATGTTTGAACTGTACCTATGATGATTATGCAGATGGACTTTCTCAACCTCGTGGATGGACCGGGGCTTCCAAATGCTGCAGTAGTGTTCTCTTTGATTGTTTGTTCATGTACCAAACAAATTCCCCCACGTCAAAGTATAATTGGGATGAGCTGTAACCTTGGTGTATAATATATTTGTTTGAAGCCTTTATCTCCGAACCTTATCTAGTGTTGTGCCAAGTATATTAACATAATCATCAATATCACCTTGAGAGAAAAAATATATATAAAGGAAACCGAAGATGATTTGACTTGTCATACTGCATCTATTTCTACGGAGAAAAGTTTGGTTTGGCAGCTAGAATTGATCATTGCTCCATTGACATTGCAGATCTCTTAACTAGCTACTGTGGTTGGAAAAGCCTTCTACATAAGTTGTTACTTTCACGTGAGTCTTTGAAATTCACTGCTTCTATCATTGGCCGGCGCCAAACTTCTACCTAGTGTACCACTAGTCTGACAGACATCGCCACAACTTCTAAGCTAAGCTCTGAGAGTACTAGTAGTCTGAGACAGACATCTATACACAGTGTAACTTACACCAATTGACCGGAAGTGGAGGAGACAGCTCTACTCTCAAGTTTGTGTCAACCAGCTCACCAATTTGAATGGCACACCAATATGTACGAAGGAGATTTAAGGGCCGTCTGTTTTTATTGATGCTTTTAGTTTTCTGCTAAATTCGGTATAAAAAGTCTATATCTTTAATTCTCCAGTCCCTATTTTTACTCCTAATTATTATTCATAAGTTATCAATATTAAAAAGATTGGTTTTTAAAGAAGATTTGAGTTTTGGTTTTTAACGAAAATATTAGTTTCATACTGTACCGGTTGAAAATTAGTACGAAATTAATGTCTTCAGTATTGATTCTTGGTATTAGCCATTATCGAATTTTTCATCTTGTGTCAGTCAGTATTTGAAATATTAGTTAAATATCAATTGGTACAGCAAAATTTTATATTTTCAGGGAATAAATTGCAATAAAATAAAATTTTAAAAACCAAAACAATCCACTCACACAGACAGATATTCTCCCTCTCTCTAATGTTCACCGTCGCTTGTCACCCATTTCCATTGTTGAACCTGCCCATGAAATAGATCATGGTTGAGCTCCATGAGAAAGATCAAAGAGGCTAAAAGATCTTAATGTGCGAGATGGGGGAGGCAAAGGGATTTATGAAAGAGAGGTATGGATAAGCCAAGAGTTTTAACGAAAGATCAAAAGGAAAAGCTAACAGTTTTCCTTAACTAAAAAGCTTCAGCTTCCACCAGCAAAACCAAGTTTAGGATTTTCTAAAAATGTATTAGAAAAAAATAAAAGCATCTATGGTCATCGAAAGGCTGATCTCTTCCCTTGATATGACGGTTTACAAATTTCTAGCTTCTTTTTTTACTTTTTATCAAAAATTTGAATTTCGTATCGTACCAATTAAAAAATGATACAAAATTATGTTTAAAAATACTAGTCATTGATACCATAAACTTTAAAAAATATAAAGACTTCTCAACAAAATTTTTAAAATGTTTTAAAAAATTATCCTCCAACATCCCCCTCGCCCTCCCTCTCTTTTCAAACAATTTTTTAATTAGCTATTTATTTCAACTTTTATTGTAAATTTTTAATTTTTAATTTTAAAATAAAAACAAATATTTTATTACTCATAATAATTGTACATTAAATAAAACTTCAAAATAAATTATTTTAATCTTTTATATAATATTTATTAATAAAGTATTAATAAAATTATTTTTATTTTTAAGATAAATAATTTCAATTTATTATTTATAAATTAATATTTATTTTTAAATATATTTTAATTATTAAATCAAATTTATTTAAAATTTATATATTTTAAAAATATAATAATTAAA
>JAOSBK010000206.1:35181355-35204943 GCA_027568895.1 Erythroxylum shatona
GGCGGAATCAAACCTTTTATACCCACCACGCTTCGCTGCGTTATTTTTCATACGCTGGATCGGAAGCAGTGGATGTGTTGCAACTCGAACTCGAGACGTGGGGGCAGCCCAGTCCCATACCTGGACATTCTGATACCACTTTGCTACTGAAAACACGTGTTGACAGTAGGATGGAATCAAACCTTTTATCCCTTGTTCTACCCAAAACTCTAGTTGAAGGTGAGGCGGAATCAAATCTTATAAGCCCACCACACATCCGCTTAGTTAGCAGACGTCTACAGACCTTGTGAGTGCAGGATGGTTATCACTACGATTCGAACACAAGACGTGGTGGTTACCTAAAAGCTCTGATATCACTATTCTACCCAAAACTCGAGTTGAACGTGCACACACACAAATATATATATATATATATATATATATATATATATGTATATGTATATATATACGTATATATATGCATGTAGTTGTCATGTCCAGTTGTGGTCAAAGCAATAAACATGCTACCAATAACCAACTTTGCAATAGGAGATAATCTTTCTTTGAAATCAATCCCTTCTATTTGATTATAGTTCTTACCTACCAATCTAGCCTAACATTGCAATAAGAAAAGCTTTAGGCTACATCACGCTGGTTAGAGTTTCAAAAATATGTTGCTTAAAATTAATATAATATAATGACTTTTAAAATATGGCCTCTAATAATACTAAGAAGAAATGATAATAATAATTTGTTTACATATATTTAAAAGGCAATAAATAAAAAAATAGCATCTTTGAATGCAACAACTAAAATCATTACTACTTAGAATAACTTTAAGCAACAACCAAAGTGTAACTATTTTAGATTGTGTATCCATGTGTGTATGTGTGTGCGTACCAATTTTAAGTAATAACCAAAGTGAGATTGTACACACACATACACAATATAGATATGTGGATGTGTGTGTATTTGAAACAATTTTAAGTAATAACCAAAGTGTTGATATTTTAGATTGTGTACCTATATACATACACACATACATACATATATATAACTCACACGTGTTTCAAGGCACATTGCCCTTTTGACTTCCATCTCGTTTATGTATATATATATAATATTCTTTAGTCTCATTTTTCAATAGAAATTCCCTTAATCTTATCTATATACAAAAATCATACAACATCAATCATTCTCTATTCAATCTCCTCTCATGAGTTCACTTCCTTGGCTACCTCATCATTAAGTTTGCCATTGCCCCCACCAAGCACCATCATTGTCATCTTCTCCTCCTCCACACAAATCATCATTTTCTCTCTTAATGTTATAAATATAGGTACACAATTGAACTTAAATGTAAATGATGGTTAATGGACGAACCAGTTCAGCAGGTTTAGGTTTATAGTATTAGGTTTTAAAGGTTTATATATGGTTTGTGATGGTTGTTTCAATGAATTTTTTTATGCTTTGGGTGCTTTGTCTATAACTTGAACTTAAGTACATTAATGACATTTGACATTTCTCTATATACATGTCTCAATTTTAATATATGAATTTTCTTATGAATCTATCTTTTTAAAGGTTGAGTTCTCTCTAAGTATAAATAGTACAACAATTCTTATAGATACCATTGCTCATGCTTCCATTTACTATAACTTTCACCTTTATCATTTATGGTTTTCGTTTTTTTTGCTTTTTTAGTTTTGTGACTATTCTTTGAACTTTAAGATAGTAACTTTTTTTTAAAGTTGTGTTTTTATAAGTCTTTTTTATGATTATTTTTTTTGTTTGGGATTGACTGAGGTAAAGAAAAAAGGAATTTATGATTGAAGGAGTGTCTCATACCAAATTCAGTTCAAATATGATTTTTTTAAATGATTCTACTAAAAACAAAGTAAGTTTAATGCTTCATTTTCTAAGCTATTTAGTTTCTTCTTGTTTTTGTGTTTTGGTACGATAGGTATAGATAAATCTATGACCCTTAACAAAAGTTGATGTGTCATATGTTCTACAAAAATGCTTCTCATTATAATTTCTTTCAAATCCATAAAAAATTCAAGTTTTGATTCTTATTTACAAAATATATAGCCAAGTTATAGTAACTTAAAACTTTGTAATCATAAATAAGAATTCAATTTCAAACACACATTCATATTTTAAAAAGAAATATAACCAAATACACAAATATTGGGTCTCTTTCATAAAGCATTATAAGAAACCACTGAAAGAGTATAATTCCTATCTTCCCAAATTTTCTACTACCATTTTATGCAACTTTAGCTAACAATAAAATTTTTTTGGTATACATCTTGGCACTAACGATGTGTTGTAGGTATAGATTATATCAAATGATATGATACACAAACTAGGCTTAGTGTTGAAACATACAAATGCCATTTTGGTCCAAATAACATTATTATTGGGAAAGAAAAGTGAAAAATATAACTTGAAATTAATCAGATATGGGTAAGGAATTTTATTATGTACAATTTAAAAGAACTTTACTAGGGAGAAGTATATTTAAAATTGCAACCAAGCATGAACAATGCTCTACATAACATCCTAGACTTTAAATATATGATTAGGAATTGTTTCTTCCACTTCAATCATTTTCTTGTGCCTTATCCCCTTAAGTAAAATCCCTATTGTATTTCTTCACAAATGTTTTCCCTCTTATGCATAAAGGGGTCATTTTACTCTTATAACATTCAAAATGAAAGAAAACATGTCTAATTCATAACTTGAGAACACATAAAAACCAAATTTTGTAGTTCTCAAGAACTTTCAATTCTAACTATAAACTTAATGATTATTCCAAATAAAGGCAAGATGGCAGTAATACTTTTTTTTCCAACATCTAAGTTATTTCAAAGTGAAATAACAAAATGTCTTCCTAATACCTTTTATCTTCTACAAAACATCAAGCACTTTAATATTAATATTTAAAGAAATTTTGATTTAAAAAGTAGTGCTAAATAAATTCATCATAGTCTCACTAATAATATACCAATGTAATGTTTCTTTTCTTTTTCTTTGTTTAACAAATAGTAACTCATAATAGAAAAAATAAGTCACAAGTCCCAATTGAATTATCAAATACCTTAATGAACTATCATAATATTTAAAATAATAATATAAACATATAAGTTACTTTCCATATGATTCTATTGTAACTTCTCAAGTAAAAATAATTACTTTCATTGTGGAAGTAACATATAAGTTCACTACCCTTTTTTTTGCAAATCATGGAATTACTAGTAAAACATTTAGATTTGCATCTAATTGAAGCAAAAATCTAAATTGACAAGTTTACTACTGGGATACTTTATATATATTTCTTTTAAACAATCTACAAGCACTCTGAATTAGTTTATTATGTCATAATAATATTTCCTAACTATATAGTATGCATCATAAAGCTTTATGAGATTATCCAAATTTTGAAATCTTGTTAATTTGATTGTTTTTTTACACTTATGTATCTATCTAGTAATAGTTTCTTTGTTCGAATTAAAAGTTTAAGCATTTATACTAGTGTTACTTTAAATAATGGTTTCTAATTTGTTAACTTTGATATTGCAACTTGTTGCAAGAGTAGACCATAAACTAAAAATTTTACTTAACATTCTTTTAACACATTGTACATGTTATGGTTCTTGGTTTTATTTATTAACGTCGTTAAATTTTCTTTTCAAGACTTGATTTAACACCTCAAATTCAAGTTAAGATTATTTGTAATGTATTATATCCTCCTCTTCATTTAGAAAAGTATAGTAAAAATTAGATTTCCTATGCTCTTTGATAAACAACAATTCGTTACCTGAAATATAGTGGTGAATATATGAGTGTAATTGATCATTTTCTTAAAAAGTTCTTTTCTAAGGTGGCTAACAGAATGAATTTTATTATCCATACAAGAAGTGTTGCAATCATTATTGATATATTAGAAATTTTTTATGATTGTTTAATTGTTGGTGGATTTGCTCTAGGATATGATGGTTAGGAATTTAATAGGGAGGGATCAATTAACATAAGTATGGATATGGATATAATAATGAATTTGATGGAAGGTCTATGTATGATAATATAGATGGATTACTATATGACACCTTTATAAATATAGATGAAAGAACCAACAGTTGTGTAAGAGTTAAGAATGGTCTATATGTTAATGTTAAGAAGTTCTTTCGGCTAGTATAGTAAGGAACACAAGAGTTACATCATGGTTGTTAAAGTTTTTCTTAACTTTCTTTAACTTTGGTCAATTGCCAATGGCTATAAATATATTAGCCACTGAGCTGTGTAGCTCACCCCACGCTTCCCTCCTCAGGTGCAGAAAGAGAAGATTAACGATCCTTGCAAGGTGTTGGAACTCCAAGATAGTTAAAGACTTTTATAATTAAGTTAGTTCAGGATTTTTGTATTTTAGAATCATATCAAGCATAGACATTCAATTATATTATGAGCATTTTTGATTTTGTAATAAGCTTGTATAAACTCTATTTGGATTCATTAATGATATATGATTGGGTTTTGCTTGTGATTCTCAAAATTGTGATGTTGATATTTGACTGTTTTGAGCACGCCACCCATAGTTTGTATTTTGTATTTTATATTTGTATTAAGGCAAAAAGGGGTGATTTTTGAAAAGTAAAGATGTTTTGAAAACAAGCTTTGTATTCTGTGATGAGCCCAAGTAATTCTTGAAACTCTGATGCGCTCAATAATGTTTGCATCTTTATGACTGAAATGGTTTTAAAGAAATCGGGCTGATTTTGATTATCAATTTTTCGCATATGCGTTATTGTTTTTTATAAAAAAATTTGCAATTAGTTTTGACTGGTAATTTGTCTCCAAACGCTGGGCTCCGGAAGCGAGGTCCAGTAGGTCAAGTTCAACTTCTAGGGAGAATTCCTCCTTAGTACGCTCGTGTTCTAAAATTATAACAAACAATTTAGCACATCCGGTGGAACCATGATGCCAAAAACATGAAATAAAAGCAAATTACTTTGCCTCCAATCATGAAGGAAGAAGTCCCTACAGTCGTAGAGAACAAAGATTTTGTATCCCAGATGATTAAAGTCTTAAGAAGGCAGCCACTCCTTTAGCTAACTTTCTTGCAGGTGAGAATCCAAAATTGTCATAATAGAACAACATTTTTTTGTATAAATGAAGTTCTAGAGTTGAAGTATGACGTGATCTCAATGGTTGATGCAATCAAAGTATTAATAGAGAAGGTTGACAAATAATTTGCCATTTTAATACAATTTGCTGGGAAGAATTCACTTATTTTAGCAAAGCAAATCTTTAAATGATTCAGAGGCATCCTGCTCCTAATTTACTGGAAGTCCAAGAATGCAGTCGCCTTCTAACTACTCCCTTTATAGATGAAAGATATGTTCCTCTATATAAGAGAGAAAATATCCCTATGACAGCTCCTCACATTAATCTAAGCAATGGACGATATATAGTCAGACCATAAGTTTTAGATAGACAAGGATTTAGTAAGAAGCTTGAAGTTAATGAACCATAATATGGTTCAGGATTAACATTACATCTGTAAATCGTAATCTTATTATTTACCCACCATAAATGAGATTATAAGTTGATGTGGAAGTAGTAATATAAGTAGTTAAGGAATTGAACGAACTTGGTTTAAGATAAATTGAACATTTAGAATTCCATAAACCTTATCCATAATAGATTGACCAAGAGAATCCTTATCCTCGTGGCTTTAGAAATCCTAAATGTAATTTGTTTTTTTGGTGAATATCATCAATCTACCATTGAGAACATTATTAGATTCACTATACAATATGTAGAATTAGCCAATTATGAAAACTTAAGCTTAAATAGTTCCTAAATTCTCTATCAGGGAGCACATTTTCAAGATATTCTTTGTTACCTAGGAATTCTATTTTTATTATGCTAAAATGGAAAGATTATTTCATACTCAATCTTTTGAAATTAAGCCCGAAGTTAGTATAGTTGTATTGTAGAGAGTAAATAAGAAGAGTGGAGAGAATGTTGATATGTTTATCACTAGTTTTAAGAAAATGAGAAGTTGATGCCGAATTGCACTTGTAGAAACTGAATATGTGAAGTTAGCCCAAAGGGGGTTGAACATTAAACAATTAAAGAAATTTCAAGGCATGGAATTTTAGGATTTCTGTGAGTTGGAAGTGAAAGTCTCTAAAAATAAAAATCTCCTTAGGGAAGAAGGTAACTATAAGAAGAACTCGCTCGACACTTATGTTACCGAGATGAATTTATGATTTAGCATTACCTAAAGTCAACATCCCTAGAACTTACATTTTCCCCTCCTTGAAATGCATATCCCTAGAAGTTAAAAAGAAAATGCAAGCTCTATCAACCCAACTTTATTATAACTTTAACACTATCAAAACAAAGGAAAATTTTGATGTTTTATTGTAAGAAAAGTTTATCACATTTGTCCTAAAGCATAGAATTCCCATTGGAGAGGAAACGAAAGGTAAAGACTATTGTAAATGTCACAATATTTAGATCCATTTAGGAATGTGATCCAAGATCATGCCAAAGAAGAAATTATGATGTTTACTTGTGCTGACCAAACTAAACTAATAGATAAGGACTTGTTCCCACTAGCGATAATAGTTAACACCACTAAATTCAATTTGGGCCTATTGTTATATATAAAAAAGTTGCAAATTGTTAAAAATAATTTAGGATCAGTATTAAATTTAAGAACAGGGGTTTTCATCCCTAAATAAAATATCAACTTCAAGAATTAGGGCCAGAGAATTCCTATGATCCAACAAAAGGTAGAAATCTTCTAAAAAATCATCAAGAAAAATTAACTCAAGTTTATAAACAAAGAAATGAACCTTGAATTCCAATTTATCAACATATGCAACCTAAATTTGTGGTACCACCATGAGTATCACCATCCCAAAAATGACAATAAGTAAGACATCCAAAGAATCTAATCCTCTTAACTCAAAATAAACAAAGATAACTTCAATAGTAGAGATCTTATTGAGAAAAGTAAACTATCAATAATGGATGAGCCAACTTTAAGAAAATTAGTTCAAATGAAACTTATTCTCTGAATAAAGTACTACAGACTCTAATGAATCTTGAATTCCAATTTATCAGCACATGCAACCTAGATTTGTGGTACCACCATGAGTGTCACCATCTCAAAAATGCTGCAAGTAAGACATCCAAAGAATCTAATACCCTTAACTTAAAATAAACAAAGATGAATTTAGTGATAGACATCCTCTAGAGAAAAATAAAAGAGAAATAATGGAGGAGCCAACTTTAAGAAAATTAATTGGAGTGAAACTTGTTTTCTAAAGAAATTCCTACAGACTCTATTGAAAAAGAGGCAAGGTAGAAGTTGTTAGTGAAAAGTGAGATAACACAAAAGTGAATCCTAGCATTTATAAGAATTCAACTCACATTGCGTGCCAAAAGGAGGATTCCTATAAGTGCATTACATTTGGGGACATTCCTATTCAAGTTCCCTATACTATTTCATCTATAAAGATTGATGCATAATTCGGCAAATCTAATGCAAAGAGGGCAGAAACACCTCATGAGAAAGGTGAATGCAGGGTGTTAGTACTAGCAACAAGATGAGAGGGTGGTTTTAGAAAACCTATCTAAGGTTATGACATAACATATAAGGCCAATATATATTAATGCTCACATCAATGAAAGACCAATTTCAAGAGTTTTGGTACATAATTGGTCAAAAGTAAACATTATGCAGACTAAAATGATGATAGCTTTAGGAAAGATGAGGATGATTTGATCCTAATTGAGGTCTACCTTCATTCAGTGGTGAAACTACTAAGGATGGAGAATTCTCCCTATAAATATTATAGTGTGAAGGAATACTTTTTAACTGCATTCTTTGTTGTTGAAACCCATACCAGTATCCAAGTCTTACTAGGGCGAGATTGGATCCACTCGAGTTATTGCATTATGTCATCTCTTCACTAGCTTTTACTTTTACATAAAGGAGATAAAGTAGAAATTATTTGGGCTAATTTACAATTTTTTCGTACTAAATTTGATGCAGTGGAGGCAAAATTCTACAAGGGTGATACAAAACTGGTGTAAATTCAGAAGTTGTCCTAGCATAAGGAAAGACAAGGAAAGAAAAAACAGGTGTTTAAAATTTCATAACAATAACCACCATCATGCCTATTCTTATGTTAATGAAAATACACATTATAGAAGAGTTTGATAAATGAATTCTCATAAGAAAAATGGGTAGTAGTTACAATTGCATAAGAAAAATGGGTAGTAGTTACAATTGCAGAAATTAGGTATTGAATATAGTAGAGGAATTCAAAAGAAATAAATGGATGTGATGATGCAAAACTAGTTTTTGAAGCAGATGAAGAACCATAAATAATTAATGATGATATGCGAGAGTTGAAATATGTTTTCGATAATTTGGTGATTATGAAGGTTAGAATCAAGAATCATTAGAAGGAGTGAATTTAGGTGATTCAGGAGAATTCCATGACGTCTTTATTAACAAAGAATTAGACTCAAAGATAAAGTTGGAACTAGTGGAACTCCTAAAAGAATTCGAAGAATGTTTTTCTTGGGATTACATCAAGATGTCAGAGTTGAGTAAAACATCGGTAGAACACAAAACTTTTGATAAATTCAAAAATTTTCCCTTAATGTTAACCTCATATGTGATGGTCGAAAGAAGTTGAGTTGAATGTCAAAGAAGAAATTGAAAAAAAAAATGCAAGGCTAGTTTTATTAGACCAGTTAGGTATAGTGAGTGATTGTCAAATGTTGTGCTTGTAGTTGAGAAAAGTGGAACATAAGAATTTTAGGGAATTAAATGTAGTCACTCTTAAGGATATTTATATATTCCAACTGCAAATTATGTAATAGATATGATGGCTAGACATTCTTTACTCCTTTTCATGGATTAATTTTTGGGTTACAACCAAATTTTTATTGCCAAAAATGATATTTCTAAATTGAATTTTATATGTACAAGACCAATTAGTACATTTGAGTAGGTTGTAATGCTTTTTGGGCTAAATAATACAAGTGTCACATATCAGAGAGCAGCAAAAACCATTTTTCATGATTTGATGGGACATATGTTGGAAGTTTACATAAATGATATTATCATAAGGTCAAAAAAAAGTATATATCATACCTAAAATTTATAAGAAGTTTTTTATAGGATAAAGATGCATAAATTGAAGTTGAATCCTTAAAAATGTGTTTTCATATTAGAGTAGGGAACTTTTTAGGATTTTTGGTTCACAATAGAGGAATTTGATTGGATAAGAATAAAGAAAAAGCCATTCTTGAAGAAAAACCACCTCAGAATAAGAAGGAACTTCAGAGATTTTTAGGCCAAGTTAACTACATGAGAAGATCTATTGCTAATTTGGTAGGTAAAAAATTCTTAGACTTATTAAACTTAAAGAATTTTGTTAGAAGGAAAGGCATTAGGTGGCTTTTGATAGGATCAAGGAATACTTGACGAAACCCCTAGTGATGGTACGCTATAGAAAAGAAATTCCTATAAAGTTGGATATCTCTATAGTAGAAGAATCCCTTGGATATCTGTTGGTCGATAGTAATAAAGTTGGTCATGAATAACCTATTTATTATCTTAGCAGAATTCTTATGCCAACAAAAAAGAAATACTTACCCATTGTAAAGTTACGCTTAGCATTATATATCGCTTGTTTAAAATTAGGGCATTACTTGTTGTAAAATAATGTTTTTGTAATTTCAAATTTTGATTTAATGAAATACATATTGAACAAGCTAGTACTCTCAAGAAATATTGGAAAATAACTTATGACTCTTATAGTCTTCAACTTGATATATTATCCTTCGAAGTATTTAAAAGGTTAGACATTAGCTAACTTTTTAGTAAACCAGCCTTCAATCAAAGTGAAAAATGATGAGGGAAAATTTATTCTTAATTATGAGAAGAAACCATATGAATTGAAATTTGATGGGTCTAGTATAAAGAAGTTTGTTGGTGTCAGATTGTCATTATTGCTCCAAATGGAACTAAAACTCTTCACTGCCTCAAAATGAACTTCTTATATACCAATAGTCAAGCTGAATCTGAAGGCTTACTGATTGGACTAGAACTTCTGGTTGATTTTGGAGCTAAATGAATTCTATTTAAGGGAGATTCACAATTAGTGTTACGATAAGTGCTAGGGGAATAAAAGTGTACGAATGTATGTTTATCAACTTATTACATCACTGTTGTCCAATTGTCAGAATTCTTTGATAATATAGAATTTCAATATATTCCAAAAGGACTATGAGGTGAATGAATTTTCACATATAGCATCCAAATTGAAAATGGACAACGACTTAATCGATAAGTGTATTATGGTACAATGAAGGTATCAGTCGTCCATTTATAATAAATGAATTTAACTAAAAGTCTTAATATTTATAAAGAAGTCGCTCATGATTAGAGGTTAAAAATCAATATCTTTTTGAAAAATCCTAGCAAAAGAGTGCCATTGAAACTTAAGTAATAATTACTCAATTTTTTATTGATTGAAGGAATTTTATTTCATCAAGGAAATGTAGGCTTCTTTTGAGATGTTTTGGCATGCTTGAAGCATTAATAGTAATGCAACAAGTTTATGAAGGGGTATCTGGAGCACATTAATCTAGAATAAAAATGAGGTGGTTTATAAGTCAGTATGGATATTATTTGCCAACCATCCTTAAATATTGTATATCATATGCCAGAGGCTAGAAATACTATTAGAAGTATGGAAAATTTAAAGAATTCCTACATCTAATTTATATTATATAATGAAACAATGGCTATTTAAAGGGGTGGGCCTTTGATTTCAGTAGGAAGATATATCCACCATCCTCAAGACACTATGTTTTATTCTGTTGGTTATGGACTACTTCACTAAATAGATGCTGGCACAACCTTTAAAGAAAGTTGATCAAATAGATATAGTCAAAATCATCAAAGAACATATTATGCATAAGTTTGAAATTCCTCAATCAATCACAGATGATCAAGGAACTATGTTTACATGCTAGGAATTTAAAGATTTCATTAAAGATTATGGGATAAAATTATTGAATTTGTCTTCATATTATGCTTAGACTAATGGTTAAGCTAAAACATATAACAAAATAATTATTAAAATTCTTGAGAAAATGTTAGAAGATAATCTAAGAGAATGGCATAGAATTTTGTCTAAAACCTTATAGGCTTATCATACTTCTAAGCATACTACCACAAAGGTTAGCCCATTAGCCTTGACATATCAACACGATGATGTTTTTCCTATAGAAATGGTGGTTCCATCTCTAAGAGTAGTTAAATAGAACACTTTAAGGATTTTTGAGTATTTAGAAGTGATTGTAATGGAGTTAGAGGATTTAGATGAAATTTGACTTAGGTCTCGAATAATATGATTATTCAAAAAAGAAAAGTAGTAAAATTCTATGATGAAAGAATTTGCTGACAAAAATTCCATGAAGGGGAACTAGTGTAATGATCTAAATTTTTGTAAATTACTCATAATGGACTAATAAGGATATAAACCTATAAAAGTATAAGTTAAGTTTAAGAAAGCTTAAGTTCATCTATCTCTTAAACTCTTTTCCCTATAAATTACTATTCACTCACAACTTCCAATACTCATACCTTCACCGTCCAACCACCATTTCTAGATATCTGGGCCTCTACAAAAAACTCTTGAGATGCTCTATCAAATTACTACACTTTTTTCATAAAAAATGATCTAGAATGGGAGGAATCACGAATGGAAATTTTAGTTCATTTAGGTAAGTCATCAATCTTTTATTTCTAGTCATTTTTAGATGAAACTAACACCACTATCGTGTCTATTGACCTTAAAAATATAGGAAAGGAGGGAAACTGGACACTAATCGACCCATTTTATGGGTGAACAGAAATAGGTTAACTTTGAGCTTCGAACCTTCAATTCTCAAAAACTAGGAGGAGTTTCAATGCAAGACTAGTGCCATTAGATTTTTGGAGGTGAGCTCCTCATTTCTGGATGGGTGGTGAAGATCACTGCCTCTCCGATGGTGGTATGTGTACCCCATGTTCCAATGACAGTGGGGATTTTCCAACTAGCTAAAAAATGGCTAGAAATAATTTTAAAAATTACAAAATATTATGTGGATCAATTTTTATAAAAGTGACTTATTGAAATTTTTCATAATTTGTGAGATAAAAATTTGGAAAGGGTTATGCTCTTAAATTGAGTCATTGTTGATTATAATTGAAACTATCTAGATATATTGAACGTATATGAGGCTGTTTAGGTTAGAAGTTGGTATAACTGAATTATGAAATAGATTTATTATGAATTTTGTGATGTAAATATGGACTCGATTGGGCATGGACATCTAGATTGGAGACCCAAATTGAGTTGTGGTTATTGGTAGATATAAATATGTATTTTTCTTGTAGGAATGACCCTTCTTTCAGAAGCAAAATGTTACTTTACAGGATAAACTCTGCTGAATTTTCAGTAGACTCCTTGTCAAATGTGACATTGTCATGTTTAAATAGAAAATAAAGCTCTTTAGTATTGAGTCATAGTCTTGAGGTATCTAAAATTGCTTTAGGTTTTAAATCCTAATGATCATTCTTATTTTTCTTTATATAGATCAATCAAGAGCAAAACTCTCCACTTAGAGACACTAGGTTCGACATAGCACATGCTACCTATGAGTTAATATTCATATTTATGAGCATGCATTAAAACTCATTCTCATATTCATTATGGAAATCACCATCATTATCATATGCACACATGTATACATATTTTTGTTGTGCAATGTTATGCTTGTCTTCATATATGATGAATTGGAGGATTATTGTGGTATGATCTACCTAGTGGATGTCACTAGGTTGTGCACACAGTGAGTCCATTGGTTAGGCACAAATTTGGGTTAGTATTTGATCCATTGATGGATCCATTGATTGAGATACGAGACAGTTGGCCTGGTTTGGTCAAGTTTGCTCTCTATGCCAACCAATAAATGGTATATGATATGGTATAATGATTGTGGTGGTTTGATCGATCTTGCTCTCGGATGGCAATCACGTCATAGTGAGGCTGTGGTGGTTTAGTTGAGTGTAACTATTCAACGATAGTCCACTACATTTGGACTAAGTGCCTCGTGTAGACTAAGAGAGCCTCTATGGCTATAGTCTATGGGTAAAGGACATGTCATAGTGTAACATCCGATTCCCATGCAAAGGGTTAGAGCCTTAGATTTTTGTAAATGAGAAAAGGCAATGAGAAATTAGAAAAATGCATTTCATACTCATGCATAATGTTAGCATACACACACATGAACTTGAATTTTGCACACATTACAATGAATTGTTCGTGCATACATTTGACATTTTTGGGGTATAAATGATTGTTTTGATGTGATTATAATGTGAATTATGAATTATGTGTCTTAAAAAATTGAGTTGGTGTGTACAATTAGTGATTTAGAAATTTTGGTAAAATATGGGAAATTTATGATAATTTAGGGCATTGATGGACTAAGAAAAATACGAAGTGGCAAAAAAATTGATAAATAGTAGTAAAATTAAGTGTCAAATGGAAGTAGAAATTGTTGATAAATGAAATTAGGATTTAATGACAAATATCATAGAAAATTAGGAGACAACTGGAATAGAAATTGGAGAAAAATGGATTGGTTAAGGAAGAAGACCTATTAGAAACCTTAAGGTGGTGATATATGGCAAGTGACCTCACTTATGTGTGGCCTAAATGACAGACAACCATTTGGTCTTTCATTTTATTTTTTTGGCTAAATTCTCTCTCTGCATTTCATTCTTCATCTTCTTTATTTGTCTTCATCCCTGATACTCATTTCTCACCCTCTTAATATGAACCTTGTTCTCACCTTTCACTTGCTACTTTCATTTTGTTGTCTTCTTCATTTGCTATAAGAAGACCCAACCGTACCACCCTTAACTGTTGATGATCGTGTATCATGAAAACTAGGGTTCATGTGATTTTGAAGAGTTTGGAGTTTTAAACAAGTAAGTATCGTATGGTTCTTCATGATTTGTAGAATGAAACATGCATCATGATAGTTAGCAGTTAAATGCTTGTAAAATGAGGTTGGTCATTTGTTGAAATGTGAATGAGAATACTAGTATCTTGTTTTTATGTTTTTGATGATCAAAATTTCATAAGCTATTGTTAAGATGATTTTTATGGTAGAAAGATCATTATGATGATTTAAAAAGAGTGTAGAAGTTTCATAAAAAGATGATATGCTTATGCTTTGTTTTCACTGTTCTAATACGTAGATTTCTTTGGGTGCTCAAGAGATGGATTAAAGTGAGTAGGAGTTAAAGAAAAGGCTAGTGTAATGTGATGTCTTGAAATGGGAAGGATTAAGGTGATAGTTAGAGATGAAATGAAGTTGTTAAAGAAGATGAAGAAGTGCAAAAAATATGATGGATATGCGTATATAATATGTTATATTTTTTATGTTTATGATCAATCATAGATTTTGATTTTTGTTTAAATCATTTGAGTTAAAATGGAAGTAGGAATGAAGAGGAAATAATGAGCATATAAGCTAGAAATGATATAATAAGCAAAAGAGATGAAAAAATGATGAAGAATATATTGTTTTATTGAATATGGGGAAGATCATCTATCTCGATCAGGCACAAGCATGATCGTGACAGAGAGGGAACCTTAGAGGAGCTGCACGATCATGCTAAAGCATAATTATGACATAGAGGAATCCTCGGGGAGGTTGTACAATTGTGCAAACACATGATTGTGACAGAGAGGAGAAATCAGGCAATGCACAAACATGCACAAGCACGATCGTGATGGTGGAGGTGTTATGTTTTTTGATAGATTTCAACACCCTTTATTCTTTTGACCATAACTTCTTATCCGAACCTCTGATGACTTGAAAATTGAACCACAAACTCCTCAAAAATTTTATTTCCTCTCCACCAAATTTCATGATCATATGAATTCACTAGTAAAGGATTGATAATGATTGATTGATGAGTTTAGGATGAAAATGATGAAGTGTGCTAGAATTTGTTAAAAGGAATGTTTTCACTGAATAGGCATATGTATTTTGATCATATCTTGATCTATAGATATCCAAATGGAATGATTTTAAGTTTAGATTAAACTAGAACATATGGCTATATTTTTCATGAAGGAATCAAATTTTAATTCCATCTCTAAGAGTTTTAAAGTCTTGCTTGAAGTTGAGTATTGTGTACTATCATGGTAAGAGAATAGCCTAAAGTATTTTATGTATAACTTGTAGAATAATGAACCAAATTGTATAAACTTTAATTCATTAGAAACTTAAGACATAGAGGAACATTTTTTTTGTAGAAGGTGTTACCTAAATACTTCATTTTTCTTATCAATATGGCTATAAAAAATTGATCCAAAAATTTGTTTTGAGAAAAGTTTGAATAATTGATTGATGATGTTATAACTTAGTGAATGAATTGTTGATATCAAAGTACCAAAGGCTTAAGTATAATAGGAATGAAGATGTACATACGATAGTAGTTGTGATTCAAAGGAGTTGACTAATATGTATTAAGTAAAGGTGAATTAGAATTAGGTATTATGAGAGCATATACTGCTAGAAAAGAAATAATGAGTAACTGAATTATAATATGAGCATAACCAAGTATTCTTGAGGGACAAACCTAAGAATAAGGTAGACATATACAAATGATAAGGTTTGATTGATCAAGAGACATGATTAAGGAAACACACCATGAATAGTCAAATTGAGCATGTATAGTACATTACACCTATACATATGTGTACAATTGAATGTTTATGTGATTGTGCAATTAATAATATGTGTGCAATATGAGTGTTGCATAATGTTGATATACAGGATAAAATGTCCGCATCCAGATGTTTCTTAGAAGCTAATGCTAATCTAAAGCGTACTGTAAGTCGACCTAGATGATCTTACTTTAAATGATTATTCTATTTAAATTTCTATAATGGATTATTATGTGATATGAATGTGTTGATTTTGTACATTGAATATCCGAGGTGTTTGATATATGAATATCATATTGAAAATGCTTCTTATATGTGAATTTGATGAAATAAGTGATACTAAATTTGATTGTTAAATGTCGAACCAAGTTTTAGTGAAAATTTGAATGTGAATGAAATAAGTGATACTCAACATTATATGTTAAATACCGGACCAAGGTCCAATGACAAATGTGTATGAGATTGTGATAGCGAATATAAACAACATTGAGCACACTTGATTGATTGAATACATATGATGCACTTCATTATATGAATGTATGATAACAGATAAAGGCTGTTGTGATCAGAGTAGCCACTAAAAACGAGCTTAAAGCTTATAAAGTAATTAAGAGCCAAAGGATCATTATATATAATGAGCCTTGTATCCCCATCAGATAAGAGACAATTATCAATGAGCCCGGGTATCCACAATGGATACGGGAAAGTTATAGGAACTCGATCACAATAATAACAATTAAAAGTGAGTCTCATGTGCTTTGCATACATAATTGATATGTATATTTTAAATGGTTGAGATGAATTGTTTGACTGCTCTGAATGTGAAATGTGAAAAGTGTGAAAAAAAAGAGTTTTATGTTGCTACATGATGATAAATGAAATGATGTGAAATAAGTGATCATATGTGTTAATATGTTATGTGATTGAGTGAGCCATAGAGGATGGTCCACTTATGGAGTTCACAAAAATCAACCAAAAAATTTGCAATATTTTTCAGGCTTAGAGAAGATCTCCAGTTAGACAAATTGAAGTCTAGCCACTACATTCAAGTAAGAGATGGAGGTCGGGATCGGTTCACGCTTGCATAGATTTTTTTATTAATTTTTGTGTTAAAGAATGTATTCCACAATTATTGTACCATGTGTGTCCGAATAATTCTATTTGTAATGACATTATGACTAAGAGTGTTTTGTTTCTATAATAGGCCCAAGTGACTATTGAAATTCTAATGATTTGTATAATGGTTGTACCAATTACGACTAAAATTGATTTTGAATAAAATGGGTTGAAAAAGGTTTATTGATTTTCAAAATATACGTGTGATGTTTGAAAAAATTTTAATGAGTTCGGTTGTTTGATCGTCATAGCACACTACCTTTGTAGTGTGTATTTCCAAATACCGTCGGTATGTTCGAGGATATGCACTATAAGAGTAGGGTGCTACAAATAGGGTCTTTCTTCAATCCTCCACTATGATTTGTGATTTGTGATTAGGATGATTATATGACATGATATTAATATGAGAAATGCACGTATATTTATGAACAAAATCACTACGTTGTGAGATTGCATTTATAGATGAACTACATTATAAATATATACATATATGTAACATTTGAAACCCTTAGGAGTGCATAAAATAACCATAGTATTAATTCACCCAGTGAGGTCTGACTCCCGTCAACTATTTTTCAGGATCTTATTTTAGATCTCTTGTAACAGGGTACTTCATGGGTCTCTTTCTTCTCTAGTTAATTAGTGACCTTTGAATCCAAAGTCGCAGTAGTCTTGTATATGTTGAATTTTTCTTCTATGAACTACTTCATTGCTGTAGCATATTGTGAATTGGATATACTATTTGATTGTTAAAAGTACAAGTTTGATCATTTTAGAATCTCGTCTTTATTATGGATATAGGGATTTGATGGTGTTTTAAGCTTACTGAGAGTCTAGTAAACCTTGAGTTTACTTCTCCTTTAGTGCCGGTCAAAATCCAAGGTTACTCGTAGGGATAAAAGATAGAGAATAGGGTAAATGATTTCTATGTAGGAAAAGGCCACTTAGAATTTATAGAATTTTAAATGGAAATTCCTATTAGTGATATAAATTGAAAGATTAACCTTATAGGTGTTTTATTAATATAAATTATTTAAAACTTTATGTACCTACCTTTTTCTTAAAAGTATAAGGAATAAGGAATGTTAGTGAACTATTTAAATAAATAACTTTAGATTAACCTTTAGAAATCGAAGTTTATAACCCCATTCAAAAATAGCAAGAAGTTAACAAGAATAGAGAAGTTTACAACAAAGTCAAAGGATCGAATTTCATCCCATTAATTAATGCATGATACTTAGTCCTTCTTGACTTATTTTACTTATTACTTCCAAATGCTAACTTCATCCTTTTCTAGCACCAACAATTTTCCTAACTCAATAATTGTCCATTTAATTTCATGATATTCCTATTGGAGCTTCTATCTTGTTTGAGGACTTCTTATTTCTTTATAATTATCTTGATGGCTTGTTTATGCTCAAAAGCTTCATTTTCTAAGGAGCCAAATATATTTTTTAGTTCTTAAATTTTGGTTAGAAGATTTAAGGCTTTAGTCACTTTTGCTTCATAGTCCATTCTACATTGATATAAGATACTTAACTTTTTCGAGTACATAACTTAATTGTGGCAGATTTTTCAAATGAAGTAAAAAACTCTCTCAGCTTTATTTAGAAGTCCCCTAATAGTTGATGACTAACTTATGGACCTAAAATAAGAGAACATACTTATATAAAAAAAGAACTATGTTGAATTTCAATTAGAAATTGCTACTCCTATTGTATGATCAATTTTAAAGACCTTTTAACTCTAGATAGTTCTTTAGAGCTAATTGTTAGTATTGGAACAAAGGTCATAAGAAAGAACTAAGAAGCTCAAGTCAAATACTTCTTCTAAGGCTGTCGTTGTAGGCCAAATATCCTTTATTTGTAAGTTATAAAAGAATAAGTAGAATAAACAAATTCTTGTCTCACCTACAAAAAAAAATCAATGGCTTTCAGGTTAGGAGAAGTCTTGATCTTTCCAAATTCTAGCTTTAAAGGAAAGGAGGAAGCAAAGAGGTTTGATATTTTATCATCTACAAAAAAGATAGATTAATAGGAATTCATAATAGAAATAAAGTTAAAAGTAATAAAAGGATGTTTTCATACCATCATTAACTTCTTGAATAACCTTCTTAGGAGTAGAAGAACTCCCTTCCAGAAGAAGAGTGAATTTAGTAGAGGGTTTGTTGGTTACATATGATTTGAGCAATTTAAAGGAGGAGTGAGTGAACTTCCTAGCAAAAACTCTTGGAGCTAGAGTTTTGGCCTTTTGAAAGTAGAGGATGTTAGTGACTTCTCTTTAAGTTTTCTTTTAGAGAGAGGATTAGGACCCCTTTATTTCTAACAAGGAAGCTAAGTTTCTTGTTTATTTTTAGCATCCAAAATTCCAAGGTCCGTAAGTAAATAAAAGTTAGGAGATTTTTGAAATTAATAATGCATAAGTATAGTGGAATACTTTTGAGAAGTGTAGAATTAGGTTGAGGAACTAAACTCTAAAGCTTTAAAGACATCAAGAGTGATAAGTTTTGGTGCTAATCACACTGGTAACAAAAATCTTGCATTTCAAAATGCAATAGTGATAACAAATTTTCTAAAGAAATTTATCGTTGACAACCTTTGCTTCGAAAGGCACTCTTTCTGGATAGTCTAAAAAATGTTCAATAAGTGGAATTCCTAGAGATAGGCTAAGTTACCTACTCCAGAGGTAAGGGAGATACATTTCAAAACCTAAGGTCATAATAGAAGGGTCGTGGTTTAGAGCTTTGTCACCATTGACAATAAAGACTTATAGAGTTGGTATAAACCAAGAAAAACTTTTGATACATAGTAAAATAGGAGGACTTAGAAGTTTTGAATTTTAATCAGTAATGCCTTTTGGTGAAGTCTCCAAAAGGATTCATCTAATTTATAAGCTATGACTTTAGAGACAGTAAAATACTAAAGATGTCTTTGAGAGACTTTCTATAGAAAATAGTAGATAACTGAAGGCCAAGAAAATTATAAAATCTAGGGTTAGAAGAAGGTACACATTCTCTATCTCTAAGCTTAGGGAAATTAAAAAAAAAATCTAAAGTTGGACAAAGCACACATACAAATTTGGATGCTGCAAAGGAAGATTAGAAAAGTATGTCCTTAATTTTCTATATAACAATTCCAAGAAAATAAAGCCTAAAGGAAAATTTACTAGAAACTACTGTTTTACAAAAAAAAAAAAAAGGAATTCTAAGCTAGGTTTATTATTAATAGGGCAAAAGATAAATTGATTTAGAAGAAACTAAATGAATTCTAAATTTTCTTCTTTAGCTATAAGAGTTCTGAAAGAAGCATAAGTGTCTATTAATCTAGAATAAGAAGAACATTTTAAAACTCCAAAATCCAAAGTAATAGTTTCTTCAACTAAGTAAGCTAAGTCCTCTTTGATAATAGGTAATCCAATTAAGAACAAATGTCTTTCAAAAAAATAAAAGCATGACCAAAAGGAAAGATAAACGAATTTCACGAATAACTCCAAAATTTCATAATTATAGACACAAGATTAGGTTGATACTCAATAGGATTCCTGCAAAGAGTTATCAGCTATAGGAGGTAAGCATACTTA
Organism: Erythroxylum shatona; assembly: GCA_027568895.1. Classification (NCBI taxonomy): domain Eukaryota; kingdom Viridiplantae; phylum Streptophyta; class Magnoliopsida; order Malpighiales; family Erythroxylaceae; genus Erythroxylum; species Erythroxylum shatona. The sequence continues at coordinate 35,201,866 of JAOSBK010000206.1, forward strand.
ATAGGATTCTTATAAGGAGCTATCAGCTGTAGTTGGCCTTGCCTCTTCCAAATGAAGTGATATGATGGGTATAATCCATCTACCCAATTAGCCTATTGGTTTACAATCCTAAACCATTTTAAGGATTCAAAGGTCTAAAACAAAGTGAATTCTATATAAAAATTTGACTTACTTGTTTCTCCAAAATAAGGGATCAATGGATGAGAAGCATCTATATGCGTACGAGTCCTAACAGTAATAGCAATGTCATATTCATGTTTGAAGTGAGGACACCCTTCAATAGTGTTGAAAATGGGAGTTTGAATGTTATAATTGATGGGTTAAAAGGAACATCAAAGTGTTTGTACCTGATTCTTTTGAATGGTGGAAGGGTCTTAAATGGAATGGATACGACTTTAAGTTTAACAACTTGAAAAAGAAGTGGAATTGAGACAATCATAGGGATTTTTGGGAAATATTAGAGTTAGATACATACATGAATTGTGTTTAGCTTAATAAAATCTGTTGAGGAGGAAGAAGAGGCATGGTGAAAAGAAATCATAGTCATAGAAGCTGTAAGAGAAGAATGTGGAAGCTAGAAAAGAGAATAAAATACTTTTGAAAACTAAAGTGAAATGTGTAGAAGTAAAAAGGAGTTTTTATATTGTCAAAACATGGTCAAGTCCTAAGCGAACAGTAAAAGGTGATAATTTACAAAGAATTACTATATTTTGTAATGGATAGTGAAGTAAAGATTTCAAATTTAAAATTACTAAAGTAATCTTTAACTATGACATTTCTTATTTGTAAAAGATTGTTTAAGATTTAGGAGACTTCTCATAAATGATATTACTTAGCTTAACTCATGAATTCAACTTAGAGCTACTTAGCTTAACTCATAAATTCAACTTAGAGCTCTACAAGTTTTTGCAGTAAAATTAAACTCCAATAAAGGAGGCAATTGTTAATAGCATAAAATAATTTAACTCTTTCGGCCCATAAGTAAAAAAGGCCCAAATACAAGAAGTGTTGAAGGTAATTTGGCCAGAGAATTCATACATATAAGAATCAGTTGAGAAGTCCAGGATTTAAGAATTCCAAAGCATGAATAATGGGAGGAAGTTAGTTGAAATATAAGGAAGTGGGCTAGAAGTTAGGAAGTTACTTGAAGTAGAAGTACATAATGTAGAAGTTGATAAAATGATGGAAGATAGTTAATAGGAACATGGCTAAGTAGATTAGAAGTTACGAAGTTAAGCAGTTACAGAATTTCAAAGCATGAATTGTGAGAGGTAGTTAGTTAAAATATAAGGAACTGGACAGTTATAACAAAAAAAAAATACTCAAGGTCAAAAAGACTATAAATTCACCATGATCACGAGGAAAAGGGATGATTTAGATACAACACAATCTTGAGACTAGTATAATACAACAAAATTGCTCTTTAAAGAGATCAACCAACCTTTTTCAAATGCATTTTTTTTATTTTTTAGCTTTATTTACTTTACAAATTTTTTATATCAAATTCTTTTGTGTAATTAGTAATTCCCTTTTGTAACAATCAATTACCTTCTCCAATATTTTAGATTTTTAACATATTTTAACATTTTGGTAGCTTAAAACTCTAGTCTCTAAGTTTTGAAACCTATTTAATAGGATCTCTAGACAATCGCTTAGATTTTATGTACTTAACATTTTTGTTTCCAAAGTATAGTCATAAAGGTAAAGCTAAGTTTTCATCAAACGATGGACAAATTCCAATTTTAGATTCATTTTATTGCTAAAGAATAAGAGAAGATTCAAAGACTTTGATAGACATCTTTTTACTTGAGATTACAAAGACAAACGACGGTTCAAAAGATAGACCATACTTTTATAATTCAAAATATTTGGACGATGATTTTGTGGTTCATAATTTTTAATTTTTAATTAAATTATTTTTATTCCTTTTCATTTATATCTGCATTATTGAGACTCATTTTGTGACTTTCCGTTTTAGCAATGTTAAGAGTAAAATTATCAACGAGTTATATTTGTAAAAAAAATAAATTTTTGTGTATTTAGCGGATATAATTTATAATTCTAATTAATATTATAAAATTAAGTAAAATTTAAAATTTAAAATATAATTTGTCCGTATTCTCATATGAGTTAATAAAAAGATACAAAATTAGAAACTTCAACACTAAATGGCATATTAATTTCAATTTAATAAAAATTGAAATTCTTTCTAGAATCATATTTCTCAAATTACTTTTCCTTACAAAAAAGATTTATTGTCAAAAATAACTTAAGCCATAGTTCTGAATAATCGCCTACTTCAATGTCTTATTTTGCTCTTCTCCTTCCCTTCACTGTCGCCATCCTAACACAACTTCTTTAATAATTGACAATAAAATATCTACCAAAATTAGATCTTCATAGTTTGTTGGGAAATTGTTGCTCAAAATGCAATTACCACGTCAATTCTATGATTGTACCCTAACAACGAATGTGTTTAAAAACTGGAATCCGGAAAAGGAGAAGTTATTGATTATTAAACATCATAAAATAAAATTGAGATACAGTAAATAAGAAATAAAAATTATTAGAATAAGAGAAAAATAGAAATCAAATACCAACTTCTATTCATATATAATTAACTATTAATAATTCGAACTGAAAGTAACACTGATTTTTAAAAATAATGATTGTCTCTCGTGCCACGTGAAATATTGGATGCATAGAAATCCCTCTTTGTCCTTGGAATAGGTCAACCAAACCTCTCATCGCATGAACTCCACCAAAGGGAGTGCTTAACAAGTTTGAGAAGATATCAATAGATAAAGAATGAAAACAATTAGTTGGTTATATATTATCATTACATAAATAATGTTTTCATATCTCCTTTTGGGGTAATACTCTATACCTGAAATATGAGATAAATGAAAGTAATTCTTGTATAATGTGCAAGTGTAACGGGCATGACACGGTTATTTTTTTCTTTTTTCTTTTTTTAACAAAACAATATTGGTTCGGCCGTATTTTGGCGGAACGGAACGTCGTTATTTTGACCCATGATTCCGAGTAACTTTGGCTGGAGATTACCTGCAAAACAGA